>JAQQSE010000135.1:1200000-1800000 GCA_035772565.1 Antheraea assamensis | reverse complement strand
CGAAAAAAAAATAATTAAATCTACCCGACCGATAACGACTCCATAGCGGGGCTTTCCGTCCCGAAGCAGTCGAATGCAGGTGGTGCTCGGTTGCCTCGTGTCTCGCCCTCGCCCGCGTCCTCTGTCCAAACTTTGGCTAAATCTCCGGCTGTGGGTTCCGCGGTCGTAGATAAGAAGCCATGCCCATCGCCCCCGTCGCCCTTCGTGACAAGGCTCGCTGGATGGAAATCTCTAAGGACATTACGTTCCGCAAGATTTACTACACGTCCGCCGTGCATACCGTTGCCGATATTTCTATCAAAGTGCATCCTCTGATGAGCATAGTCAGCTCACCAAATAGTAGTCCCGTGAAACTGTAGAGGCCTGGTTAGGCTACTAGTGTAGTCAGTTCGAAAAAAAAAAGAAAAGAACAATTTTTTTTATTAAATCTGCACTGCGGTAAAACAGTAAAAGCCTAGCAAGGGCAACGGTGTAGTCAGTTTGAAAAAAAAAAACAATATAAATAAAAACTCGTAGTCCGATGAAACTGTAGAAGCCTGTCAGGTCAATGTCGTAGTCAGTTCGAAAAAAATAAGTAAGTTTTCGTTAATATATATGTTTCATTGTAATCTTTGTGATCAATATTAATTTAATGTTAAAAACACTATGAAACACGACTTTTTTACTTTATAATTGAATGACTAAATATCATTTTTTATAAATAATACAAATGAATATTAATATACTTAGATTAATAAAATAAATACAAATTTTAATTACAAAAAAAATGACGGATCTTCATACAGACTTTTATGCCGTTTTTCACTACGTAAATGGTTGAATTTCCAAAAATATAAACAAATGTATGCTTATCTACAGTGTAAAAGGAAACTGCAAGCATATTTTGACAGCCCTAGACTCAATAATTTGGGATGTACGTTGATAGGCCAATATGCCAGTCAGTTTAGATATATAAATTATAGCATACTAGTTCATTTTAGAATCACCCTCTACTCGCAATACCAGTCAGCACTCGTGTTTTCTAGATAATTCAGAAACAACGTTTATTTCAAAAGTTAATTTTGTACGGGACGGTTTTTTTTTTATTTCGAACTGACTACACTGTTAACCTGGCAAGGCCTCTACAGTTTCACCGGACTACAATTATACGGGGCGGTCTGATAACAGCTTCATAATTTTATCCATATTTTAGGTTAGTTTTAAGACATATTTAGTGAATGAAAACTTTAAAAACAAAAATGGTTTTTCATTTCAACCTCGTGCTACTACTACACTACGTACATGTTCTTACCTAAATGAAATGACTAAGGCGCCATCTGTTATAAAACAGTTGTGCTATTTAGAAACTCGCGAACTTACACTCGACCATTAGTATAGAAATGTATAAAGATATTATTGTTTTTTCCGTAAAGCAAATAAAGAGACCTTCACTTGTATATAGATTTATAATTTTGTATTAATATAAAACCTGAAACATTCCTTAATGAATTATCCTCGTTCTAAAAAATTAAGAGTATAATTTTATTCCAAGCAAAATTAACCGGTAAGGAACTAATTCATCATATAAACCCAAATTTCTAAGAAAAAACGACAGTTAAAGAACTTATCAAAGGCTTTTAATTCAATATACATTTTTCTTATTAAGAACAAATATAATGAAGGACGACGGGACATAAGATTGCTGACCAAACGTTGAACCGGTTTGAGGTCTTTTTAAAATAAAACTAAAAAAATCGAATAGAGGCATTTAAAAATATTTTTTTTTTTTTTTTTTCGAACTGACCTACACTGCCGGCTTATTAGGCCTTCACAGTTCCACCGGACTACTAAGGGGAGCGCTTAGGGCACTCACCCGGTTGTTTTTAGGCGAAACATCTCAAGGGCACTCGGTGCACCTCGGCTTGAGCTGTCGCCGGATTCCCGAACTAACTAAGCTAGCTAAGTGTGACCATGCAATGTGTATTTGGTATCTGACTACTGTGTTATGTGACCTATTTCAGTCCGAAAAGGGCAAAAAAACAGCCCACCACTGAGTGCCTAGATGTGCAAGAGTGTGGGGTGATCGTGTAAGTGTAGAACATGTGTAAATCACTGTGTAAAAATGTGTAAATACTCGAGGGCTCCACACCGAGGGACTACCTAGGCTCGAGCAGTTACAAGAAAAATCGCGACGAGTGTGCGGGATCGAATCTTCACCCCCCGCTCACCACGGAGGCGTGAGCAGAGAGAGTCGCGGGCGTGGGCGCAAACACGCATCTTTTGAGAGGGAATCGAGCTAAAAAATGAAGTACAACGGCACGGTGCCGATTTAACTAACTAATTACGCAACAAATCCTAATGTATCGGTCTATTATGTATGAACACGCGGGTTCGATCTGATATTTTGATTTACGCGAATTTATTTATGCGCGGCGCGGGTGAATTGCTGTACCGTGGTCGCGACGGCCGGGAAAGCGGAGATAGCGTTTAAGAGCCCGAGCTCAGACGTACTATTAACTAACGCGTTAAATGCGATTATCTCTTGTACATCGTGTACCAAAAGTAAGCGAGCTATCCAGTCTATACCGGAGGTCGATGCTGAAAGCGCGATAGGTGGCGCAGGAGTGGACAGAGCCTTTGGGGGCTGGGGCTTGGCTTTAGGAGCCGAGGGAGCTGGCGGGGAAGGCCTTACGCGCCAAGAGAGCGCGCTCGGCGCAGGAGCGGATGCTGCCGGCGCACTGGAGGTGCCCGGCAGAACGGGGAAAGCCTTTTGGCTTTGTATGGGCGGGGGCGGAGGCCGATTCGTCCGAGTCGGCGGGCCGTGCGCCCTGGAACGGGTCGCACGACCGCCGCGACGGTGATAGGTCGAGCGAGGCGCACGGGGACACCCGCGATAATTCGCGGTATGACCCGTTTGCTCGCAGAGGACGCAGCTCGGAGGCTCGACGGATTCGGGAGTGCGGGGGCACTCCTTAGTGGAATGATCCCCGAGACACTTGACACACCTGGGACGCAGGTGGCAGTGTCGGGCGGAATGACCGTACACCTGGCAGTTGTGACACTGCGAGGGTACCTGGGACTTGCGAGGAAGCTCGACGTAGACAGGGGACAGGCCGCAAACTGAGTTGAGGCTGAAAATAGCCTTGCCTTCCAAGGTGCGGTCCAGAGTGACCAACACCAGGTTGAAGGGGGCCTTCGTGCGGGGGTGGCGCATGCGCTGCACGCTCCGGACTGGGAAGTCCTGACCGTTCAGGCAATCGCAGATGTCGTATTCGGTGAGTTCAGAGGGAACTCCCCGAATGACGACACGGAGGCGGCGCTCTTCCTCGAGCGCGTGGGTGAAGAAAGGGAGCTGACGCTCCCTGAAATATTTGGTGAGCTTGCGATGCTCATCGGGGGTCGAAACACGAATAGAAATGCCGGCAACAGTGTTGACGGCAGACTTGTAGACGATTTCCTTCGACTTAAGGTCTTCAGAAATCTCTACCCATCGAGCTTTGTCACGGAAGGTGACGGGAGGCGGTAGGCGTGGCTTCTTAGCCGCGACCGCGGGTTCCGCAGCCGAGGCTTTAGCCGAATTCGCGGCAGAGGGCGTGGGAGAGGCTCGGGGCACCCGAGCGCCACCTATATTGGGCTGCTTTGGGGTCGGACGTCCCGCAGCAGAGTCGCTATCGGTCTGAATCGCGGCGCGTGGGCGTTTACCGCGGCGCGTGACGGTTGTGAAACCGTCGTCATCGGCGGGCGTGGTCGCGGGCGCAGGCACGGTCGCGGCCGTGGTTTCCGTCGCGAGCGCGGTCGCGGGGACTGTATCGTAGTCCATATCCGAGTCGTCATCGGAATCGAATTCCGAGAGCCTCGTGAACGGGTCGTCCGGGAGATTCGCGAAAGGGTTCGCGGAGAAACAACGCGGTATCTTACCGGGAGGGTTGCGCGCGTAGACTTTCCGGAGTCTGTTGTATTCCGTGACGAGTTGCGGGTCTTCCTTTTCGACGAACATGTGGAAGCGTAACAGTTCTTCGAGGTGGACGGTATCATCAACGGCCGGAAGGGCCGGATGGGCACGCGGGGTCGCGGGGGTAGACATGACTAACCTCCCTGCCTGAGGGGCAGGGGGGTGCGCCTAATTCAAATCTAACGGACAATCCGTGTCCGGGCCAAAGGGAAAACGCGACGCGACGCGAACGCGAATCTTCTCTTCGAAACTGCACACGGCGCGGCGCGAAGAACGACGCTCTGCACGGCACACGATGCGCTGCACGACTCTCGAAGCGCAGCACGAGGCACGACGCGTAGCACGGCGACTCGACGCACTGCAAACAGTGTGCACGGCTTCGCACCGAAAAGTGCGGTTTAAATGGTGCACTAATGAGGTACACCGTCGCTCTGAAAAGAGCGTACGATCGACAGTAGCCGCTCGAACACACTAAACTTCCGGACACACACGAAAATATCCGACAACTGCGCTGGAGTTGCCGAATGAACGGACCGTCAGAGCTGCGTGCGGGTACGTGCGCACCCGGCCGCTGCTCGAACGAGACTCCTCCGTCAAACTAAAAAACTTTAATTATAATTACGAAGTATTATCTTATATGATCTTTTTTTTTTCGAACTGACTAAACGCTGTTCGCCTAACGAGCCTTCACAGCTTTACTGGGCTTTGTTATGTGATAATTGTATACGACCACAGACTACATTCCTAATATGCGACTCTTGACACCGCGTTTTATTATTATAATGAATTTAACAAGCGCTATCTATTAACGCATGATAGAAACTTACTACACCATACATGCTTATACCTGAAATGTCATCGCGCCTCCCGAAATAATTTTATAGAACGGTAACTGCCAGTCCCGACTTCGCACGAGTGTACTAACAAGGAAACTATGACAAAACCTTCTCTGTATCGTACGACCATATAATGAAATAAAATGACAACTGAACACCTGAAAGTCAATCTGTCAATATTTTTGAAAACCTTACTCTCTTCTATCTCACTCACTCATTCCATTTTTTATACGATATTTTAACCCGTAATTTTCACATTTCAGTAGGATTTTTCAAACATTCCCTTACATTGAAACCGTTTCCTGATAATTACAAATCCACTAAAATGTAATAATACATATAGAAATTTGAGATTTGTTTATATATATATATATAAATTTCATTGAACTAAGTCTGTATTAGAATCACAATTAACAATATATGAAAATTTGTTTAAACTATTAATTTTTAAAATATCTTGCTTACCATCTTGTATAAGAAAACCGGCAATGAAGTTCCTTCGTCAAAATTACAGCACTGGACAACTTAGTTATAATTTGTCGTTTTGGCTCGTTTGTACAGAACTTACGAAACGAAATAAACAAGTTGTAGGGAGTCATAACTTGCTTCCATCGAGGAAATATTTACCAGTTACGTCGTCTCACTCAAGTGCGGATCCAGGATTTATTTCTGGCACGACTTGGCTCGCGATATTGTAAATTTGATTCATCTCTCGGGAACAGTACATATTTTCTAGATGAAAATTTTATCCTTTTCTGTACGTCTGAGAACATGCATGTAAAATTTCGTGGTATATTCTATTGTGTAGTTCGTTCCCGTTTGTAATATTAGTTAATTTTTTTTTTAATTATATGTGTTTTAATTTTTTTTATATTATAGGGGGCAAACGAACAGGCGGGTCACCTGATGGTAAGTGATCACAGTCGTCCATAGACACTAGCAACACCAGGGGAGTCGGAAGTGCGTTGCCGGCCTTTAATATATGAATTATATAATCATATTTATTAAACTGCAAGTAAATATAATGTTGATGCCAGTTCACGCATAAGAGGTCACTTACAAATTTCCACATAACCTTTAATGTCAAGAATCTCGTGTTACGCTAATATCATATCAAATTTCGACATTAATTATTTCCCATCAGAATTCCGTTCCATCATTTATTACCCACGGAACTGTTGAACTTTACAAACCTTTTCACACACGACCGGAGCACGATGTTGTAATCGATATCAACGGTCACGGCTTAGGATCGTACAAGCAGTCTTTTAATACGCCTAATAAATTTTTGTAACGATTTATAAGGGTTAATTTTAAACACATTCAACTAATATTAAAATTAACCTGACAATAAATGGAAAAAAAATAAATATAAACTGTAAGGTTACAGAGAAATTACCTTTTTTGCACTTGAAGTAAGTCCTTAATTACGTAAGCTTCAAACGGTGTGAGGCTCCGGTAAATCTCATTTAAACGTAGGGTGGAGTAAATAAATCTTATACCAAATCTTTAATTTCGAACATAAACATATATATAAAAATAGTAAATCATATTAAAAATTGAATAAGGGCGATATTATTCTCATAAAAGATAATAAAGAGTACCGCTTTAGATTTAGGAATTTAGTAACACAAAAACGTATAAATAAATTGAATGCTACATGATGTGGCAGAATATCACGCGTGGAAGAGTTTAGTTTCATAGCATCTTATCAAATCTTAGCAAGAGGGAAGGAGAGTCCAAGCAGTAAAAAAAGCACTTTCCGTTAATTATGGACGTCCCCTTGCGAAAGAGGCGATAACAGATTGCTGTAGTATTAATAAATAAAAAATACATGTGGTCGTAAAAACGAATTCATTTCGAAATGGCATTATATTTTATCGTCACAAAAGCAAAAAAATATTTATAAAGTACTAGATGACCCGGTGAACTTCGTATCACTTACATATATATGGTCAAACCTTAACAAGCAAATTTTTAGAACAGAACTGTTTTATATTCCAACAGAGTAAGACATCAGACTTCTCATACTACAGCTATGAAACAGACAAATTTCTCAACGCACCTATAAATATTTGACAACCGAATGACAAATTTTTATTCCTAAAATAAAAAATAAAACAATAAATGTGTCTTTTTTTATAGAGGGTAGATTGTGCGCGCACGCGAGGTTCGTTGACCTCCGCGATGACGATGGAGAATGCATCAAAAAGATTAAAATGTTCTAATTGCAATATTGTTATTAGTGAAGTTTTAGCTTTTGTTCAAAATAAAATAGATGTTATGACGGAACAAAGCCTTGTACATATATGTGAAAGTGCTTTTAGTTCAGATGAGATTGCGGTAGCGAAATCGTTAATATTTGAATCGGTGAACAAGCGGTTAAAGACTAGAAAACGTCAAGGAAAGACTTTGAGGAATATTGAGGACATCATCTGCCTGTTTAAAGAAACAGACCCTGAACAGGTACCTATATTTGTAGCAAAAAATTTAGAAAAACTTCCACCCGTCACATTCGATCATGTCGATGTGACACCTTTACTTAAGAGAATAGTCCTTTTAGAGAAATTTGTACATGATATTCGACATAGTTATGTATCTAAAAGTGAATTAAATAAACATATTGTAGGACACTTTAAAGATAATTCATTTCTAAGTCAAGACCAAAATGTTAATAGTAAAAGGGGTGGTGGATTAAATAATACGATTGACAGCGGACCGATGGCACTATCAACGTCGTGCAACAATGTATCATTCACCGACGCAGTAAACGAGCCCAGTGAGTGTTCAACCCTTTCACACAAACCAGTAAATAAATCTATGCGTTCTTGTCACTCATCGCCCATTATTGAGACACGAATGGCTGAAAAAATACAACTGCCAGCGAGATGCGGCAGCGCAGAGAGCGAGAGCGGGACGGCAAGTGAATGCGTGTTGCGCCGTAGTCCTAGCACTGATACTGATATTAACGCGGAACGTTCGGTTCTAATAACGGTGAATGAAACAGCTGTGCAGTGTACTGGCGAGTTGGTGGATACTGTTATTATTAGCGATAAGGAGACTAATAACAGGAATGCGCTATCGCCGCCGAAGCAAGTCTCTTTTGCTGACATAATTCAAAGAGAGGGTGAATGGAAGGTGCCAGAGAAGGATGAGGCGTGGCATCTGGTACAGAGACAGAGATTTAAAAATCGTTTGGTTAGTCAGACAGGCAGTGCTGTAACAAATTCTGGTGCGAATAGCTCCAGATTCAAAGCGGCAGACACGAAAGTGCCACTATTTATATCTAATGTGCATAGGGATGTAGCTGAACAAGATATTATTAATTACATATATGATAAAACGCGAGAAACAGTTTCCTTGGTAAAAATCAAAATGAAACAAGAAAGGAACTACAACGCCTACAAACTTTATGTAACAAAATATAAAATCGGAACGTTCCTTGATGACAAATTGTGGCCTTCAGGTATATCGTTTAGGCGTTTTGTGAACTTTTATGAAAGCAAGGGCATTAAAGGCACTAGTACAGAATGACTAATTTAATAATAATATTTGATGAATAATTACAGCGAAATAATAAGTTTTAACTGTAAATCTATGAAGAGATCTTTAGAAGGAATCAGAACATTATGCTCAACAGCCGATGTGGTAGCCCTCCAGGAGACCTGGCTGCTGCCGCATGACCTGGCGCTGCTCAGTACAATTGATAATAATTTCGGGTGCACGGGCACGTCTGCGGTCGACACTACGGCAGGTCTACTAAGCGGGAGGCCCTATGGCGGCGTGGCGCTGTTGTGGCGTAAAAGTGCGTTTGAGTCTGTGTCCGTGATAGAATGTAATAACGTGCGCGTCTGTGCGATAAAGATAGCCGTATGCGGTAAATCAGCAGTACTATTTAGTGTATATATGCCTACAAACTCTTATGACAACCTACCGGAGTTTACTGCGTGTTTTGGTGCAATTCGATCGGTAATTGAAATGGAGGAGAACAATGGCGTTGAGGCCGTTTATATATTGGGTGACTTTAATGCCCATCCAAATGAACTGTTTTACGATGAAATGTTAGAATTTTGTGTAGATCTTGATTGGCTTTGTATAGATTTAAATATGTGCCCTAAAACTACTTACACATTTAATAGTGATGCTCACGGTTGTACTAGATGGTTGGACCACTGCATCGTTACAGAGTCAGCACGAGACTCAGTCGTTGGTGTGTCTGTGCGCTACGACGTGTATTGGTCGGACCACTATCCACTCGTGGTGGAATGTAATCTAAATAAGCTTAAGTATAAAGTTAGTAATTTTGTAACGGAAAAACCTGTAAACCGTGTCGTATGGGGCGAGAGACAGATACATCAAATTAATCAATACCATGACATTTGTCACTCAAAACTACGGTTAATAGATTTTCCATGGGAGTTGACTGAATGTTGTGATGGTTTTTGTTCTAACAAAGAACATCACACGGTTCTTGATAAATTGTATGAGCAAATAACTGTTACGTTGTCTCAAGCAGCCATTCAAACATATAGAAAAAAGTGTCACAGGAAGGGAGGTTATATTTTTGGGTGGAATAAGCACGTAGCTGGCCCACATCGGGAGGCGCGGCTTAGATTTCAATTGTGGAATTTAGCTGGACGACCAGCTAATGGTCGAATCTTTGATGAGATGTCGGAGGCGAGACGACATTTTAAAGCTAAATTAAAATGGTGTCAGGCTAGACAAGAGCAATTTGAAATGAACCTCCTCGCATCCGACCACTCTTTTAAAGATTTTAAAAGTTTTTGGAAGCATACCAACAAAATGAACGTTAGGCCTAGCTTCCCGATGAGTGTCGGTGGTTCTGTTGACCACAAGAACATTACTGAGGCTTTTAGAGACCATTTTACTGTGCAGTCGCCCTTAGGTCTCACGTCTGGTGAGGTGAGAGATGGTGAGCCCATTCTGACAGGGCAGAATGTAAAGTTAGCTGCCAAGGATGTGGCTAAAATAATTAAAAAAATGCAGGGTGGAAAGTCTCCTGGTCACGATGGGCTCAGTATCGAGCATCTTAAATATGCGGGGGCCCATTTGTCGCGAGTACTGTCTTTGTTTTTCAGTCTATGCATTGGTCACTCGTATTTGCCGGAGCCACTAATGCGGACAATAGTTGTTCCTATAGTCAAAAATAAGACGGGTGATTCGTCTGACATAAGTAACTATCGGCCCATCTCACTCGCTACCATAACAGCTAAGGTGCTTGACGGTTTGCTAAACAGTCACCTCACTGCACAGGTTAAGTTGCACGATGCACAGTTCGGTTTCAAAGCAGGTCTCTCAACAGAAAGCGCTATTTTGAGTCTGAAGCGAACTGTCATGTACTACACGGCGAGAAGAACGTCAGTATACGCGTGTTTCCTCGACTTGTCAAAAGCTTTTGAGCTAGTTGCATATGATATACTGTGGGACAAGTTGAGGAGTGCGGGTGTATCGGCGGAGTACACTTCTCTCCTCAAATACTGGTACTCTAATCAAAAAAACCGTGTGAGGTGGTTGGGTACTTTATCGGACGAGTACATGCTGGAATGCGGAGTGAGACAGGGGGGGTTAAGCTCGCCTCTATTGTTTAATCTCTATATCAACCAGCTTATCGAGCGATTGAGCAGTGCACATGTCGGCTGTCATATTGATGGAATTTGTGTCAATAATTTAAGCTATGCGGACGATATGGTACTGCTCAGTCCATCGATGGGCGGATTGAAGAAGCTACTGTCGACTTGCGAGGTATATGCGGAGAGGCATGGTTTGATTTACAACACGAAGAAAAGTGAGCTTTTAGTATTTAAAGCGCCTAAGCAGCAACCACGCAGTGTTCCACCAATAAGTCTCAACGGTGTAGTGCTAAATATGGTAAATAGCTTTAGATACCTTGGCCACATAGTTACAAGTGACTTAAGGGACGACGAAAATATAGAGAGGGAGCGCAGGGCATTGTCTGTGAGAAGCAATATGCTCGCCCGCAGGTTTGCTCGTTGTACAACTAACGTTAAAGTAACCCTTTTTAAGGCGTTTTGTCAATCGTTTTACACGAGCGGCCTGTGGGTGTCATATACGCGGCGAGCTTACAGTGTCCTGCGTGTTCAATTTAATAATGCCTTTAGAATGCTGTTGGGACTGCCATGGCGCTGTAGTGCGTCGGGAATGTTCGCAGAGGCTCGCACAGATGGTTTCCACGCCATCATGCGAAAGAAAGCGGCCTCTTTACTGCAGCGCCTTCATGGTAGTGACAACACCATTTTGAAAATGATTGCTGCCAGACCGGACTGCCCCTTCCAGAAACATTGGATAGGGACAGTCATAAATCTCAAAAATAGATGATCTGTTTTTAACTAACAATACTAACCTAGTCACGTAAGTACTATTGTTACTAAAACTAAAAAGTAAGTACTAACAAAACTATGGACTGTATAGAGTCTGAGAATAAAGTTTATTTTATTTTATTTTATTTTTTACTATTTTCCTTTACTTATTATTTATGTTTCTCACCGTTTAAACCTTCCCTGAACTTTCACAAATATTTCAAGATCAAAATTAGCCAAATCGGTCCAGCCATTCCCGCGTTTTAGCGAGACAAACGAACAGCAATACATTTTTATATGCACAGAATTTCTAAGATTTATTGGCATACAATACTTCCATTCGATCGCCTGACGTCGTCTAAAGCCTGTAAAATACGAACTCCGAGAAACCGAATTCTACAATAAAATAGCAATTCACTAGATTGTCAATAAAGATACCGTGAAATCGTTCTAATTCATTCGCACTCTCTCTCTCTCTCTCTCTCTCCAGGGACGTAGCTGCCGCAATATCGGTCTTGCCAAGAATACACAGGCATCAACGTATATAAGCAAAAAATGTTTGTAAAAAATGTTTCATAATCTCTGTGATATAACACTATAATATAAGTCTATAAACAGAAAAGTCGTGGTGGTCTAATGGTTTCACGGGTAAAATATAAATCCGATGTCCTTAGATTTAAACCCGGGCGTGTCCTAACGAATTTATCGGAATTCGCGTACATTTATAGTTTAAATTAGTAACATTATCGGCTGACGGTGAAAGGGCAACATCGTGAGGTAATCTGAACCTGAAAAATGCTCTTGAAGTACCAGCGTATATGGGAAAAATATATAGAACTATGGATTTTCTCAGACTTTGAAATCGCCAATACGTCGTGGGCTGGCGTGGTGATTCCCCATACCTTCCTTCGGGAAGAGGCCTCTATGGCCCTGGGTCTCTTACAGGCTGATGATGAATGACACTATCATAATGAATAATGGAAATATTAAATGCCAATAATATTACTCTATAAACAAAAAAAGGAGAAAGTTTTAAGGCGTCTAATTTATTGAGTGTTAATATTTTTATTAATATTTAGGTCTAGAAAAATAAAATCTACACAAATTCTGATAACGTTATGGAGGACGAGTTTCACATGACGTTGTAATTTAGCGATATAAAATCGCCCAAACTCACTTAGAACTAATTACGTCTCTGTCTTTCTCACCGAATTATTTTAATATACGTACGGTAATTTTATACAAACGGCAAGACCCGCCATTACCAAATCACTTCGTTCAGGGGATTTTGTATATATATGAAATTAATTTAAACGGAAATGTTCCATGCATGTAGCTACTTGTATTGAAAACGTTTGGTATAATTTGGTAGATTTTTTTTATTTTATAGGTGGTAAACGAACAGGTGGGTCACCTGATGGTAAGTGATCACCGCCGTCTATAAACACTAGTAACACCAGGGGAGTCGCAAGTGCGTTGCCGGCCTTTTAATATATGTGGGCATTTGACACTCTTATAAGGTTTGCGTATTTTTATACATAATCTGTGTAAAAGGAAAATAATGTATACCTTGTAATTGAACATAATTATGCAGACTAAATTAAATCTACAGTATCTAACTTTTAAGGTAAACAGTGTATAAAATACAACCTACCAAGTGATTTTTTTAGACTTTTTCGTTACAAAAGTACGATTAATACGTTGCATGTTGAAAAAAAAAACAAAATTATCGCCTAAAACACTTTTTGTTTAAAACTAATTTATATAAAAGCATTAATATAATGTGTTAAAGTCAGACATGAGTAAACATGATGTTGACAGAGTTAACAACACGCTGTTTCTTAGGGTACAAAGTTAGTCCGCGCCAAACTTTTTGACCAATTTGAATATAGAAACGCAGAACATACATTTAAGTAATAATAAGTATTACATTATATGTATAACATCGAGATAACTTAAGGAAAAACAAATTGAAGCGATGATGGCTCAGTTGGTAGGGTGTTCAGACACAGCGTCGAAGGACGTAGGTTCGAATCCTAGCAACTGAGTCGGAGCTTTCAGTGATGGAAAATATCGTGATGAAACCATGGTAGGGCTTTTTCTAAGTCCGCCTGGCTAGCTACCACCCTCAAGTTGAAAATCTGTCGCCAAGTACACAGGTTGGTGTGTTTCGGCAACTGCACTTGAGATTCAGTCTCCCTCTAGGTTTAGTGTGACTACCATCTTAGACCACATCATCATTTAACATCAGATGAAATTGTGGTCAAACGCTAACCTATAAAGTAAAAAAGAAAAAAAAATGACAATTTTAAATTCCTATGATATCATTTTAACTTCGTTTTGTATTAAACTCATGACAATATTAATGCACGAGCCCGAACTTACGGCTATATTTAAAGCGACCAAAAAGATTGACAAGGACTCGTAATTACACGTCGTTCTGATTACATTTCAATATAACATAACAGACGTAAGTTTTCATAATTATATATAGTCCATTGAAATGTTACATTTTTTAGGCCTTACCTTGCGTTTTTTAGAGGACGCAATTTTATTTTTTTGATGTATAGGGGGGGTCAGTGTAAAGCTAAAATCAAGTTTGTGGGGTCGCCACCCTTGTCCCACGGCCGCCATCTTGAAAATAGGGGTTGAAATGGTTATTACGATTTATCTCTTAAACTATTTATCTGATAAAAAAAAATATTAACATTTTTTGTTGCAAATTTAATCCTCTACAACTTTGGTCCAGCACCTTTTTGTCGTAGAGTTATAAATAAAAAAGTTATAAGCGAAAATGTTCACAAATTCGAGAAAAAATTTATACTTTTCGATATAACTTTTTTTTATCATTTTACGAAAAAATGATATCAGACCATTTTTGTAGATCGTTTTTTAAGGATTATCTTTTAACGAAATAAAAAAAAAAAGAAAATAACTGATGACACATTATTAGTACACACGTATAATATATGTATAGTTAATACTACTGAAAAATAATACTCACTTCGGAGCGCTGTAAAACCTTAGCTATTGACTTAATTAAAAAATGTTGCGTATAAAAGATAATCCTTAAAAAACGATCTACAAAAATGGTCTGATATCATTTTTTCGTAAAATGATAAAAAAAAGTTATATCGAAAAGTATAAATTTTTTCTCGAATTTGTGAACATTTTCGCTTATAACTTTTTTATTTATAACTCTACGACAAAAAGGTGCTGGACCAAAGTTGTAGAGGATTAAATTTGCAACAAAAAATGTTAATATTTTTTTTTATCAGATAAATAGTTTAAGAGATAAATCGTAATAACCATTTCAACCCCTATTTTCAAGATGGCGGCCGTGGGACAAGGGCGGCGACCCCACAAACTTGATTTTAGCTTTACACTGACCCCCCCTACACATCAAAAAAATAAAATTGCGTCCTCTAAAAAACGCAACCCCAAATGTAACTTTTCAATGGACTAATATGGTTATATTTGAATAGTACTCGGGCGTGTCACTCTGCATCTGACAGTTAAGGGTTGTACACATGATGATATTATGTAACAATTACCCACATAACATATTGAGTTGAAACAATACATTATTCTAACAAAAAACATTATATACGGTAACGCATTATCGAGTCATATATTACGTAACCGTTGATATTTTCGTATGTCAATATTTACGTGTGGATAATGACGCCTCCATCGGATTTTACATATCACGAGCACTCACCGAGTCCCTTGTCGATAGGTGATGTGCCCTTGTCTGTCGCGTCGTTAACTCTCGAAACACATGACAGTGAGAATCCTTCTATTATGTGGTAGTACAGTTCGAGAGAAATATTGACTTTTGTTGGGGAATCTAGCTACATTTTTTTTAATAAATTCCAACATTACATTTCAGTGGTTAGATCGGTAACTAGAAGCATATGAGGGGTGCCAATCAGATACCGGATTGTTAATTCATTAATATACTGGTTTATATTATTTCTTTGACTTTTATAGTATAAGATCGAATGATTGTCAGGTAAAATATCCAAAGGTCAAGTTCAAGTTAAGAATTACAGTAATTGTTTAAAGTTTATGAGTACTTTTTTGTGTAATATGCAAAGGGTGAGGGGGGGGGAATAGGTTTAACATAGTGTGGGCGTGTTATAAGAAATGAAAATCATAGATTTAAAGAGGGTTAAGTGCGACGGCGAACGAATATAGAAAAAGATAGACGAATTACGGGTTTGAATAGGAGGAGGTAAGGGTAAGAAGTGGAAAAGTAAAGAGAACTGAAATATTTTTTTTTCTAAAACATTTTACCTATTAATTATTTTGAACGAAAATTCACTAGTTATTTTGTCTTGGCACGATGTATTCAACTGTCCTCGCCTATATTTGTAAGTGCTATGAATTCTGATATTTTTTTAATAATATCATCGAATAGCAAGAAGTATTTATAATAGACTAGCTGATGTATTTAGGATACGTTTTAACTAAAATCCGTTCTTAGTGAGCGTCTACGTCGCAAAAGGAATAACTATGATGAATTTCAAGTCAATCGGACATACAGTTTCGGAGAAATCGTGATGAGTCAGTCAGTGGTATTTCGCTTATATATATATATATATAGATAGAAGATAGATAATAAAACTTTTACAAAAAAAAGGTGTGTGCGATTCCCACACGACAGAAGTGAAACTTTAGTAAATCGACAAAAGAATGAGTTAAATATATATAACAAGGGTAGGATAATTACAAAGTTTATTTATTTAAAAATGAAAGTATTTTGATTAATTTTAAAAGATATTTTATTAACATATATTACATAATTTATTGCTCAAGTTCCAAATTTTCAGTTTCAACAAACAAGATATAAAAATACTAACAAACACTACTATTAAATAATAACACACCACGCTGACTTCCTACTGAAAAGCTGTAATACGCAGCCGCATACAGTGTACAGTAGTACACGTACTTTTCACATATACTAACACACGTTTAATGCTCAAATACAAGCAAGTATTAAACAGTGTGCAGTATACATACACACCGACATTTGATCTCTCGCTCTGGCTCACTATTTCACTTCAAAAATAGTATGTATATTTCTGTCTCATTCTTTGCCGGTTTCATCCTATACATTTTTGTATTTGTGTCTCTTACCTGTCGTTTTTCCGTTGCATCTGGTTTGAAATCACAACGATTCTGAAAGAAGTTTCACTTCAAAACAGTAATTAGTCAATTAGGTTTCCCAGCTTCGAATCCAGTGCATGAACTTCAATATGGTGGGGATCGAATAAAATAAAACATCGATTCTTTGAAAGATTTTAATTTAAATAATATCCTATAGGTAATATAATATTTATTATATACTATACGTCTTAACAATACTGAACAAAATAATAAACATTTACAAATGACAATCTCTTATAATCATCAGAAATTAAGATTTTTTTTTTTTTTATACATCAAAATCATACATTCCACCATTTCGAGTGTCACGGTAACGAATTTAAGCAAATTAAAAGTATATTTACATTGAATAATTGAGAATTAATAAATTAATATTTAATTATAAATTTCCCGATTACAAAAAATACATTCTGTATGACGTGGGTTTTACAGATTTTATCGTGTATTTTATATAGGATATAATACTAATGTTTAATCAATCGACTAAAATACTAACATTTAAATAATTTTGAGTGAAAACATTCAACATGTCCCAACGATGAACAAAGAATAAAGTAGTACAAGTTATATTTTTATATAAAACTAACGTTTCATCAAAGAACTAACAAAGAGAAAATAAGAGAAGATAGTTATCTTGATTGTAGGTTAGAATAAAATAGCAATAACTGAATAGCTCTTTCCTTGTTTGGACAAAGTGACACTGCCAATAATACTGAGAAAGATATATTAAAAAAAAATTAAATTAAACATTTATATCCCTAATGTACAAATGAAGTAAAATAATAAAAGCACCGCAAATAAAAATCCACGATAAAATCCGATCAATTTTTTTAATAAATAAATAAATAAAATGACAAGAACACAAGTTCGACATATAAAAATGTAAAGTTATCAAAAAATCATCTACTTATCAATCCAATCATTATTATATGATAGTTATCAAATTTACAAAAATCCAAAAATTTGCGTATAACATCTGAGGGGGTATATTTTTGTATCAATTCCTAATCTAAAGTCAATTGTAACGATTCGCTATATTATGATATTATATGAGTATGTAGGTCAATTCCCTGGAATTTTACTAACAACAAATCATATAGACAGTGCGTTGTACACCTTTTTATCAGAAAAATAAATACAAAAATCGACTCCCATTATATCAATAAGTTGCCATTATAAACCGATTTTGATAATAATACGTCTTTATTCGAAAAGAAATATTTTCGAGGGGATTCCATTTTAATTTCATTAAGGATAGGACCGTGAATTTTGGACATACATCAATCAGGAAACTCCTCAAAATCGAATAGTAAATGACTAGTCATTGAAATATTGATAAGTTTATGACAACCCAAGACTAGTTAGGTACTTGACTATGATCAAGGGACGTTCTGGTGATTTTTTTAGAATAGAGTTTTTTTAAGTCAGTTTTTTTTTTAAATGATAAATTCATCTTTGAACGAAGCGATGAACAAAACCCTATTTATTTATGGAGATACGGCACTGTCTATATCAGTTCTGTAATTGAATTGCTAACAGCAATGTCATATCGTCCCTAATATATCGAAAAAATCGCAATAATTTCTGTCATTGCCACACGTCAATAATTCTCATAAAATTTTAATCAAGATATGTTGATGTTATATTGATCATTCGTACAGTGTAAAAGTTATACTTCCATACAACAACATGTCTGTCAGTGGAAGATGTTCGAATAATATCACGTGACAATCACGTGACAATCATGTGACAATCACGTGAGAAATCACATGAAAAATAACGTTAGGACAATTTAACTTATCCTAACAAAAAATCAATTTTAATTATACACTCAATCAATTTTAAAATAATAACGACACATGAAGAGTGGTAACTATAAAATATAAATCAAATTTTATATATTACCTTCCAAATATTCCCAAATTACTATCAATAAAGAGGAATCAATAATTATTCTCTCTAAATAATGTTGTTGTATGACAGAATGACGTTCCCACAAAAATCCACTGAATATTATATAAAATGAAATTTATTATTAAAATTATTCTACGGCTATTCAAATCGCACAACACTTATCGGTTAGTTTATAAACTAAAATTATAAATCGCCTATGGAATAACATGCACAGTCTTTGACTAAATTAGTCGATTAAAACCAAACGCTATCGAATGGACATAACTTTAGATACAATGACACTGTCACCGATCACGTTTCGCTAAAGATACAATATTCGCGATTGCACATCATATTATTTCTCTATAGACTTTTAAATATTTTCAAAGTTTCATTATTGTTTCCAAAGTATGTAAATTCGATAGTCATAAATCACGGTTTTAACATAAAATAAAATGCTCAAAAATTAGGCACCATTAAATTTGTGAATACAGTTTAGAACGATATTAAAATTGAATACAAAATGGCAGCGGACAGTTCGTTCGTTGTCACGATAGTTATTACATTTATATATCGATATCTCGATCATGTGAACAGCTTATCGAGGAATTACAATCATTCAAAATAGTCGCAAATAAACAGGAGCACGTAAATTGCGCCTCAGTCATATATTTTTCTTTTGTGACCCAATACATATGGGTCTGAATAAACCCTATTCTACTTTGTAAATATCACTCGCATCAATAATACTATAAACCGATGATTTTTATCAGTTATATATCGATTATTTTCAACGTCATATGTCGATTATTTTCAACGTTATATATCGATTATTTTCAACCTTATATATCGATTATTTTCAACATTATATATCGATGAATTCCTAAGTTTCAATCAAGCCACGGGGAAATTTATATTTGATTTGCTAAAATTGTAAACTCAAGTCAGATCTCTAGCTACGTTTCTCAACATAAAACCGAATCATCCAAAACAATCGTGTCCCGGGTTTTACTGAGTTTGTCCCTAAATCCGATTTCGGATATATGTTTTTTTTTTTCAGTTCTTCTGTCTCTCTCGCGAATCCTCCCTACAGACGACGCCTCTCGGCGGTGAATCCCTGCCTTTCTGGTTAATTTTCGAGGTCTTCCTGGACCGTTTGAACTTGGCGACATCATCGCCGAAGACGTCGCCGGTCCTGAGGGCGGAGATGAGGTCGTCGAACTCACCCTTCTGCCCGTTGGTGAGGGTTCCGTCGCGGGAGCTCTCGTTAGAGTGGCCGTTGCATTCGCCGTTCGATTTCCCGAGCGATTTCCCAACTGAACCGAGTAAGCTGGACTGTTTGCGTTCCATTGTACGTTTCTTGAGCTGTGAAAGAATACAATTGAGATATTAAATCATTATTCGAGTATAATGATTATTACTCAATCTTTTAAATTTAATGAAATTATATTATTAACTTTAAATTGATCTTGCTTGTAGGTAATGCATAGCTTAATGTATTTTAGTAGATAGATATATGTACCGTTCACGATAAATTTAGTGTACGCGTTTATATGTGTACGCCTGTGCGTGTACGTGGGAGCGGGTGCGCGCGCGCATGTATGTACATGTGTGAGTGTATTTGTACGTATATGTTGTTATACATATATGCGTGAATGTATCCGTATGTGTATTATACGCGTTTACGTGTGAATTTTTGAGAATATGTATGTGTATGTGTGTATGCGTTTCAGTCTGTCATGTACTAGATTTTATACTTCATTCATAATCTTGTGTTATTTATTTGACTCTATATTTTGTAATATTCGTGGCGTTTTACGTAACACAGTGTGGTTATTGTGCACAAGTGGGGTGTATTGGAAATAATGTCAAAGAGCATGGATTCTCACTTGTCACAAAACTCATTGGAAAGGTGTAACAAGGGGGACCACCATCTTATCAGAGCATTGGTATTATAGCCTACTCGACAATGGCAGTAATAATACAGAAGACTGGTGGACTCGTGCAAGGGGAGAGAGGGAGGGGGGAGGGAGAGAGGGAGGGGGAGGGCGAGAGGGAGATAGGGATGGAGAAGGGGAGAGGGAGGGGAGATGGAGAAGGGGGAAGGGAGGGGGGAAGGCGTGCCGTACCTCCTGCTCGTGGCGGGTGCGTCGCTCCTCGTCGTCGCGGCGGCGTCGCGCGGCGTCGCACTCGGCGCGCGCGTCCGCGAGCTGCGCGAGGAACGCGTCCATGGCGCCGAACAGCTGCTCCGGGGAGGAGCTCGCCTCCTCGCCGAACGCGTGCGCGCACGCCTCCAACCGGCTCTTCATATCCTATACCATGCAATAACCGACACAATCAAATTACTCTAAGCATCTGCCACGTGTGTGTCGTCGTGCAACTCTAATGGTTTCATAAGATACTCCATGTCTATGTATATATAGGTATAGGTTTACCTGGAATAGATCCTCGAGCTGCGTGAAGGTGCAGACGGCGTGCGCGTGGAACTCCCGCATGACGGGCAAGAAGGCGTCGCCCGGCTGCGGCGCGGGCAGCGACGCGTGGTAGTCCACCTCGCGAGACACCTCGCGCAGGCCCGCGCGGAGGGCGCTCACGTCCTTCTCGAGCTGGTCGACGCACACCTTGGCGGCGGCGCGCACGTGCGGCAGGTCCTCCTCCAATAGCAGGACGTCTTTGAACTGCATCAACAATATCTATTTCTAGAGGACTTCTAAGTGCACACGCGGAACAAACGATAAGTTAACACGCGGAACAAACGAAACCTTCAAAATAAACGTTAATGTATTCTGTCTCATTCTCTCGCACGTTAAGCCCTATAGACGTATACGTTTATCTCTTTTTAACATCCCTTTCTCGTTTCATCGAGTTCCGAATCACAATTGAGCTAAAGAATTTTTCACTTCAAGAAAGATTTTTCGCTATATAGTTTGTTCTCTATCTCAGAAACACGCTCGATTTATATGATTATTTAACTGAGGTAATTTATTACGTGAACTCTTTTAGCACACAAAATATTGAGACAACACTGTTATATACAGACTTATAGATCTGTTGATCGTCAGCGAAATCGGTTTTCCTATCTATGCTTTATTGATTAACTTCAGTCCTGCCGGATTCGGTTTTGCCAGGAGTTAGAACACGTCTGTCCAACTAGATCGCAACCTTATATTAAATGTAATATTGGCCTAGTTATATGCTTCAAAGTGTCGCGTTCCGGGATCAGTCGGTGCATATGGAATAACCCAGCGGTGTAGGGTTTTGTACTCTGTAAATTCGTGACCACTGTCCATATAGCGATGCACCCACCTATCATAGCGACTGTTTTTTTTTTTGGATCAGCCAATTTATATCAAAATACCGAGAAAGTCTTGCAGGTCGGTATGACATGCCTTGTTTTTAGATGGCAATGGTAAACCAGCTAGTAAAGCGTAATAAGTCTATTATACTCCGGTAAGAAATAGTCTTAAACAACTAAAACTGTTCACGACACAATTATTGGGAAAAATGATGAAATATCTGCCTCCTATAAACACTATATAATACACTCCTTCTCTGGGTCATCGGTATTGGTCTTTCATAGTCATTACTGAAATAAGTAAAGGAAAAGGATGGTGGAAATTTTTCCAGATGAGCTCACCTGAGTTTCCAGCATCTCGACGAGATAATGCAGCAGGGTGGTGTTCCGCGACACGCTCGACTTCGTGTCGGCCAACTTGTTGAGCGACGAGAGGCGAAACCCGGACGCGTTCCCGCGAGCACCCCTATACATTACATTTTACAATTTATATGTTGTTTATTGGTTAGTGAAACCTACAAGAATACAATACACATAAGATTCAGTGAACATTAAACATTCATTATTGAATTCTGAATACGATTATAAAAAGTAAAAGAATATATTAATTTTATTGTCGTCAAATAGACTTAAAAGCTCAACGGCGGTGTTCCAAAATCGAGGCAATCAATAGAGGTTTGAATGCTACAAAGACCAGTGAAGGCAAATATCTAGGGTTCCTACAGGACATTCCTAATGCCTGCGAATTCAGTTCTCTGAATGAAATCCAGATACCAAGCATTTATATTTGTATTTTGATAGTTGCTTTCGAGAGCAATTACCTCTCTACTTTCTAGGCTTGACATAATATTATCATATTCCAACACATCATCATTTAACATTAGGTGACTTTGTATTGAAATGCTTACATCCATAACGTAAAAAAAAAATGAAAAATAAATTATTTTCTTTTAGTTATTTTTTTACATTTACAAATTTTCACAATGGCTTCTAAACCAGACACATCAAACAAAATACGATTAAACAGTGTAATATTTTTCAATAAGAATAATTTCAGCGAATCTAACAGACATACGATATTATTACGGTATAATATAATAGCCAACATACTATTCTTTCGAATACGTGTACAAATTTCGATAAGAACAATAAAGGGGGAGGGGATAGAACGGAAAAGAGGGAGAGGGGGAGAGGGGCGGAGGGGGAGAGGGTAGTAGAGGGGGAAGAGAAGGCTACCTGTTCATGTAGTTGCCGAGCGCGAGCACGATCTCGAGCAGCGCGCGCAGGCGGCGCGAGCGCGTCATGTCGCGTGCGGCGCGCAGCACGGTGCTGGCGCGCGCGCTCGCCTCCGCCGCCGCCACGCTGAACTTCTTCTTGAACAGCAGTGTGCGCACGCGCTGCGAGTAGTGCGGGATTCTGGAACCATCCAGTCCACTTCATTCTCAACTTCCCTATCACCTATCACCTTCTACACTTTGAAAACGCTACGACACATGTGTCATGGTAGTACTCGTGTCCAGACGGTTAAGGCGGTCCGGATTAATTTGACATCACATATGGCACATCTATAACCTTATTCACACTTTGCTACGTTGGTGCTTCCTTCAGGGAGAAGCAGCAAAGTAGCAGCATCTCATCAAGTATTACATCATTTTAAATCACTCTGAAGTAATGAACAGAACATAATACATTATTCATGTTGCTGTCTCTAATCTGTTTCTGTATATCGATATTCAAATACTTAATTATAAGAGACAAGAAACGAAAGCATTAGATTTATCTGCAGATTACGTATAGTCACAGAATAGTCATAGAGATAACTAACCTCTTCGAGGGATCGCCGGAAACACCATCCTTAAGATTCCCCCACGTACTTGTGATAACTTACAAATGCTATATAATATTGCAAAACACTCACTTGGAGATCTCATACAGGAATCTATCCGCGCGCGCCATGCTCTCCAACTCGTCCTGATGCTCCTCCAGTAGAGCCGCTTCCTCAGCACTGGGCGTAAACTTGAGCAGTTGTTCCACCATGTCAATCGGGAGCTGTTCACCACTGTCCATACGCAGTATAGCCCTGAAAATAGCACTAACCCTGAAACTCTGGCCTACATTGGGAGAGTAACTTTAAACTTCTCATTTTTTGAAGACTATCAAATACTACGTCTTATGAATACATTATTAAAAAAAATGACCAACGCTCATAAAGGAGTAGTCTTGGACGCAAAAGCTCAAAGGTTTAGTACCTTAGGCTTGAATACTAGAAATGGTTATGGAAAAATAGTGGTCAATAATGGATTGATTAAGGCATATTGACAAAACAAATAATAGGGGATCGAGTGAAAATTATCTGGGTGGCGTTATCATTATAAAAGTATATTCCTACCGGCAAATCTCCTCATCAGTCATCTTGAGCTTAGAGAGTAAGATGGTACAGTTCTGTGCGCGCCTGCCGTCAATCACAGACAGGATCTTGGTACGGGGCTTCGAGCCGAGCTGTCTGAGGTCTTCTACAGATCCTTCATTCTGGAAATACGATGCCCACGTTAACATTATTTATTTATTATTAATTTCCCAAAATATTTATATTTGCCATTTTAAGGTATGCGATATAATACAATGTTTATATTGCATAAGGTGCTATTATATTATTGCAAGTATTTATAATTTATTATAAGTAATAAACAATATAGTAACACAACAATAGTGAAGAGATTAATTTTAAATCGTTAATTTACAAATTATGTTATTGCACAATGTTGCAAAACTATCAAAAAGGCAATAAAAAATTTTTGGATTGTACGTGATGAGTGCTGCCACCTAAACTAGGAAACCGTATTAACCGTAAACAACATCGATCCTTACAGCTTCGACGAATAACTGTTTCTTTATTAGTTTAAGATGTTCAGGGTTGAATTCAATAGGAATCAGCATGAACGAAAGGTCATTAACATTTGTACCAGGATAGTAAATTCATACGCCATCAACTCCTAGACAATCTTGCGGATCATAACACAAATTATAAACAGAGAAATAGGCTAGATTGATGAATCGTAATTCATACTCTTCTCAATGTGAGACGGTGATGTGTAAAAAATTTCCAGAGAAAACATTTTATAATGATGCATATTTATTTGTTTCCGATGCTGACTGCAACCGTATCCGTAGTAAAAAGTTTATAATCCTGATTTCTTTTGAAATATAACATTAACAGACATCGGTATAAGAATTTAGCTACCTAATAACGAAGATGATCATAGCCTTCTGACAACCCCTGTGAATCTAATAATATTAAAGTAAGAGCAAAGAAAAAGCTACATTTTTATACGTGATATCGCTAAAGTTCCATTGTGGGTATACAGAAATTCAGTTACAAGGGTACGAATTCTGCCTCAATGACCTTTTTCAGTAAAGTGGGTCCAAAAATAGTGATGACTACTTACATTGAAAAAAAAAATCCTTTTACTCCTCATTTTTCGCCAGGTAACCCTCCTATACATTGTTCTTAGTAAACCTCCAATACATTTTCCTTCCAATAAATTGTCCTTATACCCTTAAAATCTCACCAAAAATTTGAGGGGAAAAAAGTGTAATTCAAATACTAACCTGAACGCCATTCTTCTGATAAGCACAGAACATTTTATCAATAGTATGTAGATCCATTGCATTGTAGAGTTTCGTGTCGTCCAGCTCCTGCCATATCGTTCCGTGTAGCTTCGTGTCCGGCAGTTTGCTCCAATTGAAGCTCTTCAGTAGGTTGCCGGGTGTCGGTACGTTCTTCTTTGGCTTGGGTGCGGCGGGGGCGAGGGGCGCGAGGGGGGCGTGAGGGGCGGGCGGGGGAGCCGGCGCGGGGGGAGCCATCGGCGGCAAGGGGGGAGGGCAGAGCGCCAGTGGGGGAGGGGGAGGGGGGACACTGCACGAGTCGATCACTGCACTTTTCAAATTGCTGACCTAAAATAAAATCGTTTATTGTTGAAGTATGACACCTCGTTTTTAGCTCCTATAATTTTCTTTCTAGTATTTCCAGATGATATTTCGACTAGTTATTTAGAATAACAAAAATTAGATATAGGACCATGTTAAGTAACACTGTCTTCTAAATACCCAAAAAAAAAAACTCTATTCACTAATAATATACGTGAAAACGAACGGTACACTATCATACTCTTTTGAGAACTAATAAACGAAGTTATCGATTAATTTTTAATAATTATCGATTATTAAATAAAAAACAAAATTGAGATTTCTGCGGATGCGTAGTATAAAACAATAACCTTAGCATCGTCAGGTATGCTTCCTTCACTGACCAGTTTCTCGAACCTCGTTCTTTCAGCTCTTTCTTGATTCAACTGCAAACAGGAATAATCGCAAATGAGTTGTTTCAAATAGACGTTGTTTTGAATTATACAATTTTATATTATATTGTGTGAACAATCTTACCTGAAATACGACAAAGTTACATATCACAACTATAAGCGGCTTTATTACAATTACTACTATAATCCTCATTTTTTTAACCAATTTCAGGAATTTAACTTTGACTCATAAAAACTGCATCCATACAAATGACGCAGTTAGTGCAAGTGTTGCTTTAGAAGTTCTCTAACCAACTGCATCTCATTACTTAAATGAAGCCCAAATATCGGTTACACCTCCAGAATCCTGTTAAAACTGCGAATGATACTAAACTTATTTGTTTATAGTGGAATGCTTTATTACAATTTCTACTAATCCTCATTTATTTAACTAATTTAAGGAATTTAACTTTGACACATCGAAACTGCATCCATTGCATATGACGCAGTTAGTGCAAATGTTGCTTTAGAAGTTCTCTAACCAACTGCATCTCATTACTTAAATGAAGCCCAAATATCGGTTACACCTCCAGAATCCTGTTAAAACTGCGAATGATACTAAACTTATTTGTTTATAGTGGAATGCTTTATTACAATTTCTACTAATCCTCATTTATTTAACCAATTTAAGGAATTTAATTTTGACACATCGAAACTGCATCCATTGCATATGACGCAGTTAGTGCAAATGTTGCTTTAGAAGTTTTCTAACCCACTGCATCTCATTACTTAAATGAAGCCCAAATATCGGTTACACCTCCAGAATCCTGTTAAAACTGCGAATGATACTACACCTTATTTGTTCATATTGGAATGAATTTATTAAGTTGTGAGTGCGCAAATACCTTACCTTATAAATACCGTACTCGTGTGTATCCATGAAACTTAAATCCCTGATATCCAAAGCGAGTTTCAGCAAAGCTTAAAGCTATATAAGTAAAATTTAAGTGGAGGATGAGGATGAGAGTGAGAAAGTGTATGGATTGAATGAGATATACAAGGACCGAGATTAGAGGAGCACATTAAGGAATATTGAAAAAAGGGTGACAGATAAAATGAAGATTTGAAAGGTTCAACAGTCAACTAACGGCGCATTTAATTACTTTGTGTATTTTTTTTTAGTTACTATTATTTCTCTCCTTCTAGGACTAGAGTCAGATTTAACTTTTTCAGGTATATGTCGCATATATAATATCAAACGTTTTTTTCTGCATTGAGACATGGCGGCGGCCAATTAATAAAGGAATAGCAATGTAATTTACACTCCGCAAAATAACATCTTCGCCAATGATTTGTTGGGAAGTGCATTGGTGAGTGGGAGTTTAGGGGAATCGGAGAAGTGGGGGGGTGGAAATGAGATGGAGAATGAAGTGACCTGTTGCTCCAATCAAATATGGGGAAGTGCGTTGGTGAGTAAATGTTCAGGGGAATGGGAGAAGTAGGGTGGAAATGAGTTAATGAGATGGAGAGTGAAGTGACCTGTTGCTCGAGGAGATGTGCCCTGCAAGCGGCGGCGCGCGCCCTGTCGGTGCACTCCATGTGAGCTGCGGTCTCTCTCTCGAGGCGGTCCTTCAGCCGCGTGACCACTCCCTCCAGCTCCTCGCGCTCCTGGCTCTGCTGGTCCACTTGCTTCTCCTGTTAGTCAGTTACCCTCGCCTCAGACATGCAAGCTCACCGATCGGTTACACCCGCACGGCACACCAAGCCGGTCGTCATTATATGGATGTGTTTTGTTATTTGCACCTCTCCGTATGATTTTATGATCATTTAATTGTATTTCGTAGGTAATTTTGTTGAATTAAAACAACTTGGATTAGGTTAGAATTATGGAATTTTTGATGCTCGAGTTCATAATTTTAAAAAGCGTTATAATTATATTTGGAAATGTAAGGTTAAGGTTAGCAGCCGACTAATTTATTTAACTTCATCGAGATACATTTTTTACTATATTTGTATATTCGTTCCGAATCAGCGTACAAATTGAAATTGTATTTGATAAAACATACACCGTGGATTTTATTGTTCTTTCAGAATTGATTTTATCATCGTCAGCAATTACTTAATCTAACTTCATTTTCTAACAAATTAAGTAAAAGGAAGAAAACTTATCCAATATATTTAAAATCGCTATATACTTTTAACTCTTTAACGAAAATACGACGAGATATTATTATACATAGTCTAACGAATCTACGTCCCGTATACGATTAAGCATTTTGCTTATATGTTGTTTTTAAGTTTACTGATGTTATTTCTATAGCGTTGAACATTAAATACCCAAAAAAAACACCCTTGGAATATCAAAACGGCAACGTAATTAGCCCAGCTTGAATGAATTAAATGACTTACTATAATTATGATTACCGTAATAAAATCATGGTTACCGATACCAACTAACGCAACTTAATTTCAGTCTTACCTTTTTCGCTAAATCGGTCGCCAAATCGATATTCTCTCGTTCCAGATTCTCAGCTTTAGTTCTCGCCGCGACGAGTTCTTCCTCTTTAGCTAGTAGATGTACGATTTCACCAACATTTATTTCCAACGGTGCCACATCGGGATCGTGAATCTGTGAATGACCGTCGGCTGTCTCATCAAAAAATACTACTAAAAGACCACCACCAGAAAAGGCACCAACACCTAATTCCTCTTATACAATTTGGGAAAATCTAGTTTTACCTTAGTCTGATCGCATGTACTGCCTCGTTCACTGCCCTGTTCGCTGTTAGCGCGACTTCCAGCAGCTGGTTGTTGCAGTACAACTTGCTGTACGACGCGATCCAACAGCAACCAGTGTTGCGATTGAGGGTTATACTCCACTGTGAAAAGCAATTCAAAATTCTTCATTCTTTGACAGAATATATAATTTCGCTTATAAGACGTAACACGATCTACCTTTCTAGACTATGGCATTTACAGGATCACAAGATGCTGATTATCGTCAAATCTTCTCCAACTCCTTGTACTGTTAATCGTCTTTGGAAGGTACTACTAATCTCCCATCAACTACAGAGAATAATGTAGCCATTTTATAATGGTCCTAACTAATATAAGCGAGTTTGTTTCTTTCATTGGTTCCTACGCTTTCAAAATACTAAAGTGATCATCAAGAAATTTTGCATAACCAAAGTGTCAGGAGTACAGAATAGGACAAAAGGTACATTTACACATTAAAAGGTACAGCTACCAAGGGATAGAAGAAAACTACGTTAAATAAAACTTACATGGCAGCAATAATAGATGTTGTAACATGGACAGCATGTGAGGGTAGGCAACGGTATGGCTGAGTTTCCTCCGTAGCAGTTCGAACATGCCCGTAGCGCTCTTGGTGTCGACATGTTCCTTGTCAAAACGCCGCGCCAATTCGCGCTCGTCTTCGTTACGGACCATATCAAAGAACTCGATGTGCCTGTCCAAGGTCTCGTTTTCGTATTTACGTAGTTTCTCGATAACTAAATATATAAATAAAAATAAAACCGACTTTAAAAATAGTTACTTGTATAAAGTGCACTAGAATGTTCTTGGTCATACTTAGATACCTACCTAGTCTTGGATTGTCATAAACCCACCAATCTCTTAATTACTATACAATTGCTGTTTGATTTTCACGAGTTCCCTGGTGTTCTCAAAATACATGGTCCAATCGTAATGAAACTTAAATGAAACTCCTTGAAAATAACCACTTTCCAATAAAGAAAAGCATTTTCTAAATCAGTTATTAACTGACAAAGTTGTGAATTGGGACCTCCTCCTTTTTGGCGTCGGTTAAAAATGAACTTCAAATTTCTTTAATTTATTCTAAATTTAGAGTTATTTATAGACACTATCAATAATTCTGGAAAATTCAATCCATATAATAGCTTGTTTTCTCACCTGGTTGTATACCTAACATCAAGAGTTCATATCTCAAGTGCAATCTAAATTCTAGGCTCTCTTCGCCGGGTCCATAGTTAAGGACCGCATTGATAAAAGACAAGATTGCAGTCTTGAGACCCAAGTCATCTCGGTAGGCTCCAGTGCTCCTGTCCAGCTCGTTGACTATACTTTGGAAACGAGCGCGCTCGCTGGCATACTTCTGATAATAGATCATTGCTTCGAGCACCTGAATTTTGAAGAAATGAGGCATAAATATCAGAAACGATGAGTAAACCATATTTTTCAGGAAATAATACTTTAATTTACAAGATTTTTTTTATTGGGATCCACTCCATAATTTTATAGGACCTTCCACTACGGCACCCTGTACACTAAGTAACTCTTCGCATTTCTTACATTTTAAGTACAATATCTATTTCTTTACTAAAAACGCAAACTACATTATAATACAATAATAAGCAAGGGCTTCTTTGAACGGTTAAAGGAGTCATTTTTTACTTAAATTTAATTGCTAAGTTCAAAGCGATGATAGCTCAGTGGTTAATGTATTAGCGTTGTATTTGTGTTAAACGTACGTTGGAATCGTTGCGAATTAGTCGAAGCTTTCGGCGAAGAAAAAAAAACATTGTAATAAAATCATAGCATGGTGGTAGGGCTTTTCCTGAACCTGTCCCTCGCTAATTACATCAAGTTAAAAATCTGTCGCCAAGCACCTATGAGTGGGTTCCAGCCAGCTGCACTTGAGAGCTAGTCTTCCTCTATTTTTTTTATATATTATAGGGGGCAAACGAACAGGTGGGTCACCTGATGGTAAGTGATCACCGCCGTCCATAGACACTAGCAACACCAGGGGAGTCGCAGGTGCGTTGCCGGCCTTTTAAATATGTGGGTCTCCGGCGCTCTCACTGACCGAACGAAACGCAACAGTACAAGCACTGTTACTTTACGTCGGTTTTCTGTGCGACCTCTAGATCTAGCATAATTACTATTTTGGACCACATCATCATTTAATATCAGATGGATTTGTTATCAAACGCTAAAGTCCATAAAGTATCCAAAAAATCTAACTTTACTATAAGACATGTTTAATTTGAAGACCATTGTCAAATACTCCACACTACAAGTATTCCAAGTACAAGAAAATACAGCTGAATATCCATTGTCCACCTACCTTCTTATGTCCCCCAGGCACCAAACATACAGCACCGAGTATCTCGAGTGCCGCAACTTTGGTTTTAACATTCTCAGTGTCGAGCGACTGTGCGATTAGATCGATACTCGTGGGGTGAGCCAGTACGTGCGCCCGACCAGTCTGCCAAGACGAAGTACATATTAACCGTCTACACTAAATCAGTCCATAGAAGGATGTATTAAAAGGTAGACATCTAAGAGAGTTAATTTAGTTTATATAAAGAAAAGATGTCGAACGGCTATACGCTATTGGCCTGATGGGCCTTCACAGCTCCACCGGACTGATGGAGCGAGCGCTTATTACGTTCAGCCGCTTGGCAACAAGCTCAAGAGTGTCAAAAGTGGCCGAACTTCGGCTTAAGCCGTTGCTTCCCTTTGATACAACAACACACTTCTTACTAAGCTAAACTAACTAAGCTAATAATACATATAAGAATTAGTGAGGCACACATGTGTACCAGCATGTGTGCTGCTCAAAAAGATGTGTAGCTCTACTTATTATAAAACAAAGTCATCTGTCTGTCTGTCTAGATGTTCGCGATAATCTCAAAAACTACTGAACAGATTGTACTGCGGTCTTCACCATTGGACAGAGTAATTCACGAGGAAGGTTTAGGTATATAATTTGTCCAGGTCTTTTTTTGTAAGTTGGCTGAAATATATTTACAAACACAATAGTGCCTAGCATTTAATGACAGACGATATTAATTTAGTTTTTTGGTTTTATAGTTTCAGGATGTTACAATCAATAATTTATATACATAATTATTACAATTATCTCATCTTACCTACATATTCTAAAAAAATGTTGCAATTTTATCAACAGCGAAAAAGAAATTAGTCTTCTTTATGAATTAACTTTTCTAAATTCTTTCGAATAATTCAGCATTTAATTTATTTTATTGGGTAACGAATTTTTAGTATTAACAGTACATTATCCACGTTATGCGACTAATTCGAGTAATTTGTGATGTATTCTACAAATAAAGTCCATAATACAGTATTTATATTTCACGAGTAATGATGTTCCTAAAACGGTCTGTTTAAATCTATTATCCTTTGCTAGTTTTATCTTAAATGTAATAGGATTTTTTTTTGTACGATACTACACCGGAGTTTCCATGAATTTTCATTGATACATACCAAAAAATAAAGATCCACTTTTATAGCTCTTACAAGTCTTTAGACTAAAGTGTTTACATACGTTTTATTATTTATTATTAATGTAGATACGATATTTTAAACACTCACGGAATTGTTCATTAAAGCTTTTATGGCGGCGATAAGGTTGTGCCTTGTGATCGCGTCGTCTCGCGGCGCCTTTTGCAACGCATCCAGGAGAGCTCCCAGACCACCCTGCTTCACAAACCGTAGCACAAAACTGTGAGCTCGCGTCCTCAACGCTGTTTTTAGCCCGTCAAGAAGACCGCATGCTTCTGACGCTGGCACACAATCCGATGCAGAGAAAGCCTGGAAGAAACAAGAAACATTTTGGAATAAACCCATATTACTTGCAAGCCTAGAAAAACAAAAGCACCTCTCTGATTTAAGACACTGTAAACAAATCATAGAGGTTCTCTCTATGAACTCCTGTTCTAAGCATTACACTGCTCATACAGAATCTAAATTAACAGTCACTAAGTTTTAAGTAAACAATGTGGATAGAAGAAATAATTTAATTTGGGCATACACACAATTTTTGACAAGATCTGATCATCCATAAATTGGTATGGTACTTGAAAAGCAAAGACTATTGCTTAAAATAAAAATATTTAGTTAAAATAAAATTAAACCAAGCCTTGATTAAGAAATCATAAATCAAATATATATTTTAACAATCCCTCAACTTACATCAGCAATTTCGTTGAGTGCCTTTATATAGTCTTCAACTTGTGGCGCCGTTGCAAGCTGGGATGCCTGCCCTGGAGGTGGCCTTCTGCTGCAGTAGATCTGCCATTTCTTCGCTGCCGGAAGCGCCATCATGGCTGCTTTGTTAACCGCTGTCAAGTCCAGTTCTTCCTGAAACGGATAAAAGATTGCAGAATTTAGAAAAGCCTTATTAAACAATTAAGAGTACACAAACAATGAAGTATCTTTAAACTAAAATGATATATAGGCTTTTTTAGCCCGTAGATTTTTATCCACTTATAACCTACCGGTCGACCAATTACACACTTTGTTCAACGGAATTGTACCCGAAGATTACAACAGATACGCTACCACTAAAATTACCATTTTTGGAAGCTATAGTTATTATTGGCTCTCAAGTGCAAGTGCTAAAACACACCGATAAATGTTCGAAGCCAGATTTTTAACCTGTACTTAACTTAACCAACCGTGCATCAGTAAATACCCTATCAACTAATGTTTTCGTTCCACCTCTTCCTTTCAACGAAAGTCCACTTTTGACTACTATTTCTGTCGTTTATTTTACACTTTTCTAAGTTATTATGTAACTCTACATAAGTCATAACCTTTGCGTCTAAATGGAAAAAAGAAACCCTTATTATTCCTTGATAAATGAAGAGTTACCTCTAGCAACCGTCCGAGACTTGGTAGGCCTTAAAATTAATAAGAATAAGCCCATACACATATTACTCAGTGACAATGTAACTCCTTATTACCGAAATAATTATTACACGAGGCTTAGTGTTGTGAAAAATCTCTTACGAACAAACAAACTTTATCTCTTTATAGTAACAGTAAAAGTAATATAGATTAAAAAAAAAACATTTATATAAACGCGTCACTTCAGAACGACTGCACCGCACCTAATTAACGAATTATTTTCTGTTGTTGTGTTTATAATAGTCAGAACAAGATTTGTAAGAAAAAAAATGTACAAAAAAATCGCACGGATTGAGTTAGAAAAATCTCCATATTAAAAGTGAACGATTCAGTAATACAGAAGACAATCAGGAGACATCTTCAAGGATATTAACACAATTGACAGATCGACGTTCAGTTCTTCAGTTGCCATTTAAGTAGTTCTAGTAGAAATGTGCGAAACCGGGGTATGATTCTAGAGAATATTCATTATATAATTAGAAGTAAACATTCCAAATATATACCTACCTACGATAATACTTGAAACTAGATTCTTCATTTTGGACATAGTAATTTAGGTAAAAATTCGTTCAAGGTGCGGAAAAATCCGACCAAACTGCGCACCATTCCTTTTTTAGATACGACATCTTAAAGAGGAATGAATGACGAGCTTTAAATCAGGCGATGCTTCATACTATACATCATTGCGTAAACTTAACAACATGCCTACTTTAAAATTTTAAACTTAAATGTCATTTTTAATAAATTTTAATGCCCTCATTCTATACTTCTGTTTGTAATATTTATAGGTTTAAGCGCTAAAGCGATGTTCGAGAAAAAGTTAGAATTTATTGGCACCTCCCAAATATGTGCTGTATAGACTCCCCAAAAATATCATTAAAATTTACAAAACATAATAAGATGATCTTAAGCATATCGAATAGAACAGACATTTAAAAAAAACATGTGTGTATACTTATGTACACGCGTTAGAAGTTATACTTCTGTGGCGTAACAAGATAAAAATCTTTTCAAACATTTTATCTTTCTCCTTATTCTACGTTTGTAGAAAAAACGACACTAACAATAGGAAAAAGGTATTTAATACATACATACTTTTATTTAAATTAAAATGTTGATCTATATAGCTAACTTTAGTGTGTCGGTTTTTCGTGACGGTGTGCGCGCGCGCTATCGTAAAAATTTACTCTCATCATTTTTCCCTAACGCGCCAAAAGAAGTATAACGAAGTAAAATTTGAAATCTGTAATCCTAATACGACTAGAACAATAAATGATCTAAATCAGCAGTGAAATAATATTGGAGAATAATAAAGAAAAGTATTTTAGTAGTGTAGTGTACGACGGTGACGTCTGGAAATGACGCCCTCTCTGTGCATCCACCAAAACCGAATGTAATTATTTATAACTATGTTTTAAAAATATGAGTTATAATATGTGTAATGAAAAGATAAACCAGATCGAGTTTCTTGCCGGTTCTTCTCGATGACTGGGTTGTTTTCCGAACCGGTGGTAACTTTGACGTTCATAAGCGCCTTCTCAGGGCCTAAACTGAATAAAGTATTTTTGATTTTGATTTTCTTTTTATTTATTCTATGGCTTAAAAAAATATAATAAGTACGTATTTCAAGGTATCAGTAGAACATCGTTTTCACAATCTATTATTATCAATATACGATACACGAGACCGAGAAACTACTGATATATTCTCATATCACCTATAGTTAATTGACAATGTGACAGACGCACTCACAAATATGGTCATTGCTAACGATATAATAAATCCGCTTTCAATACTATCATACTGGGATGTAATATAATTCAATCCAATCGGAAGGAAAAGCGACACTTTCTCAACATATAGAAACGGCGGCATACCGCTTAAAAATCTTACACACTTAGACATTATTTCATCTTTTCATCTATTAAATTACTAACGCTAAGGCGTAAATATAGCACTAAAAATATAGCACTTGACATAATAAGTCAAATGTTATTATATATAAATAAAATAATGAAGGTCTGTTGTGCGCGCATCACGCAAAAACTGCTGGATAGATTTCGATTATTATTTTTTTATTTTTTACTACTTAGACACTTGGTTCTAATCTACCAAACCGTTATCGCGATATTTTGATTTACTATAAAGATATTAAAGTTTTAGTAAATTACGTTTTTATAAGCACTATAATAAAATTAAAGTATTTTTTTTTAATCAAATTTTTAAATATTTACTTTCTGTGCATTTAAGCTTAAGATATTAAAAAATGCAGACAATGTCGTAGGTACCTGCTAGTTAACAACAAAGAAAAACCAAAAAAAAATCCGACTCTCCGACCTTTCATTTTTTATTCATAGTGATATATTAACTAACCTTATCACTTACGCAATGAGCGAACGAACCACGAATTTAACAACTTCTCATATGTAGAAATCAATCATGCAGCAAGCAAAAGAGCGAGCTAAATAAAAGTCACACAAACCCAACACTTGAACGCAATAAACCTCCCTATGCGCAATGTGATTGAAAGAGAAAAATCTAATAACAAGGGTTGGAAATTGATTTATTCATGCAGCCTAATGTATTTCCTCACATAAAGGATGGCATTAGCCACAATTTTCAAATAAGACAAAATAAACTTTATACCTAGTCAAATATTGGCGAACATATTTTCTTATGAAGGAGGAGAATATTACAGGAATAGAAACTGTGTGACTCGCGTGATGCGTATATTTAAGGCAACTTATAAACACCGATATAGTATTTACAGAGAGAATATTAAATTTTAATACAATGTTCAATTAAAATACGAACATAAAGGGATGTGTGACTCTGGATATCCATTGCGACAATGAAACTGAATCAATTAGAATACATAAATTCGAGATTGACACATTTACGATACATTAACCGGTAATTGAAACCGGTGTGTTTAATAGCAAAGCTGTTTGTTTTTTTTTTCGAACTGGCCCATACTGCTAGCCTGGCAAGGCCTCTACAGTTCCACCGTACTACTTAATAGCAAAGCCCACACCATTTACCTATACTTTACCTTAGTATGTGAGGATATACCAAGGAGATATATAGTTTGTTATTATCATCATCATCATCATTATCAGCCTGTAAGAGACCCACCGCAGGGCTCTTCTTGAAGAAAAGTCCGAGCATAATCACCACGTCAATCCAAGACGTATGGGCGATTTTAAGCTCCGAGAAATCCACCGTTCTATATTTTCCCACATACGATGTTACTACAAAAACATTACGCATACTTATAAAAATCTTGTCCATGTACCGAAATTTCCAATATCATGAAGCAGTTTTACAAACAACCGTCTCCATATTTTTTTGTTTTCCTATAACCATCTTTTCAACAGTTATATAAATATTACGTCAATTGCGAAGCGAAGAAGCGATATTATTGGTTCTCAACGGTTGATCGACCTAAGTACGAATCGTTGCAATGAGAATTTACAATGAAGGAAAACACCGTCTGGTTCTGGTTCATCTGGTTACCTACCTCTCTCGAGTTGAAAATCTACCGTACAATACCTATATATATATGATCCGACGACACCTGTATTCGAGAACTAGTCCCGCTCTTGTCCGGCATAAATTGGTTGCATGGTAGGCAAAATAATTATTTATTGTAACCATTATAGCACGCAAATCGGTGCCCCCCGAAATCTCGCATTTACCATGCATTTTGTGGTGTATTTACTTCTAGCAAATTTCAAAATACAGTTCACTGGCTAAGAAAGATACCTTGGTCTGTGTGTGGCCACCTCTAGGTTTAACGTTTCTACCATTATTTCAAACCACATCGCCATTATATCGTGATATAGTGGATAAAAATTTAAAGAAATAAAATAAAACAAAACTGGTGATTCAGAAATGTCTCAAAATCACTACATATTATAAAACAAATTCATCCACCGCGTCTGTCTGCCCTTATGTTCGCGATAAACTCGAAAGCTACTTAACGGGCTGTAATGCAGTCTTCATTAATAGATAGAGTTATACATGAGAAAGGTTTAGGTATATAATTGTGTCAAGGTTTTGTGTTAATTGGTTGAAATATAAAGATAATTGTTGGAAGTGTTGGAAAAAGCCAAATCGCTTGGGGGTTTTCTTCGAAAACGCTGCCTAATTCTTTGAAATATAAAAAATAAAACAATGCATAGTGAGATATCCCTCTTTTATAGATCTACAAAAAAGTCTACGATGGCGTATACCTAACTTTTAAGGATAGCTTACTATACCCATCTATTTTCTAAAAACATGGTCACATACAATGAGGTAATTGGAAGGCTATTTCAACGGATACAATATTAATCCTTATCAAGTTGAATACATTAGTTACCTTAAGCATTTCGTGCACATAAGTACATGTTTTTTATTATCAGGGCAGGACAACGTCCGCCGGGCCTCCTAGTGTACACATATAAAAAAAATCAATATAATCAATGTTATGCATAGTAACGAACTCTGTTATGCTAATCAATTTTTCTACGGAATAATACAGATGTATGTATTAAGTTATCCTGTATTTGGGTAGACAGTAAAGAAAATATTACGTCAAATTATACACACTTTGCTGTGTGTTATCATCACACGTAAGAAAGTAAAATTAATTTTGTACTTAAATCAATGTAGTTATTAAAAAGTTACAAAGGCCTCGCACACCAACTCTCCTTTTTAATACAGGATGTATCAAACACAACGCGGAACGAGTGTAGGCGTCATATATACATGTTTGCCTCTCGTGTGGGAAGCTAGGCATCTATGCAGTTTGTGTGTTACGTCTTGGAGAGTGTTTTTTTTTCTGTGGGTCGATTATTTAAATGCGAACTTTCGCAAAATATTGTTTCACAACGATCAGGAATGTGTTAAATCCACATTTAAAGCACATTATTTTATATCCTTGATTTTAGAACGGTATCAAAATCTATATTATGGCAATAAATATTTCATAGCCCTACTGGCAAATCATTTAAATTTTATTTAATTCTATCACGTCACGACGCTTTGGCAAATTTATTACAAATAATCTGTAGAAAAGTTAAAAATGCGAATGTGAGTTTGTTTGTGAATTGTTTTCTTTTTTTTTCCTTATTAATGGTACAGAAAAGGACATGGGGATACATGAAATTTCTCATATACGTCGCCGGGTTACACAAAAGAACGTTTCGTACAGAAAAAATTTACTCTTCCCAGGGGCTAAATCAAATCTACATTAAAATGAGCGAAGCCGCGGGCTAAATCTAGTAAAAAAATATAGCAATTATCACAAAACCACAGTAAAACTTTGTCAAAAGAATGTATATTATACTAACTCTTGTTTCGCTGCTGCGGCAACAGCACATTTTTTCTGAACGAAATGTATTCTTCGAAAGCGTAATAAACAAACCGACAATGTCACTTTAGTGTTCATAATATTAGTTACGACAGCGGTAAAGATACGAACACAGACGAATACACGGACGACTGCTAGTGAGATAATATAACTAGACAGAAGTTCGCAAGCCAGTTGTAATATTTAACATTTTAGTCCGGCAATTACCGTGTGATGGAATTTTCTCTACCGTGCCCACAGATAGTATATTTAAATGCCTACTAACATTTAAGCACGTTCGCAGGGAAACGCTGTTATTAGCAGTTAAGCAGAACCATTACATGCCTTACTTGGCCTTACCTCAGGCATATTTTAAACGTCATTATCAATGAGTTTATAGTCGATATCAATTAGGTTTTTAAGCATATAAAATACCAGTGTAATATTGTCAGTGTTTGGTTATAGTATGTATTGTAATTCTGACATCACTAGTATATGACCGATCTTACTTCATGCCATGTCACTACTGGAGTAAACAGTATACATATATGAAGAGATATCATTGCACGTCCTCGATTATCGATATTAGTTTTAATATTTATTCTATGGTCAGTAGTTTATTTTTTATATTATCTGTATATCTCAGGCGGCTCCGGTTTCACGTCCGAACGCATTTGCATTGCATAATATATTTTCTGTCATTCTCTCCACCAATGATATTGTAAATCGTATCTTCTATATATATATATAACGGAATAACTTTAAAACATGCCTTATAACTCGGAAAGAACGTAGTTTTTTTTATGGGTAAAATATTTTTTAAATCGGATCAATAGTTTCAGATACTTAATTACCTCCTACAAACATAGAAACTTTACCTCTTTGTAATGATATAAATTAAGTATTAGATAGACCGTAAATTACTCAATAATAGATATCCCAAATATATATGTCGATACAACTCTTTTTTAACTATATAATTGTCTCTTTAATCGATATCACTTGCACTTTAAATTTAAATTTGCCACCATATTATACTCTTTTTTTTTTCGAACTGACTTCACTGTTGGCTTGTTAAGGACATTACAGCAGTTTCACCGGACTACATATAATACCTTTTGAGATCTAGCTCCATAGTTATATTACACCCAAAGATTGAATCGCACGTACATATAACTTTAAAAATATTACTATGTTTATTAATACTGTAAATACCATTTATTATCTATCGAATATATTAATCCCAGTAAAGTAAAGAAAACATTTATTTATAATGAGAAATTCGTCACGACGAGTTTTCATTGTATTTTTTTTTACAAAATATCGATACTAAGACGCGTTACTAATCATAGTCGAGCCCATACAACGGTAAACTTTCACCGTTCAATTACCCTATGGAGATAATTCCGTGGCTAAGTGTGTAATCACTAGTGATGTACCTACCGGCCGGTAATCGAACGCGGATAGGACAGATAAATCGAGTTTACGGTCACTATGATTGGCGGCTAATATGCCAGAGGGCACACGATTGATAAAACCCATAAATTACACAGTTAACTTTATCCTATAAACTAGCTAATAGCCGTGACTTCGTTATCTTATCCCTTTATTTATTATTTTATTATTTATTACTTTATTATCTTAACAGTATATTTTATGTACATAGAAAGAGACAACAAATAAACATTAAAATAAAAATATACTTTGCTTACAATATTGATTTGCAAACAATATTATCCGTTTACTTTCCCTCTCCTACGCATGCGCACCATAACGCTTGCCTCATTTAATACATCGCTAAACGCGTAATGCTTATAAAAATATTAATTTCTGAAAACTTTAATAACTTTATATTATTGGACAGATTTTGTGATGATTTTTTTTAAATAAGAACCAAGTGTCTTAAAAGTAAACCTATATTTAACCGAAACCTATTCAGTAGTCTTTGCGTGATGCGCGCACAACAACAGACTTGTATCATTTTATTTATCTGATAAAATCAAAACAGAGAATACTTTAAGTAATTTAGGCCGCGGGAAGACACTCTTGAACGTAAAAACACTACCATCGGTTCACAAAACATATCACTCACCGAAAAGAACCGGCAAGAACCTCGATCGGGTCTATTTCTTTTGTATATTTATTTAATTAAAATTATACATATACGTATCAAATTACAAATTTGTTATGGTATTGTACATGTCAAATTTTATATATACGTGTAACTATACACATTTTCAAAATACTGTAATTAATTAATGATGGCCTAATGGCCAAAGAAATAAATTAATAATAATTAAACTAAACCACTTCTTGGATTTTTATTTCGATTTTTCTTTCGATCTTGTATTGTTTTTTTTTTTATTCTCGTGCAGTTTTGAGAGCATAATCTTTTTTTGCGGTTAAGTGACTAAGCGAAAATAACACGCTAAGTATAAACCTGCATTGGATTTTAATTTCAGCTACTGGTGAATGAGTCTCTGGTGATAAATTTTAACACTGAAGTACATTTGACACTCGGTACAACTGTTTACTGCATTTAGTAGCTAGCAATGCAGCAATGAATGTTGAATTACATACTAAAATTATACATCGCCATAACTACAACAAGTCACTTCTTTGATAAAAAAAAAACTTTTCCAAGCATGCACTTCGCCAAAATAAAATTCGGTATAATTCGATATTCGATAAATAATTACGTTTAATAATTATAAATCGGAATGTCGGAAAAAAAACGACCAATCGGTAAAAGTGTTACAAACAACACTACTAATTAGTACAATAATAACACTCGTCCCTCAAGCGATAACGATAACGTACGAGGCAAGTTCAAATGACAAGCGGGATGAGTAATTGTACCGTTAGGACGGAGACCTACACTAATGCGTTTAACCTTTGCAATGTACTTATTAATGTTCTCACCTCCTTAGAAGTAGTGACGTTTTCATATTCTAAAGAAATAGTATGCATTATAATCGTACCATATTATGTTAAAGTGTGTTTATAAGGTAATATGCCTGTGCAAAAGTGTCCGTCCGGAAACTATTCTTTCCTTTTCCTTTTTGCCGGGTCAAATCAGTTTTTTTTTTTAATGATAGCATTTTTTTTTTCATGATAGTATAATTACGACACTGTTCTGATGGAAAACATAGTAAAAATCTAAAGACAAAGGGGGTCAACGTTAAATAGGAAAATCGGCTTGTAAGCTTCTCAACTGCTGATTAACCCAAAAATTACGATAAAATAAAAGAGTTACTGTAACGGGTTCGCGATCCACTTATTTTAATACTACTTATTTTTACCATCCCAATTAGGTACTGTAGTATATTATTCTAGTATAGTTATACCAATATAAGGTTGATCACGTAACGCGACGGGCCTATACGTGTCATTATAGCGTGTGTCACACCCTGTGTATGGTCGTTGTTATCGTTTCTGTAACGTATCCAACCACTCGGCAACTTCGTTCAAGTACGACTTGAAGTATAGCATAGACTGCAGACAAAAATCATTGCTCTCTGCTACCCCGAAGATCACCTATATAAGGCCATCTTACGCCCAAATAGATATCAGATGCGAGTGGTCACTGGGACCTTAATAGGACACGTACATTTTAATAGACATCGATTAAATTTAAGTGTCACAGAAAAATCCCTTTCGAGACGGTGACGAAGGAAAGAAAGAAGTGCAAGAAACTGGCTCGATATGGAATTAGATGTCTTGACACAAGTGGACTTTCAACAGGAACTGAGCTAGCTCCAACTAGATGTCAACTTCTGGAATACACATCGAGTTGCAGAAACTAAGCCTATGGTAACCTTCAAAGTCTGCATATTAGCATAAGAAAATCAACATCCAAGAGCTGTCCCGAAGACTTCGGGTCGGCAGGTTCCGGATCCATCTATGCCGTGGTATTTGCAGGAAGACCACTCTTATCACGCTTTAGTTATATACATCAGTGAATTCGAACGCTTCTGCAATGGAATATTTGTTCCATTCTAATTTAACTTGTCATTATCAATACGAATCTCTACAACAATATTGTGTATAATGTAAAAGTGTGTAAAAGTCATGAAGTAGTCCGGTGAAACTGTAGAGGCCTTGCCAGGTCAACAGTGTAGACAGATCGAAAAAAAAAAGGCATGATGTTCGAGCGGTTTAACCAATGTGATGTCGGCAATATGGAAACCCGAGGTGAACGATCAATTTTTTCCAAATTTCAGACATATTTACTATCTTGAATTGATAAACCTATCGGCTGACTGACGGTGAAGGAAAATATCATGAGGAACCCTGAATTTTTTGTGTCATGTTACGTACGTAAGTGCGGACAAAATAGAACTGTGGATTTCTAAATGTTTCAAATTATCAATTTGTCCGGAGCTAAGGTGGTGATTAGCCCACACCTTTTGACTCTTACAGACTGACCTCATTGTTACTATTATAATTAGTTACAAAAACTTGAATCATTTTCTCATTTCACATGATTATTATAACACACTGTTCAAACTACAACGAGATTTCAAGTGACACCCGGGCAGGGGATCACACAAACTTGCACAAGGGCCCTTGTAGAAAGTTCTATAGCCGGATAGGTAATTAGATACAATGTACTCTCTAGACCTAGCAATGAAAGCTAATGAAATTGTCAATCGGAGTGTCTTGTTCAATAAACTTATATTAAGTTACTTTCAAATGGGTAATCTGTTGAGATAACAAACGAACTACGATGTTTTTCTTTGAATTGAATTATAACCAAAGAGTACTGGGTTTTCCTCTGTACCGTATATTATACAATGTACTAAAATCCTGTTCGTGTAAACGGTTAGAATACTAAAATATAGAACCAATAAATCCAAGTTACTGTTTGTTTATCTCCATGCTTCAACCTCTTCAGCGGTCGAATTAATTATAACGACCGTAAGTGTCGTGGCTTTGGCGATGAGCCACGATATTAAATAGGGATTTACCATAACAAATATTAAACTAAATACCACAGTCAATAATTAGACCGATTGACGACGCTAAACTGTGGTATATCCCTGGTATATACCTTCAAAGATTTTAGGAATACGCGTACATTAACCGAGAGTAAATTGTACGGTTAGAAGACCTGAACAATCGAGAAATGCCCTCATGAAACAGTCATATGATTGGAAAATGAAATAAAATTGGTTTTCTTAATTTTAAAAACGACAATTTAATATGTAAACAAAAATACTGTCCTACTATACTTCCTTCTTACATAGTGTCATAATGTCATAATTCAGTAACGAGCGACGTCATCTTTCCCAACTTATAGGGCCTTTTACCAATAACTAGCGTATGCTATTCCGTTAACTCCCAAGGATACTTAGGCCTACTACGAAGAAAAATAATAAAATATGAGGACTTAATTTACACACACGATTATTTAACTTCAAAGTAGGCATGAGTTGCATTATAGTTACTGACTAGCGGCCCGCTCCGACTTCGCACGGCTATAAGATATATAGCCTATGTTATTTACTGAAAAAATGATTAAAATCGATCCAGTAGTTTTGATTTATTCATTACTGTCCGTGGCCCGCACGCGTTAAATTTGGAGTAGCCTCAAAAATAACAGTATTTCTCCACTGTTTAATTTATGTTATTATACATATAAACCTTTATCTTCAATCACTCTATCTATTAAAAACAAACAGCATCAAAATCCGTTTGCGTAGTTTTAAAGATTTAAGCATACAAGCGATATAGGGACAGAGAAAGCGACTTTGTTTTATACTAGTGATAAACATACCTAGTGATATAATATATCGTTATTACACATGCAAAATCAGACAATTTTTATAAACCAAAATAAGTCAAGTACATAATTTGATATATATGCTTAAGAAAAACTAAACCATGTTACAAAATGAGTACAAGGAATTCTGTATAATGTTCTGTCTTGATCTAAACACGCCGGTATATACGCAAACTTGTGTTTTTTTTTTAGAGCGGTATGCTTGTCACTTCCTGCAATTATAGCAACTATACATTAATAATAAATAGCCAGAGCATAGCACAACCGATTATATTTCACGATATATAAAAGTTAATTCATGTGCGAATAAAGAAGTCACAATCTCTCGGTTGAATAATTGTTTACACCACAAAGTAACCGCTATAATTAATAATATTTAAAAGTATTATTACGGTGTATTAAAATGACGTCTAACAAGTAATCAAATGCGGTACAATGAGACCTACGTACGGATATGCGCTCCTGACCTCAGCATAATGCGTAGCACTCGTATTTATTATCATCATTGCAAATTAATAATATCGGACGTACATAGGAATATATCTATTTAAATAATCAGGACAAGGAATATCGGTATAAGTGCCGTTGCGCGTGCAAAATCAGTTTACATGTACAAACCTTCTTTATTACAGAAATATAAGATTTTGACATAGCGAATTTTGGCACACATATTAAATAAATTTTACAGCTTAATATGTATGTAATAAGAGTGCGCGGTGAAATAATCACTTTTATATAGAACTTGAATTTTCTCAAAAATCCTATAGCATCCATAAAATCACTCTATACTACTGTAACGACGGAATCATTGTCGTGCTGTCAGCCCGCAAATACCACGGAAAGGCACTATACACAATACATGCAGTATTTTACAAATCTTCCGAAAGAGATTTTGAAACCATCTGTAAATTAAAGAAATATAAAAAAAAATGAAATCACGATGCAAGTGAAACTTTGAATTGAGCCATGGGCGCCGCCATATCGTTCCTGGCTGCTCTGCCGAGCGCCTACGCTTTACATGCGATAGATGGGCAAAGGCTGTACGTAATGCCTGTAAAAATTTGAGGCGGTGTAAAAAAAAATGTCTCACTGTTAATAAAAGCTCAACATTCGAATTTATTAAAGGTGTAAATAAAATATTTTTACTATCACTCGAAAACCATCAGTAATTTCTAACAAAATTCATATTATTGGTAATTTAAAACATAGTTGTCCTAGACGAACAGCCAGTTCTAAAGGTTACAACGAACCGCTCTCTCTGCCACACCCCTGTATCAGACACACGATATAGCAAAAACAATACTTTTAGAATTACCAGTCTCCTTGTCGTATGTGATTGATCCTAGTCACTTTTTTAAAGATTAATTCTATACATCGATACTACTAAGTTACTATACTGTCTTTATACATTGCGCTATATGTTCCCCTCGGATCCCACACCACCATACGGGCCACCCGTGCACCATCTCTATTACCGCGTTCTCGCTTAGAGTGCTTTGTGTGGCAATTACTCTACTTTTTAAGATTATAGCGTGATTTTGAACTGCCAGTGTGACCTGAGCCAATAAATCTATATATAAAGTACTGATTACCGAATGTACTGTATGCGCATCATTTCGGAACTCGCTGCAATTCTTCTTCTTCTTTATTTTTTGGACTCCATCACGGTTTGGGCACTAGCCAGCGTCCAGTAACAAGATTTTGCCAAGTAAGTGTCTTGTGATAATTATAATGTTCTAATAAGATGGTGGTTTCCTTGTTAGAACTATCCGTGGAGTTTTGGTTGCATCTCAGAATGCATGCTCCGTGGTATTATTTCCCATCCACTTCACTTGTGCATAACAACCGAACTATATTACGTAAAACACCACCAATATTACAAAATATAGAGTCTAATAACACAAGATTATGAATAAAATATAAAAACCACTACATGACAGACCTAGATTCCGCCAAAATCTCGCTGCCATTCTTTTATGTTGTATTTGTAATTGTCAGTACAAGTTTGAGTTATGGAACCTACATATAAAAAGTAAACGAGTGAGACAGAAGACAGTAGAGATATCTTGAAAAATATTGAAAGAATTGGTAGATTCACGTTGACTTACTACTTCTTCAGTTGCCATTTTGTTTCATTACATGGTCGTTGTATAAAGGGTAGAATTTGTCTCATTTTCTTCGTTACTAAGCCCGTGTGAAACAGGGCCTGCTATAGCAAGTAGACTATGAAATGCGATAACATTTTTTCTAATTTGATTACTAGTTCCATAGATTAGCGCGTCAAAGTAGTTTAGACATATATTGATGGAACAACTGTTATATATATTTATATGAATATTATTAACATCCGTCGGTGACCTTCGATAGCATCAAATATTTTTAATTATTTCGTTCTTTTTATTCGTCATATTTATTAATTTTTGTTAATTAAGCAACTAACAGTACTCGTTGTTTTTTTATTACGAATAAATTACAGTTAATAAATGAGATATTGCAATTATTACAACATTCATTTAAATTGCTTCGAAGTAGATCGCATTACGATGAACAGCGGACACGAATGACATAGGATCGTGACATCTCGTGACTTGCCCAAGGTCGATAATGAATTTATTCTCAGTGACCATTCCCTAACTCGTTATATAACAAATCTATGTAACCTCTCGTATGTACAACATTGTAGCTTTGTCTAAAACCGCCTCGACTTAAGTTTTAGATGTTATATAATATTGGATAAGTGTAAATGTGAACTTACATGTAACCATAAAAAAAACTCATTATTATAGTACTAGTAGCTCTCGATAACAGTACTCTATTTCTAGACTAAACAGTACAACAACATATATGCAAAATATCAAAATAATCAATTAAGTAGTTAAAACGTGAAAGCGTAAGAAAAACAAGCAAACTGACATTCGCATTTACAATATTAGTAGGTACATCAATTAAGAATATATGTTTCATCAAATTCACTACATCAATGAAGTATTTGCAGATGTACAATTTGTCATACCTAGCTCACCAATATAAAATCAACTACGAATAATATTTATCACTTATTTCACAATTCCCAAAGTCAATCCAAACCAGCCAACCAAATTTAGCGGTTACGTCACCCCAGGTAAAACTCAAATTACCACCCGGATAATTAAAAAATCCTCTCTAATCTATTAAGATCAAAAAATCCTCTCTAATCTATTATAAATGATTATATAAGTTATATTATATATTTTCAAACTCAGACTTTATTCAAATTTAAATAAAGTGTAGAACAGAACATAAAACTATCAATGAAGCAATAAAAAACTCTATAAATTAATTAATAAATACCTACAGTTAGTCACAAATTGTATGTATAACTATTTACTTCTGATAGTCAAAATGGCAGATACAAATTTTGGCGTGTACCGGTGTGATTATAAACCTGAATCTCCCTTTGAGAAATGCCAACTAATCATTAATTAGACATTTACAATCATTATTATGATGCGTAATAATATCAGTGCAATAGAATATCTGTATGTTAAAACAGTGGGAAAATATGTTAACAATTTTCAAAATCTTTAATCACTTTTAGCCTCGTTATCAGGATTAATCAATTTATCCTTACTAAATAGACAAATCCAGTGACAGATGCGTGTGTAGCTCTAAGAGGACTAAACAGTTGCCTACATTATTCAAAGTCAAATGTAAATAAATTCAAGACCTTTCAAATGATCTATGGAATCTAGTTGAGTGAACACCTCACAGGTTATAGTCGCAAATATTTCAATATAATTATTTTATAGAACTTTTATTAGTATTTCCTTTTAGTAAATTTTACTACAAAATTATACAGCTCTTTATGTGTGTATAGGCTCATCCAATAACATGTAACAATATAGCCATTAGTCAAAAAAGCGATGAGTGATACGAGTTCAGACACCAGTTCAGACGTAGGTTAGAATGCATCTCAGTGACTCAGAACTTTCGGCGACGAATAACACCGTAATGAAATAAAAACATAATGGTAGGCTTTTCTTTTATACACACCTACCTAGGTATTATCTTCAAGTTAAAAATTCTAGGTACAGTTTAGAGCCGGTCGGTGTATACACGGTAGTCTCCTAACAAGGTCGGGGCCCGGCGGCGTGTAACGTCGAGCCAACCGCTGGGGCGGCATAATGAATGCTCAAGAGATCTCGTGCCGCCCCAACTAAGCGACGCATGTACGCCGTGGGGCTTTAGTCGGTAAGAGTCCGACACTACCCACCCCTCTCCCTCAGGTGGGTGGTGTGTTCATGCAGGATTCCTCACGTTAAAAAGAAGGTACCATTGAGAGCCGGCCCCCTCTAGATTTAGACGGTTACCATCTTAAACCACAGCATCATTTAACATCAGATGATACTATGATCAAATGCTAAAACTTACAAGTATAAAAAGAATAATAAAAAGAATTAATTTAGAAAATAACTGACACTCAAGATTAAAGCGACTAGAATCCATGTTTAAAGTTTTGAAGTGCGCATAGCACATCCTAGATATTATATAAACAAAACGAGCGAATATCTCTCGATATCGTAACGATGATGGATGAACAATTTCTATTCATTTTTTTACCATTAATAAGGCCCTCATCGGTCGACGATGTCAATCATGTGTCAGGGCTCGCCGCCGGTGAAAGTCTATACGTGTATTTTTATCTACGAGTAACCCCGTCGCACTTCCCAGTACTTCTAAAATGGTAACAAAAGATATTTTATAAATTACCATGCGTAATTAAGATCGTATGCTTCTATTTTTACGCTTTCTATATCATCGACATCATCGTGATTTTCGTAAAACCTAGTCAGGAGTGTTCAGAACTAGTGAATAAGTCAACTCCTATTGGACAAATAAATTTATATAATAAGAAGATACTTATGCAATTTTTAAAGATGTAAACCCAAGTCAATACCCACAAGTAGTAGGTGGCTTCCGACGAAAAACAACATTGCAATAATAAATGAATGTCAGGACATATATAATACCACCTTATAATTCCAAGTGAAGCATAACTTATAAGTGCAGCTAATACACTTCTTCTTCTTTATTTTTTGGCTCCGTCACGGTTTGTGCACTAGCCAGCGTCAAGTAACAAGACTTTGCCAAGTAAGTGTCTTGTGATAATTATAATGTTCTAACAAGATGGTGGTTTCCTTGTTAGAACTTTCCATGGAGTTTTGGTGGCATCTCAGAATGCATGCTCCGTGGTATTATTTCCCATCCGCTTCACTTGTGCATAATAACCGAACTATATTACGTAAAACACCATCAATATTACAGAATATAGAGTCTAATAACACAAGATTATGAATAAAATATAAAAACCACTACATGACAGACTAAGATCCCGCCAAAAACTCCAGCTAATACACTTACATGTACTTAAAAATCAGACACATAACTGACAATTATGCTCATCACATAAAAGTCATTCATGTGCAAGGTTCGTACCGCGTAATCTCTCGGTTCAATAGTGTAGCTAACAACCTATTTCACCACGAGACCTGCCCCGATAACTAGAGTACAATAAAAAAAAAACCATTAAATCTGAGCAAAAAACCGTTTGTCCGATTTAATTTATTTGTCCCTTATCTTCTATCTCCATATCTTTATTCTAAAGGGAATAAAAAAGATACAATTGGATTTTAAATGAGTAACTTATGGATATACATTATTACTGAACATCGGACCTTGATTAAAACGCATTAAGTAGTAATGTTTTGTTCAATTAGAGGCGTGTTTTCGGATATCGAGTGCGTTCGTTATCTAATAATGCCATCATTCTGTTACATAGAACTTGTATCTCAGCGAAAGTGACTTATGATGTACATTGCGTCATATTCATTAGTCTATAACGTATGGATTTATTAAGAGTCGTGTATTATTATTTTTTACTAAATGCGTAGTAAAAAATAGTATATTGATATTGTGACATTATTACATTTACTCAGAAAGAATGTAGTTACTAAGTCCCCAAAGTCATTGACAGATCCCTATTCTAGAATCGATGTATGAACATAATTATGTATAACAAAACCATGACTGTAGTGTTAATAGCGCAAAACAATATTTTAATAATATATCCAAAAATAATAATTCTATATTAGAAATGATCCCGCCACCAAAAACTAAAGGAAAATACCAAATATTGTTCAGAACCTACTCAGCTGAATTTACTTCCTTATTTAACTACCAACGTTTTTTATTATTATTATTACTTATTTTATTTTACTTTTTCCAATTGTCTCACGGCATTAACACGAGATCAATTTTGTAACTTGATTTTGATCGATTACCCGCGACACAGGAATTAACTCCTAGTGCGGGGATAAAATATATATTTTTTATATGTAACGCTATAAAATAAAAACCTTAAGAAAATATTGCCTACCTGCTAACTGAATTGTAACGGAAAAAAGAGAACTATAGATCGCAATTTTAAAGGATCAGCAATATTTCATGAATTACATACAAATCTTAGATCAGGGAAAAGGCATTTTGGCATCATTACTATTTATATATAAATAGGCTAAGATAAATCAAACAATTTTCTTTTATTTTTGTAAGTTTAGAAGCTAATTGACGAATTTTAGTGTTATCGGTAAAAAAAACTTAAAATCATTTTGTTTTTATCCTTATAGAAAAAATAATCACAAACATAACACGCACGCAAAAAAATTTCACCCATAAACAAACATACCTTGCGGGGATCACAGAACGTTTATGTTAAAAAACAATTTGCCTCTAAAGAAATGATATCAAATCATCAAGGTAGGTAGGTAGGTGACTGTTGTAATCGCATTCGTTCGCAAATTTAATCTGCGGCGACCAGCTCGCCCGCGAGAGAAACTCTCATATGTCATGATCATAGTGTTACATTAATAGACGATAAGGTATATGCGATGGCAAGACGGCGCCGTGGCTCACGAATTTTAATATCTCAATTAAAATAATAATATATTATCAGGCTAAACGATATACTAATTTCAATATTAAACATTTTTAATTTTTTCTTTACACTTTTTATTGTACCATGCTATCTCGCGAACGGCAGCAGAAACAACACGTGTTCTAAATATACATAATAGGACCGACACGCTATTGCGATTCCGCAGTTTTAACACGTAAATCTTTATGATTATACAGAAAAAAACTAAATAAAATATCACTTCGCGTGCTCTTATATAACATGCTAGTTACGCCCAACGGTTTTACTCGTGTTTATTTATTTTTTTATTTGGAAGTATTAAGATAGTATCTAAGTAGGCGACCACGAAACAGAGATGTGCGACATGGTGCCGCGTTCACAGTTCAGGACTTCACGGTAATGTTCGGTTCGCATCGGGTAGCCAAACCGCCCTCGGTTCCCGATACCCCGCACCGCACCACCCGGCCCGCCATCTCTATAACTTCATATAGTTTACTTTCTGGCGTATACTTTGCAATTATTGCTTCATTCTTAAGCGTTATATGAAATAGCAATAGAAGACATGTTGAAAATTGACTAGTAGATTTAGTAATTAGCGCGTTGAAACAAACAAAGTATTGAGCTGTTTTTTTATATGAACATAGTGTGGATGAGTGTACACATAGAAAATTAGGCGATTACAAGCCGCATAACCGCAAAAACTAGTAGTCGGTAGGAGAAGAATATGATATACAAAGCTTACCAACTGACCTATCTGTACCCCATTGTTAGTGTCTACGGATCGAATAGGTAAGCTATTTGCACTAGTTGCTACAAATTACTAAGCCTAAACAAAATTATAAACGAAGACGGGTAGTGGTTAGTAACTCCTACTACTAAGGTGGATGTGGGTTGTGGGTTAGGTTCTCGCACGTGACTGACTTTTCACCAATGAACATAATTTTCAATTGTGTGTGGTTGTTAAAAATCTGTGTACGTATGCCATATCAGCTTTTTACTTATCATAATACAAACCATACTTAATATGGAATTTAATGTCGTACCCATAGTCATATGTCCATAAATTTAATACTAACTTTTGTCCAAGGCTTCGTTCGCGTTAATGTAAAGCTCACCTCACCTATGCTCACAGTTTTTTTATGACGAAAGTTGAGAACACTATGTTCTTTTCTGTACGGCTAAAAATGTGTATGAAAACTCTTGTAATGTTCAGTTAAGTAGTTGAGGCGTTAAAGCGCCACAAACAAACTGACATTCGCAGTTAATATTATCGGTAAAATTTATTATTAACAACGTGGATGATTGTACTAATTTAAAACATAATATTAATTATATACTTTACATATTAATTATAATCGTAACCTTAATAGGTGGTTAGCATGGTACGGGCATATTATGAGAAGAGATGAAAGTCATGTAACAAGAAAAGTTTAGAGTTTGAAAGTGGACGGATATAGAGGTGGTGGAAGACCGGAAAAGGTGTGGATGGATTGTGTGGAAAATGATATGTGTATAAAAGGTGTGAATACTGTGATGACATCTGACAGGGGAGAGTGGAAAAGGAAAACATGTTATGCCGACCCTACTTAGGTGGGATAAGTGTAAGATGATGATGATGATGATGAACAGTCGCCATTGAACTTCCATATGAAATGGTTACAAGGTAAGAAACTAAAAACAATAATTAAATAACAAGGTAAATACCTAATAACAAATGTTAAAATATAAAGGAAGGAAGTAAGAAAAAGCAAATAATTACCAAAAGTAATTTTGTTCATTAATTTAGTTACTTGTATAAGTTTAAACAATTTCCTCTACTTCCGCATATTTTTAACCAACTATTAAATGATGCGCTTGTCCTTTAGTGCGCGCAAGCCTTCATGATGTTTCTAACTAGGCACCAAATCCATAGTGTCCTCCTAGGTTTATAGACATCGTTCAATATATTATTTCAATGTGATTGTCACGTTATAGAAAACAAATGAAACTACACCATATATTATTACTTCATTTTTATGTAACAACTAATCCACACGTCAAGTTCCAAAAATCACTATACTGAGAACTGACAAAACCACATAACCTAATGGACATAATAATTTACACTTTATATATTAAAATGTCTACGGTAGTTAATATGCATGATGGCATACTGCTGGGAGAAATTACATCCAGCGAACTTTATCCGAATGTTTTTCTTTTTCTCTCGAATTAACCATCCCCTGTTGGCTTAGTGGCCAGCGCGGAATTCACTCAACCAAAATGGCAACGAGCACAAAGCTGTCAAAGGACGTGAGAACATTGGCTAGGTTGTTGTTCCTACATGCAATTCCAGGAAATAAATCTAGCTTGCTTAATCAATTTTATAATATACCAAATCTAAAAGATCTAACATATTGCGATTTAGAGCTATATATATATAAGTGGGACAGTAGTGGACATTCAGCGGAACAAGTCACGACCGTGGTTCGGCGGGACAGTATGGATTTTTTTATAAATAAATGAACGCGATTTTATATTTATTTATTATCAGAGACTGCTCGTGACTTCGTTGACATTAATTATGATATACAAACTAAATAACGATATAACAAGTTATAACCATCAGTATGAATAGAGCTCCTTATCAATAAAACAATTTATAGCATCCTTCAATAGTGCCGTAAATAAATCCCTTTTAGTAGCATTTAACACTGTTGTAAGACAAGGAGACAAAATAAACGGGGCTTTATTGTTATTTATTATATATTCTATACAATTATCATTAAAGAGTAAAGTTTATATGTTCCTAGAAGGTAGAACTACTGATTCGATTCTGTAAAATTCTTTTATTGGCACAAAGCTACGTAACAAGGACGACTAACACATAGATGGTGGGTATTAGAGATGGTGCTACTTAGTAAAAAAAAAATCGATTTTCAAATACATATGAATTGGATTCAGAAGTATATATTCACAAAAAAATCGACATCAGCAAAGTGCCTCTAAATAATCGATGTTTGCGCTTTTATTAAGGTGACATACAAAATTGACACACACATGCATGTTTATACAGTGCTCGCTATAGATATGTATGTGTCAAGTGTCACTCATCATTTTGCCTTTCCGCAGTCCACAGTCCGTCTGTAACCATGTACGTGAATGTACGTGTACAGATGTGTAAGCTAATCGTTCTTAAATAAGATGATTGAAAAATGGTGTATTATTATTGTTGTAACCGAACAAAGAATAGACAATGTGAAATATAAAAGAACTTTTATTAACCACCCGATAGCCACCACACACAAACTTAAAACAATTATCGATTCTTTATTGCTTCGCACATAATTAAAATTATAAAAATAATATAGTTAGATAAATAGTATTAGATATCTTTTCTTTATGATTAAACAAAAGTGGAGGCATATAAGTGAAAAAGTATGACGTGGTTTTGTACGTCCCAGTAATGTATAATTATTATATTGTTATTTAAAAAGTAAATATCCAATCTTTATTTTTAGTATCTATCTTTATTTATAGAGTTCGATACACTAGACAGATTCGCTATTTAATATCGCTTAAAAATCGATATTTTTTTTTTTGTCCAAAGAATCGATTATTCGATTAATCGTTCTGGGATCGCCATGCCTAGTGGATGGGGTAATTGATCAACGAGCCAGTCTTTGCGCATTGGTCAATTAACCTTTCCACGGTAAAAATGCTACTTTTGATTATGTAAATATTATACTGTTATTAAAGCGAAAGAACTCGCGGGCTGTTGCCAGTAGTATAATACCATAATAAACTATTCATAATAAAAAATATTATTGTGTCAGTTTTCTGTAGCACTTATATTTGTGTCTGTCTTATTTTCTTTAACTTTCTACATCGCAAGTTCAAGATAATCTATAGTTTAAATTCAAAAAGCAATAACATTAATTAATTTATTCGTAAATAGAGTTCATAAAAACGTTAAATTTATCGCCTACATTTTTCAATATTTGTTAAAAAACATAAATAAGGTAATTATCAACCATGACCGTCACAGTGCAACGATAAATATTGAATAAAATCAATCCCAGAATAAATCATATGAAACACGAGCTTTCTACACTCACATCGAAAAGTCTTTAAATAATAATATATATATTTTTAGCATCTTTCATATATTAACATCCGATATATTTAATATTTGACCAGTCCTATTCTTACACTAAGAACTTTTTTTTTATGCAATGTATAGGCCAACTTTTGACCACACACCCGCCTGATATTAGAGGCAATTGTGTTGATGATATTGACAGCTAATGTCAACAAATAGGAATAATTTTAAGTGCAGTTGATGGGAAAGACCGACAGGCGGACAGGCAACAGATTTGTAACTCGAGATTAAAAGACGGTAGCCAAGCAAACATAAAAATGTATTTTAGCATCATATCTATGGTTTCTATATCTACTCTTGGCGAATAAACACCAATACATATATTATTACACTATGTATTATTTTATTTTATTATACTTTTGCTTGAGATTGTACCCCAATATAACGGTTACCAGACCCAGTAATTTGCCTAGCAAAGTGGAGCTACTAAATCAAATTAAACTCCACTATCAGATCCAAGACTCATTAATAAAAGCATCTTAGGGCTACCACCCAGAATCGAATCGATTTATTATTAACATTGGACCAGCGTGCCAGCGGCTACATCTTGTTTCGCAGGTAAATTTGAACGTGTCTATATATACATCTCTAATAGCGCCTCTATGCTGCTGAAAATCACAAGTAAAGTAGAACTATTCATTTGAAAAGGGAATCTCTACACTTAGTTTTGCATCCTATTTAACGATTGAAGGAAATACTTAAAGGGAACAAAATATTTAACAGATCCATTGAATATGCTAATTAAAGACTAACATAATGAATATGCACAGAAGAATAAAATAGAATAAAAAATATCAAGTATTTAATTGTGTATAATAGTATTATAGAATCTAAATTTTTATCAACAATAATTGGGCAAACGATACTATGCAATTTTTAATTGTTCATTTACTCCACATTACATGTATATAATGAACATCTCTGAGGGCGTTTTCGTATCGTATCTAACAAAAGAGTGACTCTTCCACGGTTCAAATATTTGCGAATACATAGTAGAAATAACGTTATGAAAGATAAATTAATCCGATCATCCGTTTCGGGTATCAATACCCTGGGGCTGGAAACTTTAGCAACAGCAAGGCTATAATTATTAAGATAGTTTTAGTAAAGATACAATGATTTAACAACGACTAGAATTAACCACAACGGATTAATGATATTATCGTTACAACTTCTTCTAGAAAAATCGATGATAACAGAACAACAGACAAGGATATTGATTTGCTTACTCATAATACGTTCAAAATGAAAGCAGTATAAAGTTTTTTTTTTATTTTTTGAACTGTCTACACTGTTGACCTGGCCAGGCCTCTACAGTTCCACCGGACTACTAAGGGGAGCACTTAAGGCACTCACCGGAACAATATAAAGTCAAAGCGAATGATATATCAACAAAATTTATAAAACCAAAATCTTCACTAGATTCCAGACCTTAGAACCTAGTTTCTATGGAGAAATAGTTTAAATAAATAGTCGTCTAGTTACAATGTTACTATAATAAATAACACCACACAAAACCCCACGTCTAAATAATAAATTATAATCAAACGCAGAGGAATGCCATACGTAACATTTGATATCACATCTCATTGTTGCCTACAAGCAAATTCTCACCAAAACAAACCGCAGTGTGATAGAAAGCCTCGGTTCATTCAACCCGAGGAGAGCCTATCAAACGCAACCAGTTGGAGACAAATGATAATTATTGCATAAGCAGAGTGTACAAGTTCCACGGAGAGTGTAATCATTGTTTTGAAATTTACTAAGAGATGATGAGAACCTCTCTCGCTCGGAATACAGAATATCACACTGAATAATGTTATTATGAAATCGTCTTTATGTTATGAGACTTTTTAATTTGTTATTTAAATTCTCTAGGGATTTCTTTAAACACTTTTTTTATATATTTCCATTGTTATTTTAAAGTGAATGTTTGGGCTTAAGATATGAGAACATCGTTAGTGGGATTCGAACAAAAGTCAACAAACGATAGTAATTAAGCCTTTATACATTTGTGTTCTGGGCCCGACGTTTGTAATTGGCAATGTATATCAATAGACAAAGTTTTGCCAAAAAGCTCTAAAGGATGGTAATCCGTCAGTGGCGAATCTCTAATATGACGTCAGTTCTATTCACACCTAAGATTCGCCACTGACAGATTGCCATCTTTTATTTGATGTACATTGCCAATAACAATTTTTGAGCCGTAACGCAAAAAAAAGTGTGTGTGTGTGTACTTATGTACACGCGATAGAAGTTATACTTCTTCGGCGTAACAAGATAATTTTTTTTTCAAATTTGTATCTTTCGCCTTATTTTACGTTTGTAGAAAAAACGACACTAACAATAGAAAAAATAAATATCATGAATACAGTTCTCACGCAAGCATACGTAGATATCCTTACTTTTACTTTGTTGGTAACTTTTTTGAATAAATTTAGCGCCATCTTTTGTGAAAAAACTAAAATGTTGACAGTAGCTAACTTCAGGGTGTCGGTTTTTTGCCACGCTGTGCGCGCGCATCGTAAAAATTTACTCTTATCATTTTTCCCTAACGCGCCAAAAGAAGTATAACTTCAATAAACGTTACTACTTTCCCTTCATCAGTATAACAAGAGTTCTATTTTATATTGGTAGTACATTGTTATGATTTGCTATGAATAGCTCACAATAGTCAAGTCCAACTAAATTGTGCAGGTATTAGTCCTGTAAACAATAATAAAAGGTACTCACCACAAGCTCAGCAAATTTCGCATCGAGTTCGTCCTGTGGCGGCATGGGGTGCGTGGGAGTGACTGCTTGTAGCGCCAGGCCACCTTCACCTCCCACCACGCAGTACGTGATCTCGGGTGGTTCGTCATTCTGTAGCAAACATTGACACATATCTTTAACAAATAATCATGTCTCGTATTAAAAGATATCGCGTAATTATGAACTTCATCAGCAAATTATTGGAATTTCCTAGAACTTCTAACATTTATAGAATCAACATTTAAAGGGAAGAACTGCAACTTGAAATAAAAACAAATTAATAATTTTTAACTTGAAAAAACAAGCTGTTATATCTGAATAGTTCGCCTAATAATCTGGTATTGAGTTTTTAAATATCCTCCAAAATCTTTGTTGTTTTCTGTACATTTTATAATTTACCCATGTTTTCAATATTAATACAAATACTGCAGTAGAAGTTTTGGTGAATTTTTTAATACAACAAGCAAATCCTATTTTTAATAGCCGAAGCGAAATCAAAAAGGATAAAGACGCACAAATGACGAACTGCCATTACATTTCGGCAATATTTTTAATGAAGTAATAAATACACAGAAGCCACATCGACAAATTTAAAAACCGTGTCCATTATTCATAAATTTCTTCTTATACTTTAAACATATACATAAATCAATTATTCCGGTTCGTATACAATAAAAAACAATAATTTAAATTGTAAAGGTAAAATAAAGCAAGGAAGACAGCAAGTTCCTTCCTTAAAAGGAATATGTACGAGGTAACGCAACGAACGAGGAAGTGAACCGGACAGACAGAAAAAAGATATTACATAAATGCACGTTGTTGTTATTATAATCGGTAAGCAGCAGTACGCGATGGTACTCCACCTAATGGAAATGCGCTTGTAATTAATACTTGTCATTTAATTACAGAGTTTTCACTCGAACGATGCCCACGTATTTCCTATGAAAGTGTATTTGTAATTAATCAATCAAAAATGTAAGAGTTATTTATTGTGTCTAATGTTTATGTCCATTTAATGATTCAACCTATTTATACTAGAAATCAAATGAAAAAAAAAAACTATTAATGTATAGATCTAAAATTATTTCGTACTTTAATTATCCATTAATAATATACAAATCTTTCAAACTTTAGAGTAATGGTAGATCTTCTGACGTTTCTGAAAAGAGCCTATTTCTTTTATTATTTGAAACAATTTTTTAATTATAATTCAAAACCATTTAAATAATTTAAAGAAACCGAGTCGATATTTACATTTATACTATTTCTAATTTATTTACAAAATAAAGACCCTTGTCACCTACGCTTTCTAAAACTACTTTCGTGTCTGATAATCTGGAATCTGGTAAAGAATGAAATACTGGCGAAATATGATTTCCATCGTTTCCTACTTTCATTTATTTAATGTATAAATAAATCAAGATGGAAAGTGTTTTGTTGCAAATTCTTTAAATGAGTCATCCATCCGTTAAGCCTTTCTGGTGCGGCTGCACAACAAACTGATAAAAATCACACATGTTTCATACTTGAAATGTACTTAAACGTCTGCGTAAATATTGACCTTTGTCGGCGCATGCGATACATTTCCACAAAGTACAAACTGGATGGTGTTGTGTCTCGGGATCTCATTGAACGAGAGAGTAGGGCTGACAAGAAAATACAACGCTAATGATACCCGGTCATTTATTTAAGCGTATTCGTATAAATAAATATATAATGTGAATAATATTTTAAAAATGATCTTGAATTATTTCTACTTGATTATACGAAGGTCATCCTCCATTGACATTAAAAATCCCAAAAGAGCGTGAACGAATTTAGACAACAAAAAAAAAATATAGAAACATGCAGCGGATTGCCACATGAATAATAGGCAGATTTTACTACTCGCGAACATAATACATTTATTTTATATCTCATAAGAAAGGAATAATGAATCTAAAGTCTTTCTCATTTTGCTTAACAGTTTTAGGATACGACTTCAATGATTCTAACCGTAATATATATCTATAATATAAAAATGAATCGCTGAATGTGTTGCTAAGCGCAAATCTCGAGAGCAGCTGAACCGATTTCGCTAATTTTTTTTATATAATATTACTTGAAGTACAAGGATGGTTGTTACGGAGAGAAAAATTTAAAAAATTGCCTGAAAAAGTCTAAAAACAACATTTTTCTATACTCCCATAAAAACGATTCGTAATAATACTTAAAAGTCAATTTGAACTTTAATACCATACCATAAAGTTTAAGTGTTAGTGGAGAGGTTCCGGGAAGGCAAAACAATTGAGTGACGATACTAATCGTATAAATATTAATATCAATATTTACACGATGGTAATATTTAACATTATATAGCGTCCGGAATAGCAGAATAACTATAAAAAACAAATTAAAGAATTGACTGTTAGGCGGTACGAAATTCGCCGGGGTCAGCTAGTTTTAAATAAAATTCTGTCTAAAAGAAAATTCGTTAATTGCACATAAGTTCAAAATACTTTATCAAGTTGTTATACTCAAATGATTTCAGTACAAAGAAATAACAAAGTAAATGAAATAAAACCAAGGTTACTATGAAAGTATAAAACGATGAACGCAGTAACGCTGTAAATAAAACTGAGGACAGTAACATTAGAAAGTAAATTAATCCAACATTACACAGAGATAACGCGGAAGATTGAGAAACAAACAGAGTTATCAAAATACTTGAATAATTAACCAAACACGCTAATGAGGTCATGAGCAATGTAGCAAATATCAACCGAACAGAAGAACAATGAAGTGTGTTTATGAATTTTAATTTTAATAATGAATGAACAATTTCATAATTATAAATGTGTTCATAATAAAATTAAACAATGAATGCCACTTGAAATGGTATTTTTGCAAAATTGTATACATATAATGTTTATCAACAAGCTCAATGGAGATTGTTAATTGATAGTATGATTCGACAAATCATTATGCTCGACACTGAATTTTTAGACTCTGATTTACTCGCCTCCAGTACTCACAAGTATTCGAACGTCAATTACTTGAATTCAACATTAAAGCTATATCATAGACCCAAAAAAATATACAGTAATCTCCATAGAAGTGATAAAATAGTCTGTTATACTTTAAGTAAATCTACAATACTCCAAAAAAAAATTATTAGTATTCGAAAGAATGTAAAATATTGGTAAATACAAAACTTTGTACTTTTGAGGATAGTATTAATTTCCTCAATATTTTCAATATAAATACTACACCATGTTTATTACAGCCCTTGACTTGTCAAGAAACTCGGTATTTTAGGCGATGACTTCACCCAACGAACACGTCAGGGAACATAACAAAATTTATTTACGACCCATAAGAGGAACCATTGTTACTGACGTTAATATTTACAGGACTAACTTTAAAACCGAAACACATAAACACAGCTTTCATAGAATTCCAACATTCCATAAAAAGTTAACCAAACATTACGCTGGCGACGTGTTAGTTCATATATATAGATTCACGTTTGAGAAATGCCGTTCTCGGAAAATAAAATTTATCACAGCCACCTACTCACATGTTGTTTTGCTATAGAGCATCTCTTTTTCAAAGCCAATCCCAGTAGCCTGTTCTTCGTTCTTTTATTCGTGGGCATCATCATGCAAAATTTCAAAACACAATTGCACTTGCACCATTATTTTTCCACATTTATCTTGTTCCAACGTTTTTAATGGCAAAATTAACCAATTAATCTTGATATTTATGGTGGTTATTGTAAAATCTCCATAATTACATTTCGACAATAAAATTGTACATAATTTGAAAAATAATGTAGCGACCCTTACGACAAACAATTAGCACACAGTCTTGGGGCGCCCAGAAAATATGTCTTAATCAGTATGAGGACATCTCCTGTCTGGACTGAAATTACTCCAATTACTTCCCGTCTACTTATCGACGTGTACGTTCGTCTCGCTCTAATTCTATTAACGACTAAACAGTTTAACAATGGGCTTTGACAAATTATCGGCTTACAATTATCAATAGCTCTTTAAGATATAATGGTGCAGTGTATGACAACTTAACAAGAGTTCCGACCCAGCAGCCGTCGTGTACGGACGTGTCCGTTGCGCGCCAGATGTTGTTCCGCGAACTAATTAATTGTTGTTCAGGTGCGCAGTACGGTCGAGTGATTCATCGCTCGATACTATTGTGTTTTTGAACTTCGATTACTTCCGAGAAACGCACCTGTGTGAAGTGTTTTGTTTTTGTTTTGTGCGATTGTTATTGTGATCGTAATCCGCACTTTTTAGTGCGGCCCACGTGTTAAAGTTAACAGTGACAACAAGTGATTGGAGTGTTCCGATAATTTGTTTACGCGCACCCCCCTGCCCCTCAGGCAGGGAGGCTATTTTGTATCGCACCTTGTCCGTCAAGCCAAGGAATGGCATCAATACAGGAACAGTTTGATAGGCTGCGACATCTTGTCGCTACTCGCGCCCCATCGTTATTCACGGAATTCGTCAACGATGCCCCTACCGCGTCCTCCGAGAATGTTGTATTAGTGTCCCGTGTGGCAACCGCGAATTCTTTCGCGTCATTGGCGTCATCTCTGCCTCAGGAAATCCCGGAAGACAGTGGAGTACTCAAAGCTCCCATCCCAAGCTCTAGCTCTGATTCCGACATGGAGCTCGATACCGGCGCGACTCCCGTAATCACGAACGACGGTTTCACAACCGTAAACCGAAAGCGGCAACGGCCCGTTCCCGTTATCTCGCACGCCTCGGATTCCGAATCGGGTACGGAATACCCGGTAAATAAGAAGCCGCAAGTAGAGGGTGCATCCGTCTCAGCCAATCACAAGCCGACTGATTCAGGTAGGTCCAGTCCCGCTCTTTCATCTCAAGCCCGAGCTACGGGTTCTGTAGCCGAGTCTAAGAAGCCCCGCACCCCGCCCCCAGTTACTATACAAGACAAGGCATCCTGGATGAGGATATCCACTCGGTTAAACGAGAAGAACATCCGGTACACGTCCGCCTTGAATACGCCTGCAGGTATTCAAGTAAAAGTTTCATCCACCACCGATCACCGCAAACTTACCTCTCTTCTCCGTGAGAGGAAGCTCGCTTATTTTACTTTCGCGCTCGAAGAAGAACGCCTCCTTCGCGTCGTAGTTAGGCGTGTCCCAGTCGAGTTATCGACCGATGACGTCTCAGGCTCCCTTAAGGAGCAAGACTTCCCTGTCCGAGAGGTACATAGGATGTACCACCCCCGTACCAAAGCCCCCTACCAGATGGTCCTGGTCGTCCTCGACCGATCACAAGAGGGTAAGGCTATTTTCGGCCTCACCTCTGTTTGTGGCCTCACCGGCATCACTGTTGAGGCCCCTCGCAAGTCCCATACTCCTTCGCAGTGCCATAACTGCCAGAGTTATGGTCACTCAGCCCGCAATTGCCATCTTCGTCCCAGGTGCGTTAAGTGCCTAGGGGACCACCCTACGAAGGAGTGCGCACGCACTCCCGACACTCCCGAGCCCCCGAGCTGCGTTCTCTGCGGTAACGCAGGTCACCCCGCGAACTATCGCGGGTGTCCTCGCGCGCCACGCACACAACGTCCCCGCCAAGCGAGACAAGCCCGTAGGGCGCCTGTTGTCTCCGCACGTCCCCCGCCTCCACCTCTCATGTCCGTGGAGGCCTTCCCTGACCTGCCAGGTACCTCCCGTGTCCCGGTAGCGCCGATTCCCACACCACGTGAGGCACCCTCTGTGCCGCGCGTGCCCCAGTCCTGGCGTGCGCCCGTAGCGCCCTGGGCTTCTAAGCCACAGCCTCAGGCTCTCAAGCTTCAGGCCCAGCCCCAGCCACAGGGAGCGATGCCTGTTCAGGCTACACACGCTTTCTCGTTCTCCCAGTCTGGTATTGATTGGCTGACACAGGTACTGCTCGAACACGATATTCAGGAGATCGTCGCGTTCAATAAAATAGTTAACAGCAATAGGGACATCGGCCTCCTTAATGCGGTCTCTTCATTCCCAGGCGTTGCTGCGACGATACAACGCCTTGCCCGCGTCTCAGTAAATAGTAATAAATAGATTTCGCGTCGTTAAATAGAATTAAACCACGTGGTCTTTGTCTTTCGTTCTTTAACGCGAGAAATCTTCAAACACAACGAGAGTTAGTAGCCGCCTTCCTACGTGATAGACAGATAGACATATTTTTAGTTCAAGAAACGCTTTTAAAACCGAAGATGAGCAATCCCGCGATCGCGAATTATAGTATAATTAGAAACGACCGTGTCACCCGCGGGGGCGGCACTTTGATTTATTATAAACGTTCGTTGTATTGCATGCCGGTAGAGCCGCCCGTTCTTTCCAATATGGAAGTGTCAGTGTGCAGGTTAGGCATGACCGGTCATCAGACGATTACAATAGTATCCGCGTACCTTTCACCGAATAAAAAGCTTCTCAAGTCCGACTTAGAGGCGTTGTTCGCTTTAGGGAATTCGGTCATTATAGCCGGGGACCTCAACAGCGGGAACGTTATATGGAATAGTTCGAGTACTTCTCGTAACGGGGTGATTCTCGACAAGCTAGGTAATGATCTCGCTTTTGATGTCATAGCCCCACCGGAACCCACTCACTATCAGGATCGCTGTCGGCCGACAGTGTTAGATGTAGCTCTGTTAAAGAACGTCGCGCTTGAGGTACGACTCATACAAGTCGTACACGAACTCGACTCTGATCACCGTCCTGTGGTATTACAGTTAGGTTCTAGTTTCGACATCGATTTTCAGCCCGCGCGCGTAGCTGACTACACGAAGCTTAGTAAATATTTTAAAGATAATCCTTCCTCGGTTAGTTTAAATAGAATCCCGGACGTGTTGGTGTCTAAAACCGACGCGGATCAGGCTATCGATTCCCTGGTCGACTTTCTTCGGACCGCCGTTAGGGAGACCTCGAAAGAAGTACAAGCGGTGAATGATCGCCGCTTTATACTCCCCAACGACGTGAGAGCGTTGATCACGGAAAAGAACGCCGCGACTCGAGCCTACGACACTTACCCGTCCGTAGATAATCGCAATCGGTTACGTTTGTTACGTAAATTAGTTAAAAAACGTATTTCGGAAATCCGAGGCGCCAGGTGGGACAAGCTTTTGGAGGAGATCCAGCCATCCCACGTGGCGTATTGGACACTCGCGCGAAAGTTCAAATCAGATCTCAGTACACCGATGCCCCCATTAGACAGAGGTCCTGGGTTGCCTCCCGCGTTCGATAGTATAGACAAAGCGGAATGTCTCGCCGCGAATTTAGAGAAGCAATGCTCTCCGAACACTGCCAACACTGACCCTATCCATATTGGATCGATCGAATCCTCGGTAGAGCGTTCTCTCGCATCTCTTCGCGCAGATACCTTAACCCCGATTAGTTTCGATGAAGTATCGGCCGCCATCAAGCGTCTCAAGCTTAGAAAGTCTCCAGGTCCCGATGGGATCAGGAACGAGGTACTGAAGCTCCTTCCTGACCACATTATAGCTCTCCTGGTCTGCATCTTCAATGCGGCCATGTCCCAGGGTCACTTTCCAGCCGCCTGGAAAAAGGCCGTAGTGATAGGAATTCACAAACCGGGCAAAAAAGCTACGCTTCCGACAAGTTATCGCCCTATCAGTCTCCTCGATACATTAGGCAAACTATACGAGCGGCTCCTTCTGAACCGTCTCCAGACCTCTATTTCAGAGTTAGATTTGTTACCACCTGAGCAGTTTGGATTTCGAGCTAAATACTCATGTACGAATCAAGTACACCGCCTCACGGAGTACATCTTTTCTAAATTTAACGAAGATCCTCAAAAGAAGGTCAACCCGGATAAACCTAAACCGAAACGCACAATAGCAGTCTTTTTCGACATTGCCAAGGCCTTCGATAAGGTCTGGCACGCCGGGCTCGTTTATAAACTTTTTCAGTCTCGCATACCCGATAGCTTAGTACGTATAATCCGCGATTATCTCACTGATAGGACTTTCCGCTATAGAGTGGAAGGTGAGCTGTCCCCGCCCCACCCGATACGCTCAGGTGTGCCGCAAGGGTCTATTCTTGCGCCCTCTCTCTTCAACCTGTTCATCAGTGACTTACCTCGGTCCCCGGGGATCGAGTTAGGTTGCTATGCTGACGATACAGTTATCTACGCTTCCGGTTGGCGGCCGGACTTTCTTAGAAATCGCATCAATAAAGCCATCGTCACACTCGGTGAATGGTATCGTCAATGGCGAATAGAGGTTAATCCCGAAAAAAGCGCCGCGATATTTTTCGACCCCGTAAATCGTCCGCAACCTAAGTATCTAAAGCCCCTCAGGCTGTACGAAACCGAGATTCCTTGGGTACGTGAGGTCAAATACCTAGGAGTTACATTAGATAGGCGCCTCACTTTCAAAGCGCATACTGATAGAGTTCGAAACAAGGCCGCTATGGTCTTGGGTCGCTTGCACCCATTAGTTTGTCCTAAAAGTAAAATGTCCTTCAGACATAAGCTTACTTTGTATAAGACATGTATCCGTCCTATTCTGACATATAGTTGTCCCGTTTTCGCACATATGTCAAGTTATAACTTCGAAAAGTTGCAAAAACTACAGAATCGTTTTCTTCGTAGGGCAGTAGGTGCCCCTTGGTATATCCGGAGAGTCGACCTCCACAGGGACCTGGAGATGCCGTCTATCTGGGAGTACGTTAGGACACTCACTAGTAGCTATTTTGAGAAAGCCGCGAATCATCCCAGTCCGTTAGTGGTATCCGCCGCGACTTACGACACCGTACCCGATGCGCCGCGTTACAAAAGACGTCCGCGATATATTTTTACAGATCCTCCCGACAAAATAACGGCAGCTAACTTCCAGTACCCTTCCGTCCCTCGAAACAGAGCGTGTTCGCGCCCACGTCCGCGTAATCACAGATCATGCCGCCGCGGCTTGACTGTGAATTTTGCTCCAGCACACTCGTCTAGGCCCCCCTCGGCAGCGGCTCAAGCCGAGGTCCGATCCTCCGGAATGGAGCCCTCGAGCACGTTGCTTGCGCGACAACAGTGACATTGAATTAATTTTCAAACACTAGTTTTTGACACACAACACCGATCACCCCACACACGTGCACATACACACATGTAGGTACACATAGTGGTTGGGTTGTTTTTTTTATTTTTATTTTGAACCCCTTTCTCGAACGGAGTTAGCTTATACTAACTTAGTAGTCAGATTCAAGATACATGTATGAGTTCCTGAAACATACATGCTTGGTACACGTGTATGTTTCACGAATTTATATATGTATGAAATAATAGTTAGCCTAAGCTTAGTTAGACTCGGGATAATCGGTAACAGTCCAAGCCGAGGCGCGCCGTGCGCCCTTGTGCTGGTTGCCTACATAAAATCGGGTGAGTGCCTTAAGCGCTCCCCTTGGTGGTCCGGTGAAACTGTGGATGCCTTGCCGGGTTGACAGTGTAGTCAGTTCGAAAAAAAAAAAAAAAAAAAAAAACAACTTAACAAATACCAAAGATACCGTTGTTAAACCGTACCAAATTGCATACTGAGTGCTTGAACTTTAATTATAATATGCGTTCTGAAAATTTTAAACGACATATTTGAGTCGCTTTCACTCTCTTTTCTTTATATTATTTGCACAGCTTAAGTTAAAAGCATGTAGTATTTTATTGTTGCATTTAGTACTTTTTATGCAGGTACTAAGTACTATTCATAATCATAATACATCAAAAACGAATAATGAATGAACACCATAACCTTAGATCAATCATTTACACGATGAATGAATCTTTTGTAGTACAGAATAATTTTAAGAAATCCGACCGAGACAAGACTATAAGAATAACACAAATTTTGGTTAATCGTACCAAAGGCTCTAAATCTAATAATATCATTATTTATACATATGATCCTATGTGACATGGAATACAAGAATAACCCATAGACCTGATGAATGGTTTTGTTTCGGATAAAGTCTTACCGCATTGGGACAACAACAACACGACCGCTTTCCAATCCCTGCTAGACCGGTTTATCAATGCAATGCCTATAAGCTTGACCCTAGAACCTTCATATCTTTTCAATGACAGTGAAATCAAAGTCATTATGACATCCGATAAAAAAATTATATGATGATATACTGTAATTCTGTGGAGACTTTTAACGCTTAAATTTTTTAAACCCGTCGCACTTTCTTGTTTCCATGCACTCATATTTTAGCCAATAATAGTCTTACTAATTTAATACACTAGCTGATCAGCTTGTAGGAAACCAGTGTGATGGAAATTGAAAACTACTCGGAAATGAAAAATAAAACATGAATACCTAAACAGAGAGGTCTTTGAAACGGACACGCGACGTTAAGCAATGAAGAGACCGAGTTTAATTGTCTATTGCGGTATTTTATCCCTCAATACTTCTCCCCGTACCATTATTATTATTTATGGACAGAATATGCTATTTATTAACTAATAGTAGCCATCTGCGACTTGGTCTACGTTCATATCTTTATAAATTATAACGGCATACGTTATATTCGTGTAACTCGTAACGGTTTGTGCAAGCACTCCAAGAATACAGCTCTCAGATGATATGATCCCTTCCAAAATCCTCGACACTTGCCGTTATATTATGGCCAATTTAAATATAAATCTGTATAAATTGTAATCTATGTCTTACTCTAAAGGATGAGATGTAAAGTTTGATCAAAATCGGATCAGCAGTTTTGCGAGAAAAGATAACAAACCATCCACTCAATCTCAGAAACTCTCTCGTCTATAATACTAATGGGATATTTGATAGATATGCAAAATAATACGGTGTACAGTAAATAACATTTTTTTTCAACTTATGAGACCTTAATCACGGAATAATTAAAAAATAAATATTGCGACACAATTTCACACGCAGCCATTTAGTTGCAAACTAAACATAGCTGCGTTATCATAACCATACAGCTGATATAATACTATACATATATAGATATTTATCACCTAAACTTAGAACTGTTCGTTTATCATACAAAAGTCAATCATATACGAAGACCAAACCGCCAATCTCTCGGTACAATAGGAGAAGTTGAAAAACACTGCCCCACGAGGCTTATTCATAATAATCACATCACAGTAATGATTGTTATACTATTAGAATTAGAAAAACAGAAAACGTTTACATATTTCTCTCAAGTAACAACAACACACTTCAGAATATGGAAATGATGTCAAAGTGAAGCTTGAATCTAATGTCACGGCTTTCGCTAAAACGGTTGACCTACGCGACCTGACCTACCGCAAACGAAATTTTCAACTTAACAGCTAATTTTGCATACATCGCCAGTTAACAAAACATAAATACGGATGTATGTACAACATAATTTCACTTTTGTTAACACCGGTATCGTCGTGTCTTTACAGGATCAAACGATAATAATAATGCTATTCATTTTAATATAACTAGAATATTATAGTAAATGTTTTCTTATTTATATCATTACACTCAGTATGCGAACTCGGTATAAATAAACAAAGAATGACTCCTCCTGATTAGGGGAAAAATTACCTTATAAATAAAACTTATTTTATTATAATTTGTTTTTTTTTTTATACATATATATATTATAGGGGGCAAACGAACAGGTGGGTCACCTGGTGGTAAGTGATCACCCCCGTCCATAGACACTAGCAACACCAGGGGAGTCGCAAGTGCGTTGCCGGCCTTTTAATATATGTGGGCCTCCGGCGCTCTCACTGACCGAACGAAACGCAACAGTGCGGGCGCACTGTTACTTCACGTCGGTTTTCTGTGTGTCGGGTAGCACTTCCCCGGGCGAGCCGACCAATTCATGCTGAAACCAGTAATAGTTTCAGCGTAGCTCTACCACCTACCACGCAACGTATTATTCCTATGCTATGGAAATCTTTAATTAATACTCTTTCTTGTTAAGTAAGACTACGAGTATACTTATATAAGTATGTTTTTCATTGTTCACAATAAACAAACATTTCAGATAAAGTTAGCATTACGCGGAAAACGATTTTAATTGTTCTTCAGATAATAACAACAATAATATAATAATACCCATACGCATTATTTCCCGAAGTAATTATAGAATAGAATAATAATAATTACATATATATATATGAATAAAATTATACAGGTCTGCCATTGTGCGCGCTTCATGCAAAAACTACTGGATAGATTTCGACAATCTTTTTTAATAGTTTCACTTCTTAGATACTTGGTCCTTATCTCAAAAAAAAAATCAAAATATCTTGATTAAATATAAAGTTAAACTACAAGTTTCGTAAGCATTACAGAAGACTAAATAAATTTTGTAAGCAAAGTGTATATTTGCTTTTAATTTCTTAGGCTGAGTTGCACCAAAATCGTGGTTATTGTAATTGTTAAAGTTAACTTTAACAATGACAAGACTTGCTAACAGTTACATTTGCCAAAACGAGTTGCACCATCAAACATTTTGTAATTGTTAAAGTTATTAGGGTTGCTACTTCAATAAGCCAATTAGTCCCTAAAATCGAAAAGGGTAATATATTTTACTTGGCAGGACTTTGTTATAAGTGTCACCAAGTGTCACTATTGTTATTCTGTGACTGTCAACAGATTTTTGATGACAGATTTCAGATGTCAACGACAAAACGTTAGCGTTTGTCGTCCTGTGGACATTTTCCAATTTTAGGAAATTAAACTTTTTTCTTTCTAAGACGCAAATTATCTTCAAATATATTGATTTCGTCATCGGAAGAACTATTTTCAGTTTCCCACAGGATTTCTCTTAGCAACGACATGATATTATAAAGTTTTTTCTAGTGAACATGACAACCGATTCAAAAATTGACATTAACAATAACGGTAACCGGCCAACATGAAGCGGTAATAGTTAACGTTAAATCGTGACGTCATTTTAACCATTGTCAATTGGTGCAACCTATTTTTTGCCTAACAATAACTTTAACCGAATTTTTAACTTTAACATTAACTGGTGCAACCGAGCCTTAATGTTTTCTCTTCTATATATTAAACATGTGTAAGATAATAAACAACGCAATACAAAAATTATGCATCACCTACTATAGGAAGTCGGTACTCGAAGATGTACAATCACAACACATTATAAAAACAAAGTCGTCTGCCGCGTCTGTCGGTATGTTCGCAAAAAACTACTCAACGGATTGTAATGCGGTCTTCACCAATAGATAGAGTAGTTCATGAGGAAGGTTTAGGAAGGTATATAATGTGTCACGGTTTTGTGTAAATTGGTTGAAATATAACGATAATTCGTCACAAATAAAGGATTACGTACGGTCTGTTTTCAGTATCGTATTAATCCTTGGGGTAAATACTACTACATTAATAGTTCAAAACTGTAATTTAAATTTATCTGATCAACTATACACCACTGCTACTACTGTAATGTAGCTATCGTATATTTTTAAATTGTAATTTAGTTCTCACTTACCTATCATACCGTATACAGATATTAAGTAATCACTGTTAAATATTTACTTTATTGCTTAGCCTTAAACGAAATACGTAATATTACTCTGCTTAAACAATACTTTGCGAAAAGTCCTCTATCTGCCAGTAAGAGGCGCGTCAAAAACTTCTCGACACTTCCATTGTCTTTATATGTACATGTAACACGGCACTCGTGTACAAAAGCATATATGTTGTATACTCATAATATGAATGTATTGTTAATAGCGGCTTGAGTCACGCAGTAAGAAGACCTTGCTCGTAAAGTCGAGGATCGCTGACTGGATTCCAGAGTGGAGGCTAAATTTCTACACTAACCTCGTTTAGTTTCCGGAATTCGAATATTCTTTACTTATACAAATATCTCTCACATTCTGATCCATATATCTATATATATATATATATGTGTGTATGTTGTATTTTATTAGATAAATGTTACACCAACTAAACATTCAATTCGCACATGGAAATCTTCCGATTTTTAGGTTAACGTAAAACTAACTAGGTGTGTACGAATGTATAAATTTACGAATTATTCAGCGACGAATCGATTACTTCGATTAAAAATCTGTAAATTCGTATAACTCGATTATTTTACATATCGTTTATAAATTCATATTTATTAAAAATAATCGAAAATATTCGAATATTTAATTCGAGATTTGAATTAAATACGATTATTCGTTAGTATTATGCTTCATTTTAATAATAATTCTTTACGTAACAGTAAAAAACGATATCGAAAATATGAATGAATCTAGAACGGGAACTAGTACTCGAGACCAGTAACTTGGTGATAATTTTTAATTTGAATATGGCATAACAAAAGAAATATTAAAATGTAACCTTCGCAACGATGATAGAAGCAAAAAAAGAATTACGTTATTGTTTTTAGCATATCTATTTCAATATAGATTAATTTTATAAATAAATAAATAAAAAGTCTTTATTTAACGAAATAACACTGCCGGACACAAAAATAAACTGTAGATCCTCGCACTAGGAACCAAATCCTGTGTCGCGGGTAATCAACCAAAACCAGGTTACAACATTTATATAGTGTCAGTGCCGTAAGTGGCTTACCTTATTAGTGGATAAAGTAAATTATAATTGCTAAAATAAAAAAAGACAAAACAGCAAATTTTAAACAATATTAGTAACAAAAAATATAGGTATTTAAACACATACACACATATGTATATATCACATATATATATATATATATATATATAATATTATAAGCATTCTAATTTCTTTTCATAGAAGCCTCATTCATGCTCGATGGAATTTCCGATTCACAACGTTTCAGATACAATTATATTTTTAACCCCTCGTCCGCCGCCAAGTAGATAGATTTTCAACAATTTTTTTTCCTGAACCTTACCTATGTTATAAAATGTACTCATATCCAAAGATTTAATTTTATAGACCAATCTGTTTTTGGGAATGCCTTGCTGCCAGCTAGACGCAAGATTTTAATTTTAAGTTACAGGGGATAGGTAGTGATTCCTATATATCATACTACTCTCATAGTATAATATATTTAAAGCGCAGACGAACTAGACACTATATTACAAAAAAGTAGTGTGTACTTACGTATACGCGTTACAAGTTATACTTCTTTGGCGTAACAAGATAATAATATTTTCAAAATTTTTATCATTCCCCTTATTCTACGTTTGTACAAATAACGACACTAACAATAGAAAAAAGGTATTTAATACATACATACTTTTTTTGAATAAAATGTTGACTACAGCTAACTTCAGGGTGTCGGTTTTTGACGTCACGGTGTGCGGCGCGCGCATCGTAAAAATTTACTCTCATCATTTTTCCCTAACGCGCCAAAAGAAGTATTACTTCAATAATACTTTGATGTGTTGATAACATAAAATTGCGCTTGTCGTTTTTCAAGTAGTAATAACACTTTTCAAAGACCTAACGTAATATAATTTAGGAACAAAACTTATTCCGTTATACGAAACCATAGTAAAAAATGCTACAAAAATTTCATCCTAGATCATGAATATATCACTCGGGACTCTCGGTTTATTTCAACAACAAAAAAAAACAAATGATATTCCAAAAAAATAATACAATATCCAGATATACACAAATTAGCGAGTACAGGAATGTAGTGGAGTCATTTGAACGTGTTAGTTACGCCATCGCAACACACCATAAGTGCTGACCAAGAGTGACGTCCCGCGGTACGCCAGGTCCACGAGGCATCGAATCACCAATTTCAGTGGAAACGTTCGGCAACTGGGTTCCTCCGTTCCCACATTGCTTTGGTATAAATTATTAAACCAAATTGTAATTAGCCAGTGTTAACCTAACATCGGTAGCATTCATATATTATTAGTTGTAGTTTTATTTTGTAATAATAAATTAAGTTAAAGTAATTTGGTTTTTTTTTTTGGATCCTCCGGCGCTGACCTTCGTAATTAACGGGATAATTGCACCACAATACACTTATTACAATATGATTTGTAAACATACATTATTAAACAAATACATACATGTATTTTTGAATCCCTATAATCGCTAATTCATATTTTCAGAGTTAGTCCCTTATGGTTTAAAATACTATATCATATTTGAGAATAACTAGATTTAGAAATAAAACTCATCCTAAATTGTATTATCTTACAAGGACTGAAAATATTTATTATTTTATAGTATTGTCTAGCAGCTTTCGATTCGCGTCAGAGTCAGCTAACTAGATATACGGCTAATAAATTTATATCATTTCGACTCTGGTTAGGACAGATTGTATCGAATGAAACAAGTCTATGCACACACGCTCCATTAGCTTAAATTGGTAACTTCAGTTCTCGACTTTCAGTATAAGAAACATATCACATGGCTCAATAGTGGATTACGAATAAGTTAATAGGCAAATCAATTATTGTCGAATACGTCCGTTGGCATATCATAAATCTTTACCTATCTAAAAAACTTATAGAAGTAGTGATCGGCATATGTGAGCGACACCTATAAACTTACCATGTCTTAAAGACATAAATATAAGATTTCTAGTGAAAACAGTGCATATGTTTGATTATGTTCTCTTTAAAGGTAATCTAACCTGCAAGCAAGGGCAGAGCGGCCACCGGCGACGCAGCGCGTGCGGCATTTTCTTCCTCGGTGGGTCAGCGTCGGCGGGGGGCTCGCCGCACGCCCAGCGCACGAGGCGCGCGCGTGCCGCCTCCGCCACCTCCACGCCGCGTGACCACGACGGCAGACCCTGGACAACAAATAAAAACATTAAGTATTACATTACAGAAATTAATTTAGTATATAAGATGCATTTAACAGCAAATAACTTCAAGCCCACTCTATGGTATTTGTATAAAATATAATATTTGCACTATTCGTTTCTGGGGAAAAAAAAAAACAAGTAACAAAACTTAAAAAGATTTTGTTACTATATTAGTGTCTTTTCAAACATGGTTCAATACAAATATGGTTAACGCGTGTACTTAAAAATAAAGTATTGTTCATTATTTTCAGGTGAAACTGTAGCGGCCTTAAGAAGCCAACAGTGTAGTTAGATCGAAAAAAAAAACCATTCTCATCATGATGAAAATTATCTTTATATGATCATCAATAAAGTATATGAAAATATTTTATTGCATATAGTTTCTGTACAATTCATCTTACGCGTACATTACAAAGTCTGTTTACTCGGGCGTTCTTTATCGAAAAAACATAGAGACTGCGTTGTACGTAGTGGTAAAGTATAGTGTAATACTAAATCAAAAGCATCAACCTAAAAAAAACTACAATTCATCGCCAGTCGTCTCTAGCAGGACAGCCTGCAAGTCTGTCGGCACTAACTAATCCTGTAAGATGACAAATTAAAGCGTCTCTTTTACGTGTTTATGAGTACGTGCAGGGTTGACTCGACCCTGTTGAGTACATATCTATACCGCTCCGCTTGACACTGGGATATAATACTCAACTGTTCCCGGAATGCGACATCCCTAATCACTATGGTGAAAGTTACACCTGATATATAATTATAGTGAACCTGTCGCACACTACTATCATATCCTACTTCCCCCCACTGCCATATTGCGATATATTTTGTCAAAACGTACGTTCTTCTATCATTAATAAAATAAATAAATTATATGTCATGACATAAAAATCGTAACACTAAATACATTTTTATCTACAGCGTTCGCCAAACTTTTTGACCTCTCTGAATATGGTTGCATGGAACACAAATTTAGATACAAAATTCGTGTTATATTATATATGCATATAACATCGAAACAATTTTACAATAAATAGATTATAATTTAAAATTCCCGTAATACTATTGTAAGTTTGTTTAGTATTTTAAACTCTTGCCTATATAATATGCAAACCCGACTTACGGCTGCATTCAGAGCGGCCAAAGAGATTGACGACATCCGTATGTATCGTATTACTAATACTGCATTCGTTTCGCTGTTGACATAAGAAACAAACATTTTGATTTTTTTTACTCCCTATTTATTTATTGTCTTAAGTGACCATAGGATTACGAAAATATGCAAAAAGGCTTTGTATAAAAAAATAATAAATTAAGGTGGTTGACCCAAACCAACCTTCTATTTAAATTGTTGAATTGTCATTAGCAACGCTCCTGTTCATTTTAGCTTTAATCATTTGTATTCGTTATATTATTCGGCCTGTAAATTAATTCAAGGTTAGTATGAGACTGATATAGCCATAAAAGTCCCTAAATAAATGAAAGAAAAAACAACATTTTATAAAATAAAACTTAAAAGACAAATAAATCAGAAAATGAATTGAATACGAATCAATCGAAATATTACACGTAATCGTTAGAAATGACGAGTTTAATCAAGGACACGCGACTGACTCTCGACATTCTCAAATAATATACGGTTTGCACGCAAGTAATATTTACTCATAATATGTTCACGTAATGTAACGGTACTCATCTCGGAGGCGCAGGCGCCAGCGTTCCGAACTGAAGAGTGAAATGATCCATGCTCGATACACTCACGGTCATTATACCAACATATTCACAATACATATTATAAAGAGATAAAGTTTTGTATGTTTGTAAGAAATAACCTACAGAACTATTGATACGATTCTGAAAATTCTTGCACAAAAATACAAAGCTGCAATCTCTGAGTATTATAAGCGCGTCAATTTAATTCTATTGGCTTTTATAGAATAAACTACTTACTACTACTTACTAGCAGTACTTTTTTTGTTGGGTAATTAGAATTCTATGTTTTCTCGGTACCCCTTCGAACTGATATACCCTGTTGGCACTTTGGCAAATTTTATGATAACTTGTACAGTAGTTAAGGTGTGAAAATATACCAAACAAACTCGTATTCTCATTTATAAAATGAAATAGGATAAGTCGTATGAAGCTGAGGGCGATTGCTATTGTAAAACATTATTATTTTGTAAATGACAGAAAAATAATCTTTGTATACATTTCATTTTTTGTAAGAACTTACCTTCTACTATCCAGTGGCATCTAGTAAAAATACTCGTAGTTATTTGAAATGCCTCGAAAATTGACGTTCGAAAATCAAAGTTACATCATCATATGAACATGCAAACAAGCTCACGGGCGAACAAGTGAAATTGTTTGGGTTAATTTTACCTACATCTTTGTATATAAAATTCCGACGTGCATCTCAATACTTTTAATTTTTTATTTTAAATATTCACACCTTATAAAGATCTGGGGGCAATCATAAAATTCAACCAAATGAATATACCATTAAGAATATAAAAAAGCGTGATGCAAAGCAATTAATCCGTTAAAATAATACAGCGTTTCATTGTAAGTTGAAAATATTTATCTCCGAAGTGTAAATATTCCAAAAAATATTACCACAATGCCGTCTGTACTCTTACGAAATATCGATTTGCATAAAAGCCAATAATTTAACAAGATTTTTATTAGAATTATTTGAATAACAATCAAAAGTAATAATGATAAGTCATAAAATAAAAATAGAAGCTGGCAATTTATTGCTTGTCAGTTGTGGATTAACACGAATGTTCGAGAAACGAAGTGTATATTCCGACAACTTTCCACTATAACCGATGCTAGAAATATCCAAATAGATTAAGATATACATATAACATTGTTTCGATATTCATATATTTAAATAAGATCACTTATTCAGTACCTAATGTATTAGATCCGTTGTTTTTTTTTTGTCATTCGAACTGACCTACACTGTTAGCCCAGCAGGGCCTTTACAGTTTCACCGGAATACTAAGGGGAGCGCTTAAGGCACTCACCCGAGGACCCTTATATAGGAGATCCATTGTCGACTAGTACTTTCAGTACTTTAAGATATTTCTTATACGAATTATATAAGTCAAATAAATGGAACTAATGGCTGTCACGTGGTCTAAATTTAACCATATTGCGGAGTATAAAGTTTTTTTCTTAAGTGTATTTTACAGGCATATATTTTATATGTAAACGTTTACCCATAATCTTAATCTTAAATAATAAAGTGGGTTAAGATGGTAAATAAACACGCTAAACTTAGAGGGGTACTGGCCCTGAAGTATAACTGCCGGAACACACTCACAGGTGTTTAGCGACAGATTTTCAACTGGGTAAAAGCCCTACCACCATGCTATGGTTCGTTCCGTCACGATGTTTTCCTTCACTGAAAACTCCGGCTCGGTTGGAACCTAAATCCTTCGACGCTATGTCCGAACACTCTATCAACTATAAGACACCATCACTTCAATTAGTTATCTTCTATTTTTTTTTTTTTGGACATAGTATAAACTGTACAGATTATTGTACAAATATTAGATTTGAGTAGATTGTTGATGTTGATCTATGAATAACTCATCGATGGAATGGAATGGAATAAAAAAAACTATTTTCCAAATTTTATTATTTATAAAACAGTAAAGCTCATATCAATAGCAACTAAATAAAAAAAAAGAAAACCGTTTGACAACAGAAGAGAAATACTAAACTGCCGATTTAAATATATATATTCGGTTTAAACTCTATCATTCTATTATTGTCAATTTTTTTTATGTAAGCTAGATCTAACGATAAAAATACTTAAAAAAAATGTCCACTTAGCAAACCCTTGACAATCTCAAAAAAGATGGTCAAATTTGATAAATGTTCTTCTTAATTTTTTGGCTCCGTCACGGTTTGTGCACTAGCCAGCGTCAAGTAATAAGATTTTGCCAAGTAAGTGTCTTGTGATAATTATAATGTTCTAACAAGATGGTGGTTTCCTTGTTAGAACTTTCTATGGAGTTTTGGTGGCGTCTCAGAATGCATGCTCCGAGGTATTATTTCCCATCCACTTCACTTGTGCATAATAACCGAACTATATTACGTAAAACACCACCAATATTACAAAATATAGAGTCTAATAACACAAGATTATGAATAAAATATAAAAACCACTACATAACAGACTAAGATCCCGCCAAAAACTCCTTGATAATTGTTAGCGAGAAGAAGTACCCGTCCCAGCCGACTGTGGGTAAAGGATGAAGATAAATAAAGAAAAAAATCTACTATTACGCAAACCGTTTAGCACGTATTTTTAACCTTTATAACGCAATTCAAATATTTGTTTGACCGTGATGGTCGTATGAGATAATTAACTGTCATTGCTCGACAGTGATGGGATCACTTACGTCTTCAGTCTTTTCATCACATATAGTTCCATTTTTTTTTAATTACAATATACAATCTTATATATATATATATTAAATGTCAGATGTCCGACGTCGTGCACGCATCACGCAAAAATTTTAATTGTGATGATTTCGTTTTTTTTTTTTACATAAGACACACTTTGCCATTAACTTAAAAAAATATATCACGGTGTCTTCATTTAATGTTTTAAGACTGGAAGTATATTTTTGCTTTAATTTTTTATTTAATGTTTTTCTTATATCTGTACATATATAAAATATATTGTTAAGATAATAAACAATGCAGACGAAGCCACGGCCGTCACCTAGTAATTAATATAAACAAAAAAGGAATACATTTATAACAGAAAACAGGGATGTTTCCAATATTATAGACTTTTGCATCACTCACATTAAACCTGCTACCCAGACCCTAAAAGATATATACATTACCTATATATATATCTTATAAATATTACCACTAACATTTCAATATGCAATATATGTGATATACCAAATACATATAACAAACAATGGTAGGTGGTAGAGCTGCGCTGAAACTATAACTGGTTTCAGAATGAATGGGTCAGCTCGCCCGGGTTAGTACCACTCTCTCACAGAAAGCCGACGTGAAGTAACAGTGCTTGAACTGTTGCGTTTCGTTCGGTCAGTGAGAGCGCCGGAGGCCCACATATATTAAAAGGCCGGCAACGCACTTGCGACTGCCCTGGTGTTGCTAGTGTCTATGGACGGCGGTGATCACTTACCATCGGGTGACCTACCTGTTCGTTTGCCCCCTATAATATAAAAAAAAAATACGATGCCTATCGCATAAATCAAGCATTTAAAGGTCAATATATATTTTTAGAATCAAATTAAATACGAAAATATTTCAACAAACTACTATTTTTATAGAAACAGGATAACAACTACGCCTAATGTCAATAGTAATCACGTTAGTCTACGAAATATACATAGCCATTTTGCAAAATAACTCCTTCGTATATCAATTGAAATTATTAGAATACAATTTTTTCAAAACAAATTACAATAAGTAATCTACCTGAAGTGACAAGTACTATAAATATTACATATATAACCCATTCTAATTTCATAGCTCATACAATTCCGTCATTCCCACTGTATTCTTTTTATCCTTAACGCACGTTAACTAAAGACTACAAAATTGTTTTCTCTTCCACTTTTCTGTCATATCGCTGCTCATACCTTTTATCCACATACTCTTTTTTATTTATTTCCGTGAAGAAATCCATCATGGACACGCCACCCTTTCGGGGGAGAGAGTGGGTAGTGTGAGACTCTTACTCACTAAAGCCCCACGGTGTACCGGCCGCCGCATTAGTTGGGGCGGCGACATGGGACCGTGCAGTGCTATCACCATGTCACCCCAGCGGCTAGCCCAGCGGAAGGTGTCTGCCGGGCGTCGTCCTCATAATGGGGGGCAAGCTGGGTACACACCAGCCACCCCCTCCTCGTCAGCCAAACCTGTGCAATGGGGAGATGGCCTTATCCACTTACCCTGACATAATCCTTACATACTTTCTTCAATCTTCGCCTGCCACTATACCCGTCCACTATCATACGTAAGACTCTTCTATTTACACAGTTTTCATCCTTCATTAACCTATTTCACTCGTCAATTTATCTATCACTGGTTCTTCATTGAAGCTTTTTCTTATAGAACACAAATTCATACCGATATATACAAAAAAAACTTTCATTCAATATATCACGAACCAAATAATTCAAGACGGGTACGTATTACGAAACATACAGATAAGGAATAATACACCGTGATAGTGAATAGGCAAATAAGATAAATCATCTAAAATGTCACGGGCGTCGTGATTGCCGCTTAAGTGAATTGCAAACTTTGATTACGCTCAAAACAAAGAAAACCATTTACATATTCATAAAAATAATAGTTGGACTAATTAAAGACAATTACAAGTGTTTTTTTTAAATTAAATGGAATCATCATCATCATCTTTTTACCCTTATCCCACTTAAGTATGGTGGGCACAACATGTTTATCATGTTACCTATATAAAATCGAGTCAGTGCCTTAAGCGCTCCCCTTGGTAGTCCGGTGAAATTGTAGAGTCTTTGCCAGGTCAATAGTGTAGTCAGTTCGATAAAAAAAAATTATCATGTTATGATACATGGTTTGGCTTACTTTTTACAATCGGCCGCCTGCCTAATATCAACCATCCTTGGGATTATTTTGTAGTACCACTATAACTTCAACTTCCTAACTTCGTATGGATGCCAAACGTGGATGTTTGACTCTTCGATAACAGGTGGTATGGATTCAAATGACGGCGCGTGTATATGCACGTCCACAGGCTCTGGTTGCAGATCTGTTATAGCCATAAGGCTATGGAAATTTGATTCAGGAGGAAGAAATTTTGAGCAAATGGAATACCTTACGGGTATCTGTACTTACAAGACGTATTAAGCCCTGTTTTTGTATTGAACAAATGCTATGTTACAAGCAAAAATCTTGGATGATTAAAGGGTAGCACAAGACTGGGTAATATTTTGAATGGGTAATTATTGGCAACTTCATTATTTTTTTTATTTTTTTTTTTATTATAGGGGGCAAACGAACAGTTGGGTCACCCGATGGTAAGTGATCACCGCCGTCCATAGACACTAGCAACACCAGGAGAGTCGCAAGTGCGTTGCCGGCCTTTTAATATATTCGGGCCTCCGGCGCTGTCACTGACGGAACGAAACGCAACAGTGGAAGCACTGTTACTTCACATCGGTTTTCTGTGAGAGGGTGGTACTACCCCGGGCGAGCCGACCCATTTACGCTGAAACCAGTAATAGCTTCAGCGTAGCTCTACCACCTACAAAAAATATTTAACACGGCAAATGGCACACATTACTTCCAAGTTGAATAACGAGTTGTAGTGCACTGTAGATCGGATCCAATGTTAAGCCTTGGAGCAAGCGTACATTTAACAAGTTGAGTACTGAACGAAGCTACAAGAATATTTTTTTCCTATTGCATAGTTTTATGCAAAAGTCCAGTCGACGGTCATATATAACAACAATCTCCGCAAAACCCTAAAAAAAAATCTACCTAGACAATAGATAAATTGGAATCATAGCAAACATTTCAATAGTGCAGACAGTACAACCATTTGTTCCGGATCTAGGTGTGTCTGAATCACGAACGTTGTGGAAGCTGGGAAGTCGTTGATAATTAATATTAAAGTGCAAACGGTCGCAAAACCTCCGAACGAATCACAAAGCTTAATATTGAAATCTCTGAAACAATAGGTACCTTCTCTACAAATCGCACTCTGATTTTTCGTGCATTAGATAGTTTATACAAACCGAAAAATAGTTATTGCGAATGAATTTTTAAAAACACAACATTGCCAAGGTTTACCTTCAGTTTGTTCTTGTATGTTTTTTTTTATATATATATATATTATTTATTGTAACCCATTTTACATTTTTTATTTATTCACACATTTCTGCTTTTCGCTACTTGTAGCATATTTAATATCACACTCGGCTTACACACCACAGTAATTCTAATTATGCAAGCAATTCAAACTCGTTCTTTAAAGTGTTCAATGTCATTCACTATATAGTATAAAACAAAGTCGCTTTCTCTGTCCCTATATCCATATATATCCTTAAATCTTTAAAACTACGCAACGGATTTTGATGCGGTTTATTTTAATAGATAGAGTGATTGAAGAGGAAGGTTTATATGTATAATAACATCCATTAAATAGTGGAGAAATATTGTTATTTTTGAGGTTACTCCAAATTTAACGCGTGCGGGCCACGGGCAGTAATGAATAAATCAAAACTACTGGATCGATTTTAATCATTTTTTCAGTTAATGACATAGGCTATATATTCTATACCCGTGCGAATCAGGAGCGGGCCGCTCGTATTTTACAAACAAGAAAAATTAACAACTTCTTGAAAATAAATACCAAATTACACGAATAAAGACTAATGATTATTATAAGGCGTATATCTCGATTTTAGATTTTAACAAATCCTTCATAATTTAATTTATGCGCACACCTATGAGAAGATTAGAGCGTGATCAGGTGTTGTTTCGACAACACATTCCCTCCGCAGCGCCGATCGAGTGCATTGTTCACGTGAACTTTGCAGACGGCATTTAGTGAACTGTTGCGAATTGATCCCAGCCGATGATAAACGCCAGATGTGATGTTTCTGTACCGAGCTGCGTGTATGTTCGCCGTTAATTAAGCGGTCGATTAAAGTAACACTCAGTTAAGTGTTTGTAAAGTGTTTCGCATGGTCTCGTTTTTGCTTTAAGATATATTTCAAATCGATTTAATGGTTACACGATAAGTCCTAGAAGGCGTCTGATATTCAAATACAACTCCCGGAATAGACAAGAGGAGAATAAGCCTTACTCCGACGCAATAGCGTTTTTAGAATAGAACGACATTCTCATCCCAAACTCGGGATCATTTTCCCGATACATGTAAACATTATCTATTGTACATAATAGTCTCGGGATCTTATATAAAATGACAATGTTAAAAACATATAAAAAGAAATTCACCACCATCGTGTCTTATTAAAAAGGTTCATGAGTACAAAGAGAGGAAATAAAAGTGTAACAGACAAACAACAAAAGGTATATCGAATGTTATACGCTTTCTTAGTGGCTTGAGCATGTTGTGTGTCAGGAGGGCACTCTCGGAATGAGGAGCACGTAGGAGCGCTACCTACGGGTGGCTCTGACTAGGATGTACCGGTGAAAGTGATAAACAACGGCTACACGTTTGTGGAACGTCGCTTCTTGCGCACAATATCGTTATCGGTTAGCATCCTTGACTCCTTTTCATATTGTCGTGAATAATAAACTCGTTTTTATTTTCACTTCCGACTCACGCTGGCGCGGTTTTATCGAGTGTTGTTATTTTGTCTAGAAAACCGGTACATATAATAAATACTGTGAGACATTTTATATACATTATTATGTCGGTGAAAGCATATGTTAAATTGTCATATTTTTTTTTTACAATTTTGCAAGAAAATACAACGACGTAGAAAAAATGATGAAATAAATAACTTCACCAAATATATCTTACCCAAAATTATATTAAAGAATAAAGAAAAAGACTTTAGAAAATACAGTAATTGACGGTAAACTGTTAAATTATAAAACTAATTTCATCATAAAAGCATCAAGAATCAATTGAATTAGGTAATTCTATTCAAAACACATAATATTTGTATGATGTCCCACAAACATGTAACAGGCCATCGAGCGTTTAAGGATGAATTATTGTCGGTTTCAACAGGCCTTGACATTCAAAGGGCGAATAAAATGTTTATAAATATTCAATAGTAATTCAAACTAACTTGCTCGATGATTTTAATTAAATTACACAAAGATGAATAATCTTCGATTCGAAGCCTTGACATCTTCGACGTTCGCATTCACAAAGACCTCCGCGTCCTTGTACCAAATGAGATTCACATCAATCAAAGGGTACTGCTATTTTTTATGCATTACTTATTGGAACACATGCAGGAGATTGTAATTGTAATTATTAATGTCTAATTTAATTGTAATAAAAAAGAACTTAGGAAAAGCGCTAATTAAAAATACAAGGTACAAATAACGTTATAGTAAAGTCCAAAGCGAATTGCATCCGCTGAAAACGAGTGTAACTAATATATTATAAATATATGTACGGTAAAGAGATGAACCCGATCGAGTTTCTTGTCGGTTCTTCTCGATGACTAGGGTTTTTATTCCGAACCAGCGCAGTGGTAGTTTTACGTTCATAAGTGCCTTTTAGTACCACCACCTACGTGAATTGAATAAAGTATTTTTGATTTTGAGTGTTTATAACCAATTTACCAAAAAAGGATGTTCTGTATTCGACCCATATATATACATATATATGTATGTCCGCGATTTTCTCAAAAACTACTGCTCCAATTTGGATGGGATTTTCGTTGTTGGTTGCATTTTTTTTTTTAGGGAATGTAAAATATTACGATCTGATGAAGATTTTCAGAGACATTTAATAAGACTCTTCAATAAGTAACAACTAATTTAAAACTAACAGCAGATTAAAAAAAATTATATATAATAGGAATTGTTTGAATTTTGCAATTGTATCTTAAATTATTATTTTTTTAAACTAAGACAAAATATTAAGCAAAATAAAGTGAATAAAATTCTATTTCACACTTTTGAGTTTTAGTTTTTTTAATTAAAAAAAAAACGTTTTTAATTTTTCTTTCAAGAATATATTTAATTCAAGGAAACCTTACATTTTGCGTTTTCGTTATGTCATATACATAAACATGCCGATATACTCAATATGATGTAACTTCATTGTATCAAAAACTCTAACTCTTACTTGTCATAGTAAGTTAAACGGACCGTACGCTGTATAATTATCAACTATTACCACATTGTGAAGTATTCAAAGATATCGCTTAATACCTATAGTAATCTATTGCGTCATTAATTACAGTGTATTAACACTACACATATCATCCATACGAGTAGACTATTTATTTTCTCAGTTTTACGTAATCAGTTTTTTTTTTTTGTGTACCGAGTATTTTTGCTGGATATCATCAGGTTTATTTAATTAGAATCGTGTGTCCTCGCTTGGCTGCATACTAACAAATAAAATTACTTTAGTAGAATTAAAATATTAAATTATACTGTAAGAATGTTAAGACACACTAGATTACAATTTCTGAACGTTTGCGTTACAAAACCTATATACATGTAGCGGCTTCTGCGATAGCAAGAAGCTACTTATTAATGTGGACTTGATAAAATAAACTTTGTGATTGGTTGTGATTTAATTCCGTTCTACAATTTGAACGTGTTCGCGCGATTCGATTCTAGTTTTTGAGTGTGACGTTCGTGCGGATGCAACTTCAGGTCGCTTGTCGTCGTTAAACGTTTCGTTCCGAAACAATACACAATAATGATAACCCTTAAAAACTCAAGTATTTTAAACTTTATTCCAGTTATCTTTAATCCATTAAAGATGAAAACGACAAATAAGAAGCCGATCGGTATGGAATAATTACTGACAACGACAAATTTACAATATTAAAACTATATTCTGTCATTTCCAATAATGCCCGACTTCTCCCCGGAATTACCCGCATCAAGTAAACAAATAAAATAGATTTTTTTTCAAATGCACCTTCTTGTTTTTCATATGTAACTTTATCGTACGTTTTCTCAAAATTATAGGTACCAATTTCATGGTTTTATTGCACTTTTTCTTAGCACAAAAATATAAGTATTCGTCAAAATAGACCAGAATATATTTTATACTAGATTTTGAACGGGGCTCCCCTTGCGCTAATGGTTATTTGAAGCATCCCTCAGGAACAGTTCTTTGTTCTAGTTAAAAGGTACCCCCTTGGTCCTATTCTGTACCTCTGACAAAGTGTATGGAAAATTTTATAATGATATCAGCTCAGTAGTTAAGGCGTAAAAACGTAACAAAGAAATAAACAGACACATTCACATTTATAATATCAGAATACTGAAGATTCTTCTTTACAAATTAATATGGATCCGTGAACCAAACAACACAGTGGAGCAGATAGTAAGTAGGCAAGCGATAAATTGAAATGGCCTCAACGCCACCAGACGCCCTTATTGAAAACAAACGATGTCACAGTTTCACTGAATTATTCATGGCACATGCACGCCCGTGTAGCTTATGTTCAAACTGGGCTATTTGATGATAGAATATTTACAAATATTAACATAGAAATGTATTCATAAAATAAGAATCGATATAAAGTTTACGAAAAATTAAGCCGATTAACTTTATCACTACATTAGTATAAAACAAAGTCGCTTTCTCTGTCCCTATATCCCCCTATGTATACTTAAATCTTTAAAGCTACGCAACGGATTTTGATGGAGGTTTTTTAATAGATAGAGTGATTAAGAGGAAGGTTTATATGTATTATAACATAAATTGAATAGTGGAGAAATACTGTTATTTTTGAGGTTATTCCAAATTTATCCATTTCTTCAGTGAATGACATAGGCTATATATTTTATACCCGTGCGAAGTCGGAGCGGGACCGCTAGTATATATATATATATATATATAGTATTAATAAACCAACCGATTTGCACTTCACCTTAGGCTACATAATTACTGCAGCTTATTTATGACGTGATGTGACGTCATTTATTGGATAAATCACAGTTCCTCTCTAATTTTGATAAAATTAACATAAGGACTCTTGAAAACAATAAATTCACATTTATCGTATTATTTTGGTAATTTATTCTAGAAACGGTGTTCGTGCTGGGTTTAAGGGACTACAAGCCATTGAAAGAACGAGAGGAAAAGTGGCTGAAGGGAATCAAAATGATGAGATATCGATTCACTAATCAAGTCATTTCACTTTAAAATGCATAAGTATTAGTCTGTTTTCAGACGGGCTTTGTACAGCTATGAATAATAATTACTGAGGCAACCAGTATAAACTTCTAGGTCTGAGGAGTCAAACCGTAGGCATGTTACCCGCCACACCCTCCGACTGGGATGCAATAGCACGAACATCATTACTTTGCGGTAGAAGTACATGTAAAGAGTTGGTGGTTCTACACTAGAATTTTATAAAAAGTTTACCGTTCTTGCATAACTTAAAATTAAAACAATGTATGTAAGTTCTTTATTAAATATACATTTCAATAGCAACAAACAATTTGTTTGAGTTAATTATATGCCCAAACCTTAAAATGCTTTATCCCATTAATAATTGCGTTCGCTACGCTATTCTCTGACATGACACTTCCTTATCCTGCACACTGTTGACTAATATTGTTAAATATTCGTATGACCAGTAATGTTAAACTATTGAAGTCAAACTAAGCAGTTGGTAAAAGGCTCGATGTCGAAACTTGGCTTTGAACCCGTTGGCATGTGAACCTTTTTGCCGTGCACTGAGATATTATTTCGCAATGACGTATCCGTTAAGCTACGTATATGTATCAATGAAACAATTATTATGGTAGTAATACTTTGAAACACACGGCGAGGCGACTAAATTATTTTACGCACCACATTTTTTTTTTTGTTATGGCGTTTCAAACTGGCATGCAATCCACTTAACATTAAGTGGTTAACACCAAACAAAATGCAAATCAACTAATTGCGTTCAATTTAATGGCATACAACGAAATAATGTTAATGAAAAAAGTTCAAAACGATTTACCGTTATCAATCGAACATGTCAAGAATACGTCGATGCAAAAAACGTTCTAATCAAGTCCTAATTAGTCTTGTGCGGAACGTAATACACAACGGGGTTACGTACATAGATCGGAAGTGGTAACCGGATCCGTTGTCGATAAGACATGGTTACATCACTATTCGAGTAGTGCTGACCTCAATTAAACATTATGCAATAAAGTTTGAAGGTACAACATGCCGTTACCACACCTATATGCTATTTAGTGTCATCTTTGAATAATTATATATTAATTTACACTCATGTACTTTTGAGAACAGTTCCATTGCATTTGTTGACAGATAATAAAATTTAAAAAAAGTACAAAATTTTCGAGTAAACTCCACAACAATACCGATATTAAAAACCGCCGACGACTTCATCGGCGTTAAATTACAATATAAAAGTTAATAACAATAATATATAACATAGCACAATCTAATAGCGAGTTAAATACAACCTAGCATAGTCTAGTTTCGAGGGGATGTCCCTACCTGGCCAAAAAGGTGTGTGAAGAACACCACGGGGTTTTAGTCCGTGGTAGTCGAACATAACTCCCAGTCCTCAGCTATCCGGCGGAATTGGTATCCATAATGGATATTCCCATGTAAAAAAGTTCATGAGCGTATTATAGTAAATTGGATAACATAAAAATCTTCTTCATGAAAAAACCGTTACGTATGTCGTCAACTTTCATAATAATCGGTAACACGGTGTCGGAGATAATCGATCTCATATATACCAACATCCATTTTAATACCTATGAATTAACTAGTATCAAGTCGTGGCCAGTTGCTAGTTCTAAATAATCCACTCAAATACAGAAATTCTGTATAAGACTTTGACACCAAACAGAACCTTTGGTGTAATCAATCACTAATTGCTAAATTTTTCGACTGATTTGGAATAGTTTCGAAAACATTACTAAGCAAAACCATTAGACATCAGTTCAAGCGCTACTTACTATGTTACACATAGGATGCAGCGCACGGCTAGTACTACCATACTGAAATCTTGATCATTCCTTATGTTTAGATTCCTGTGCCTGACAATTGACATCAGTCAAAATCAAAGTTCATGGGTACTGTATGCTTTTGGTATTGTATAAATCATACGATACCCCTTTAAGACCAGAAACTCACATGATGGTAAAAATATTCGTGGTTCATATTGAGGATTTGCATAGCCTAGAAATTTGGCCGAACTTCAAGTACAGCATTCAGAATACAACGATAGGTAGTTGGCTGTAGATTCTTCACTTTAATGTGACAATTGACATGTGACATGATTTACAATAAATTATATAATTCCATCGTAACATTATCTGACATTATCGTCATACATAACACGGTGGTAGTGCTTTTTCTAAACTCGACTGCCTAGCTATATCTATAGCCGTGTTCCGGCAGCTGCACTTGAGAGCCAGCATCCCTCTCGACGTTTACCGTGTCTACCATCTCGGACCACATCGTCATTTAAGATCAGTTGAGATTATGGACATACGCTAAAATCTATAAATGATAAAAAAAACTTAGGCATATTACAAGATCGAAGTCATTTGACGCGGTATCCACTACCACAATACAAAGAAATAACTTTCCAAGAGCATAAAAATTCACCTCAAGACCTTCACACAAAAGAAACTTATCATGGAAGCAATAAAATTTAAACGCTGCGGGTATCCAATATGTAAGGGTCAAGCGCAGACCTATCACATCAATGAGGTCAAGTAACATGTGACCAATTATTATTGGGTAGGTAGCGGTTCTATCAAAAGCTTTATACGATCAACTGTCTAAAAACGCTTATCTATTATTACAACGGTGTTTATGCATAATTCTGTAACATAATTTTGGCTCAAATAATGTACGTAGGAGAAGGTAAAGATATAGAAAGGTACATACAATATCCGACTTTCGATTTGGCACGTCGAGAGAAAAGTTGTTTTATTTTGTTCAAACTGACTATACGCTATTAGCATAGGCCTTCACAACTGCACCAGACTAATGTAAATAATTGGCTAAGTCTGAATTCATATAGCGTTATCTTGTCTATAGCAGTCATTGCGCTGTGCGATAGAGAGAACGCTAGACGAAACCGATGAATGCGGATCTTAGGCGGTCGTCTCACTCTTCTTCTCGACGTGCAAAATCAAATGTAAATAATCAAGATAAGTTCTGTAAGTTTACTAGATTTGTTCGTGGCCTCGTATATGCTTATTACGCAGTAATTATTTAAATCTTGTAATTTTATCTTCACTCAAGGATTATGATTTTTGAAATTATTATTAACAATTATAGTAGCATATTAATTTCGTAATAACATATTCTGCATTTTAGCAACATATGTAGGTATATTAGGTTTAGTAGGTATTGTCCCTTGATTAAATACTTGTTAAAGAATAATAATTTTCCGTTTAAGACAACTTTTACTAAATAGAATAAAATACACATATTTTTTAAAGTACTTGTTTTATATAATTAGTACGATGTCGTATCGCATAGCTCACAGTGATACACCACCCTTACAAACAATACCGTTCAAACATTTTCACCCAAAAAGCTGATCAGATTCGAGAGCGAGTGAAAACGACCACGAAATATTGCGAACAACTCCGTGTACAAGCGTAGAATGCGTAAATATTGGAATTCTCACAAACTAAATACCTTAGGAATTATCGATTTAACGTCGTGAAAGATATCTGAAATCACTACATATTATAAAACAAAGTCGTCCGCCACGTCGGTCTGTCTGTCTGGATGTTCGCGATAAACTCAAAAACTACTGAACGGATTGTAATGCGGTCTTCGCCAATAGATTGAGTAATTCATGGGGAAGGTTTAGGTATATAATTTGTCTAGGTTTTTATTATAAATTGGTTGAAATATATATGATAATATAATAATGATATTATACATGATAAGATAATTGTTGAAAGAACCGGAAAAAGTCAACCGCCTTAAGCGTTTCATGCACATAAGTACATATTATTTTATTATCAGGGCAGGACAACGTCCGCCGGCCCTGCTAGTTAGACGATAAATATAATACTTGTCTTAAAGAATCTCGAGTCTTATACTTAATTAGTTCTACACGCGGCTCCCTTTCTACCTTTCTTACTATGTGTTATAATTACTATTTGGGGAAATATTCTCGGTGTATCGGTGTATAAATAAATAGATACGTTGGAACGCCAACTTGTAAATATTTATATCAAAAATAACTTGTATTATCTCAATATTGATTCCTCAAAAAAGTATTAACCGGCTCTCTAATTATATAAATCAGAAATGCCAAGCAGAAGCAGGCAAATATCAGCTTCAAAATAGCATATTTAGATTACATGCTAACAGTAACACGAAATAAAACGTGCACTTTTCTCCCTATACTTTACTTTGCCAAAAACATACATTGAATTTGACATTTATGAAGTCGACGTGTAGTTATTTCTGCTATATTATTATACATTTGCATGCTACGTCATTCAGGGGCGGGTCATACTATAAGCAACTGACGTCAAATATTCGGAATACATATGAGAAACCAGAGGTATATTCACTTCGCACGATTACAATTATTTGTGATTGAGCATACAGGACAGGATCTCCAGTAAAAGCCTAATTGTGTTCAGTACCCTAAACGACCTCACCGTGTCGGGGCAACGGAATTGTTCGTACGACCTTTATCGACCGTCGTAACGTCGCTCGTCGGCTATTTCTCACCACGGTTACCACCTTTCTATCAATAATATCCTTACAAATTCTTAGTACATGGTTTACTTTATTTATACTGAGGAATCTTATGGAGTTATTGTTATTTTTTGTTTTATATACTTTATAGGTAAACGTTTTGACCACAATCTCATCTGATATTAAATGTTGATGTGGTCTAAGGTGGTAAATCACGTTTAACTTTGAGGGAGACTGGCGCTCAAGTGCAGCTGCCGGAACACACCAACAGGTGCTTGGAGACAGATTTTCAACTTGAGGGTGGTAGCTAGCCAGACGGACTTAGAAAAAGCCCTACCACCATGTATTATATATATTATACCATTACTATAATTTCCTTTCCACTCAATCAATGATAATTCTCTCGCGTACTGGAATTAGAATACAAACAAAAAGGCCATTTCTGCGGTTAAACTTTCTAACTCAAATAACTGTTTACGAGTGTTAGAACTAAATGTCACTATTCTAAACTCTTATTCAGACTTCTTGTTAGAAAGCAAAATAATTCCAATGTTATTAGTATAAAAATAGCAAAAAGGTACTCTTACTCTAAATTATAGATATAACATGGCGACGGTAAAATTTCTAGGGGAAATAATATTTTACAGGACAGATTTTTTTTATAAATATTTTACACTCCAGGCCATAACGAAATACGTGTCCCAATCCATTTTAAAATTCAATCTCTAAGGGTGTGAAAGAGGATGGTAAAATTTATTATATATGATATGATATTTTCGTAATAAACTTAACTATAAATCGATAAGAAACTCAACGAAATATAAGTTACGCTAAAAAACTTGCACAAATCTTAATGTTAGCGAGCAGAAATGTATAATCTATACTTCAATACCTACTATTATTATAAACAAGTTTTTTTTTATATTATAGGGGGCAAACGAACAGGTGGGTCACGGGATGGTAAGTGATCACCGCCGTCCATAGACACTAGCAACACCAGGGGAGTCACAAGTGCGTTGCCGGCCTTTTAAATATGTGGGCCTCCGGCGCTCTCACTGACCGAACGAAACGCAACAGTGCAAGCACCGTTACTTCACGTCGGTTTTCTGTGAGAGGGTGGTACTACTCCGGGCGAGCCGACCCATTCATGCTGAAACCAGTAATAGCTTCAGCGTAGCTCTACCACCTACAGAGTAAAGTTTGTTTGTTTATAGCACGCACCACAATCTTAGGAACTACTGATCCCATTTTGAAAATGTTTTCACTTATAGAATGTTACACACTTTAAGCGGATAAACGTAAGTAATATTTTGTCATTATTCAATTTTAAACTGTAATTAATGCGAATCAACTCGAATATAATTGCCGATATTAAATAAAACGAGACGTCGAAAGTCTATTATAATATATCTGTATTAGCAAGGTAATAAATAGTAGAAGACGGTAAATACAATGATAATGGATATTTAGCGCGTCAGTTCGGCACGAAAAAGAAGATCCCGAGGGTTAACATGTCGCGGCGGTTGGTGCTCGTGTTTTCAACAACATAAAGAAAGAAAGGTAGTACTTAACATGTTGTGCCGACCCTACTCAGTCTGTACAAGAGCAAGAAGCGTTCACAGTTTATTTATTTAATCGTTGAAAATATATAAAAAACACTTCTCTTATTTCTCTTTATTTTTGTCGAGGGATTGTTCAAAAAGAACACGCCACCCTCATCCATACAACAAACAACAATTAAACAAACATCTTACAAAAGAAAAGAATACCAAAACAAGTGTATGTGTGTGTGCGTGCTTATGTACACGCGTTAGAAGTTATACTTCTTTGGCGTAACAAGATAAAAATCTTTTCAAAAATTTTATCTACGTTTGTAGAAAAAAGGTATTTAATAAATACATCCTTTTTTTTATAAAATGTTGGCCATAACTAACTTCAGGGTGTCGGTTTTTCGTGACGGTGTGCATCGTACAACATTTACTCTCATCATTTTCCCCTAACGCGCCAAAACAAGTATAATTAAAAAAAAAAAAAAACAGAAATGTACAATCAATTTCTTGCCCTTATACCGCCGACGCCTACCAAATTATAAATTAATTTGGCTTCTTTCGATGCTAGGTGCGACAATATATCATAACAAAAGCCTATATTATAGTTCCCCTTAGATATCCGTCTTCTTTGAGACTCGTTCCGGACACATTCCATTAAAAAATGATACATATCTTCTTCTTGGTGACAAATAGTACATTTACTACTTTCGCTCCTTTTCATTAAAAAGTTAAACTTATTCAATAACAAAATACTTGAATAAAGAAACCGTGAAACTAAAATATTTGTATTATAAAAATAAACTGACTATGCATAAATCGATTTTACATTGTTAAGTTGTAGTATTTAACCTACAGTGTAAATAATAAAATAATGGAAACTGAGCGAATGCGCCCAACCCACCCAAATGTTTTAATCAATGCACTATAATTCATGTACACAATCACGCGGTGACCTCACCCACGCAGAGAGAGATTGAATTGTCAGAGCGACCTTCACTCGTCTTTATTTTCCTTTTGCGTTTACCTTACAACATTATCTTTGTAATATGAAACATATTAATACCAGCTGGGCCCGCGGTTTCGCAAGCGATTATTATTATATATTGTATTAATTATTCGTAGCAATAAATAGTTGAATTACATAACAATGGATATTGCGTAAATAATCTATAGAAATTAATTTTCACGGTTATCGGTTGAATCGTGTAAAAGTTGATGTGATACAGCGCCATCTAGTAGGTTATTATGGCAAAAAGTAAAGAGAAAAAAAATACGAAACTATTTTATTTTCGTCTATTGGTATATGGATATTACACATGAAGTTGCAATTTTATTATTTTTATATTCTACAATCTCAATCTACAATCAATATTCTGCTAATGGATATAATATTACAAAGCAGAATATTGCTTTTTTATTATGTGTTTTATATTTAAAATACGTATTATTTAGTCGATTTATTATAAGTAAAAGTATTGGAAATATATTAAGGCTTCTTTAGTTATATAATGGAAAACTATGCGTATAATTTTATTCGGAAATATTTCGAAACGAACAACGAAGAAATTTTCTACCGCACAACCTGTTCATATCACTATGTTATCTCTCAAGCAACGCGTATCCATCATTTATCACTGTAAAAATGCCGTAACGTAACCCACGTTACATAATGGATCATCGAATACGTCATACGAACCGAAAAGCAATAAATTCCATTATTTTATTACAGGACAGACGCTCTGCCGAAAAACAAACGTTTGTAATTCCACGCGTCAATCTTTGGTATCGCAATAAGTGCAAAGACCCTTAATAACGGGAAATTTGGATATTCCATAACATAGAATACCGAAACTCTTCGTAAAAATATAGGTAAAAATCAGCAAAAGTAAGGAATAAGGTCCGCATGTTTTGTACCTACCCTACTTACTTTAGTCATTTTAAAACTAGTACAAATTGCAAAAGAATAAAAATATATAAATAAATGACAATAAAACACCCGCAATTGTAACAGTAATATGAAGTTTTTTTTTTAAATATACTTTATAGGTTAGCGTTTGATCACAATCTCATCTGATGTTAATTGATGATGTGGTCTAAGACGGTAGTCTGCTAAACCTAGAGGGAGATTGACTCTCAAGTGTAGCTGTCGGAACACACTAACAGATGCTTGACGACAGATTTTCAACTTGAGGGTGGTAGCTAGCCTTAGTAACTTAGAAAAATCCCTACCACCATGAAAAAAATTATTTTCAAAAGGATATTACGATTTTCTTAGCAATTCAAGAGATTTTTCTAAAAAAATAAAATATAAATTGTTAGTTTTCAAGTCCAATTAATTCAATGATATATATATATATATGTATATAAGTATAGTATAATGCAGCTACTTCAAACAAAAATGACACTTAAAAACTTCTAAATCTATGGAAGTCGATTTTCACCCCAGCGTGCGTCGCCAGTTGCGTTGTCATAAGAACTCGCAAAGTTTTCGTACGAATCGTGACAAAACATAGTCAACGTGACGGATTAGGTAATCATATGCTTGGTGGTAGTAAATAAGGATATTGATACACCAGCCAACTATTTTTTATATTGTATTAAAAACAAAAAGTACTAGATGGAATAGTCCGAAGTTACTTTATAGTTTCTGTACAGAGAAAATCCAATAATACCTTAACGAAACAATGTTTTAAAATAAACACATCCACGCGACAAATTTTATTCACATTCTAAAACATATAAGAGCTGTTTTTTTTACTTGTAAATTTATCCCATATTACTACTATTCCAGTAACAAAATCAAACAAAGAGAACTTATATTTCCTCATAGCAGCACTCTGTATTAACCACGCCAATTCATAACGCAATTTCAAACATTATTGTTTGCAATTTAAATGTATCCACACAAAACTAACGCAAAAAAGAGCGTCGTTCCATAAAATTTTATTGGACAATAAATCTCGTATAAAACTCAAGCGGTAGGGCGCTATGCCAAGTATACCAATTACGTTTACCGCAAGTATCGCGCGCGAACCGGCTTACCAACACGTCCTTTTGTACAAGCTAAAAAAATATTGTTACCTATATTTTGACCAAGAACACGATCGTCTTTACTTAAAAATACTAAATATACTACCAGAATAATTTTTATACTAAAAAGATGGAAAAAAAGTATCTTATGTATCAGAATTGTTTACGACTAGAAAATGTATAATAGCTAATAGGTATATCAATTAAAAGCATCCCTACCTACTTGAGAACGCATACTGATTTCCTAATATGAATATATTACATAATTATTAGTTAATACCTTTCATTTTTATTATAATTAACTATTACATTTAATGTACAAAATTGCAAATTTAAATGAGGTAACCTAGTATCAGATATATTGCCAAATATAATGATAATAATATTTATAAACACATTAAAGAACTAAAATATTCCAACAATTTACATATTTGCAGGAAGTTTCGGACGCTCCGATGATTTGAATCGTTTTGCAGCTGAACCATTTAAAAAAAAAAAACCCGCCGTCAAATACAAATAAACCGAACGAGTACTTACATCACTGAATTCATTGTTTGAAACGATGTCCGTATTGTTCGATCGTTATCGACAAATCGTTGATTTGTTCGACAGCAATCACGGCGAAACAGGTCGGTAGAAAGTGATTTGATTACTTACACGTACGATGAATCGTAATGCGGATTATGAGTACACTCAACTACAAAAGCTATATAAACTGATAATAAAATTATTTCAAAAGCACCAAAGTCATGATCTCGAATTCTATTAAAAGAGGGGCATGTCATTTATAAATGTACAAATAAAAGTTGAACAACACTGATCTATAATAAGAAAACCTAGAAAACGTTTCTCAGTCATTTCAATAGGATCTAAAAATTCCAGTGTTTAATTATTACACCTAATATTACTACACTACGTACAATGTAAATATTTATTTTTATATCAGCTACTAAATACAATATTACTAGGAATGTACCAAGGCTGGACTAGCGTTTTAATTTCTTTAAACCTTAATTTACTGTTAGTGCAGTTAAGTACGCTTAAGCAAGTTCCTCATAAAGCACTACTGCTATGTAGTGGGCCAACATCGCGTCTAGCCGTGCAGTGTGATACCGCATGCGGTTGACATCGGCATTCACAGTTCGGCCTTTCTCGCAAATGCTTGGTTCTCGTAAGTCGGCCAACCCTCCTTCTATCCCCTATCTATCTACATTTTGTGTTGTAATTGCCCTACTTCTAATGGTCGTAACGTAATCTTAAACTGTTTATGACAAAAAAAAACGGTAGCTTTATAACATTAGCACAGATAAATATATATTTTTTATTTTATTATAAAAATATCCAAAAATTATTGAAAATAGATATCACTTTAGTCTCTTATTGTACCTTGATCATTATATGAAGCGTTACGAATATCGAATAAGTAGCAACAATGTATAGGAAACAAACTACTATTATATACTCAAACGCACGCCTTACACTGCGAAACGCGACTAGCAAAGGTGGATACAGTTCCACAGCAATTACTTTAACCAAGAATACTGCCCGGAATGTTAATAAAAAGAAAATAAAATAATTTTATTAACGCTTACCTAGAGAAATAGGTCAAAATTACCTTACGACTAGGCGAATAACATTTAAGAAATTAATTTAATATATTTATGAGCTAGTGACCCGGTATAGTGGATCATGGCCCTTTGAGCCTTTGCAGTAAATAGTCACATGATTTACGATAGTAATAATTATTTCCGAACTTTAACACGTTACACCAGTTATTTTTATTCAATAAAATTATAACATTTACATTATTTATAAACTCATCTGAATTTCAAATCAACTTCCAGAAGTAAAATTTATACTAAAATCATAAATCAGTGAACGTATAACGAAATCTCTAGTGTAAACTTAATATTTTTTTAGTTCTCTGTACTCACTCACTGTCGTGTCTGTACACTGTATTTTACATTTTTGTGACAGACGTAATAAAGATCTAGTACATATTATGCTTTTACATCGCAGTGATTAAGAATGAAAAACCGTTTTTGTCTGTATGTCTGGATTTAAGTCAAAAACATCTTGTACCTAGCCCTATAAACATTATCAATAATAATGCCTTTAGATATCGTAAAACAAGTAGATTTTTTTTTATAATTTTGTTCTAGTGATTATAATGAAACTCTATATACAGAGTGTGTATTTGGTTCCTAAATTACGAAACAAAATAGTTGCCGCTTTAGAAACAAACGCTCACGGAGGGGCTCCCCGGACATAGTTAATAAATTTGATAGTAAATAAAAATAATGGTTCCACAGACTGAACATCGCGAACGACGGAATTAATTATACCGTACTTTAGGTGCTAAGATAAACAACTTAAATATAAATATATAACTTAATTAGAATCACACAGATCACACAGACCGCGGCCTTGGCTTCCACTTAACCGCTTAATACCTAACTTCGAACTGCTTAACGCAACACATAAGTAATAAGCCGAAAAAGTATATTAACCTGAGGTCACGCTAACCTTTAACTTAAATCCAGCATTAAAATTAATTAATACATTATTTCTAAATGCGATTAAGTGAACTACTTAAAACGCCTCAATGTCACAGTAGCTTATTAGAATGTTATATAGTATCACGCTAGTAATGGAATCACAAAAAGGATTAAAGTTAAAAAAATGCTTGAGTTTTTGATTGAATTGTATACTCGTATTCTTCTATGCCGGACATAACAGCGTATTGAGTTATGGTGTTAGTTAGAATCATTCGTATTTTTTTTAGAAACAAAGCTATAATTTCTCTATAGGCTTACTAGAAATAATACTATAGCATTAACCCTTAAATGCATATTGTTGCCAATTGTGTACACTCCATTTCGACTTTATTTTATTCTAAAACCTGAGTGTATGTGTTTCCGAAAACATGTTAAAACCTTAGAAAATGAAATTACATGTTAAAGAAAAAGTTGACATTACTTTTGGGCGGGTAAGTTCTATTTATTCTATCTAAAATTACTTTCAAAATTCAAAACAAAAATTATGCATTTAAGGGTTAATTACATATACGTGACTTTGTTAAGACTCTCTTGTAAAGGCATGAATTTACAATTTCTGTTTACAATATCTGTTCTCGTTCTGCTCTTCCGAAGTATGGCAATTAGGTGGGTAGTCAAGATTTCGAAATATAAACTACGGAGAAGAGGAATTAATAAGAATTCGTAAAAAAAAAAATCACAAAGGGACTGTATATGTGAGACATATATATTACTTATTATTTTCACATAACCTTTGTTTTTTTTTTCCATATTCAGAAAAATCATATGAAATTAATAACTTTCTGCACGTACCGCGAAAGAAGTTTCGTAAAGTACATAGTTACAATATTATTGGGTTATCACATTCACATTTTTTTAATAATTTACTTATTATTTAAATAAATGAGCATGTTAAAATAATAAACAGCATTAAAATAAAATTGTTGCTATAAAGCACTGGCATAATAAGAAAATTAAAACAATTGAAAATGACTACATAAATTTAAGTAAAAATTATTAAATGTCTAGTACTTTCACGTTATCGAAATTTGAGATATCCTGATATTTCACTCAACTTTGCAATTTTTTTTTTTTTTCAAATGCGTAAGATATATGAAGAACACTTCATTTATTTTGAACATTTCAAAAACTGAAAATTCTGTAAAGTCATTTTTTCACATATAAATAGAGAAGAAAATCTCTTTTAAGAGCCAATCATGACATTGCTCCGGAGCGTGCAACGACCGCGACAGTTACGCGACGAGACAATTTCGTATTACGCGTCGGCGTCACGCAAGAATGCGCGAGCGCACGCAGCTGCCCGAGGGCTTTTCAATAGTCACGCCTGGGGAAATGCCGGAATAGTATTGAAAACGAACAAAGACCAAAATGTCGTGGCCTTATAATAATCATCAATAAGATATATTATATAATAGCGCTTTTAAATATATAATGATAAAGTGCCGACAATGACAATATTTAGAAATGACAGAATACAAAAAAAAAAAAAATCAAATATGTAATTCTAAACTTTGACCTATCTTAAAAACTCGACTAGACCAGTATTTGATAGCTAAATTTATCTTTAATAATACAAGAACGGTATAACTTACGCGCTTCATACGAGTCACATGATATTAAAAATATAAGAAAAATTGTTATTGCTTTAGCAATTAATAAACCGGTAAATACATTTTGTTATTTTTTATGATTCAATCAAACGATACGACTACTATATTATTAACAACTGATTAAAGTAGGTATGTTTTTCTACTATTATTATCGGACGCGGCAGTACAGATGTCCTGCTACAGGCCTTAATTAGTAAGAAATGTATAAAAAAACAACAAAAATGTATATTAATGTTTGAAAATTAGAATTAAAAAAAAAAAAAAAACAGTTTGACAGAATAGTAAAATCTAGTTCACCGGCAACAGCGGTATACCTCTACCGACTGCAACTTATAATACCTGAGAACCATCCAGATGAACCAAAAAGTAAAAAAAAAAACAACATAAATATTTGAAGCTGTTTAAAAAGAAAACAATTACCAACGCACCACACAGTACACACACACACACACAAATTTAATTGTAAATATTATAAAGTATGTGAATACTTTTGTATGCAATCTCCGGAACTACTACTCAGTTTCTGAAAAATATTTTTATAATTATACTATTTTTTTTATATTGTACCTAATTTTTAGTATTTGATGACTAAAACAATATCCTCCTATAAACAATTTCCTTACAAGTTTTCTAATTGCCTCATTCGCATGCCTATGAAATATGTTATATACGCAAATACGAAGGATGATAGTAAACACTCTCTCATCAATGTATGAAGATTTAATATCACCTAGAAAAGTCTACAGTGACATCAATTTTTTTAAATAAAATTCAATTTACAAGAACGATACTAAGTTACTAGGAAAAAATTATAATAATATTTTCTACAAACTCCAACAATTGATGAGTTTTTATTTATTTTTAACCATGACACAATTCATCTTCACTTTAATTCGAATCCCGTTAATTTGAAAAATAGATATAATTTCAAACAGAATAGAGAGGAAATTATAGGGAACGTTGATCGAAAAGCGACAATAAAGTCGATACCTTCGTTATATAGACGTCATAAAAAATTAACTCGTGATGGTATTATAATGAGAACTCAAGTTATTGGACTGTATCGCATTTAATGTATTATTGCATGGCGGTACAGAGATCCCATTAAAAATTAATAACACGGAGAAGACTACGAATTATATTGCTATTGAACGACGTGATGGAAAAACGATTTTTACTGTAATATTTCATTATCTCCCTCTTCTGGGTTGAAGATTCTATATCTTTTTAATTAAGGTAACCCACAAGTCTGCAGTTCACCTGTGATCGAATGATTATTCGACCTAAAGTTATGTATTAAATTAGCACTAGAAGATTTCCACCTGCTTCGTTGGGCACTAAAAAAAAATCACAAGGGGTGAAACGAATCCAAAACATTGTAGCCTAGAACCATATAGGAAACTACTTTTACAAATAAATATTTCATTAATTCAAGCGTTTTTTTTTTAGATATCCTCTTTTGGTACTTTACTGCAATCGCGTTGATACTCAAATCAAATCAAATCAAAATACTTATTTATTCAATTTAGGCCCTAAGAAGGCGCTTATGAACGTCAAAACTACCACCGGTTCAGAATACATCCCAGTCATCGAGAAGAACCGGCAAGAAACTCGATCGGGTTTATCTTTTTAACATATACATATATATTTAAAATTCTTTATACATTACAATCGATTTTAGTGGATGCACAGAGAGGAGTCAACTCCAGACATCACCATCGTTCACATATTGATCCACTCTGTAATAGCCCTTTGTCATCAAAACCCGCTTGACATGGCACTTAAACCTAGCCGAGTCTAGCAAATCGGTAATATGCTTTGGGACTTTGTTATAAAAAAGTACTAAAAAGTGATCCCTACTAATTTGATACAAGATTCATTTAACATTACTATATACAGCTTGTATAATTCTTACAGGAGGCAATTTACGATAAAGGACCAATTGTTGAAACTATTTTAACTCAAACAGGCGTATGTTGTTTACATATACAAATTACTATAACGCGGTATGCGGCAAAAGTATAACCAAAGGTCAAACGTGACTATCAAGCGGAACGAAACACATTAATATTGCCAGACACATCGATCAGCTCACGAGACCTACTTCGCGAAGCCTACGTTATATTAGTAAAAAAAAAAAAAAGGTATCAATCAACCTCAGAGTCAGGTGCGCAACTATTCGCCATTCATAATTCATAACGCATGATAAAACAATTATATGTTTTAAAAATAAAAAACTCTAGTAGCAAGTATCCTATTACATATCAGTAAAAAAGTCGAATTAAACTTAGGTCCTTATAAATATTTACTACATTACACAACAGAACAGTGTTAATTTCATAATTAGGGGATTTTACCTACAAGTATATATAAAAACTGAAGGGTTGGAGTCGCAAGAGCATTAGAACGCAGCTCATTAAAAATAAAACTGAAAGACAGAATACGTCACAAAAAATAAGAGAAAAAAAAAACAAAATAATTTATGCTTTATCCTTCACTCGTTGTCTAAAGTGGAAATTGGCAGAGCACGTGGCTCGTATTCCATATAACAGATGGACAAAGACCATAATACTGTCGAACCGGCCTAGAATCTATAGAAGGTAAGAGATGAATTGACGTTGCGGGGAAGAACGACGTGTAGCTTTCTCTGGAGGAGGCCTTTACCCGAAGTATGGTCCACGAACAGCAACAAATTAACAATTAGTGGAATAAATAGGCTTTTTATTTATTTATATACAAAATTAAAATTGACTATTGGTATATCTCAGATTAATAAACTTAGGAGCTTTAGTGGTATCAAGTAAAATAAATGGAAATAGATTTTTTTTTTACTTTATTTCTCCATTTCTCATACTTCACGACCTACAATATTTGTACAATACAGATAATAATAGAAAAAAATATGTATCTCTTACTATGGCCGACCACTAATAACAATAAATACGTGCGAAGCAGCGGTGACAGCCAGGAAATTAAATTAGGAAATTTGAAATTCGTATACTTTATGCGGGTAATCTTCGAAACGACTGGAGCGATTTTGATTAAACTCTTACTTGGTATTTGGAGTAGTATGTAAACTCTATTTCAGAACGCTTTTGAATAAAGACTAAACAGTATTAATAAAAAAAAATTAGAGGCAACTTAAAATCCGTGAGACCGTCGTTACAGAAATTAAATAGCCAAGACACAGATTATGAGTTAATCATTGCACGGGTTCGGCTGACGAGGGGAGGTAGCAGGTTGTCTACCCAGTCTATCTCTCTATAAGGACGGAGCCCGGAGGACACCTTCCTGAGTCCGATTCGAGCCGCGGTCGGGGACGCACGTGCGCTCTCTCGCAGCTCTGACGGTCCGTTCGGTTCGCCGCGCTCGGCTTTCTTCGGTCATTTCCGGCTCGCCGCGCTCGCCTACCTGCGCTACCTGCGCACCAGGTGTTGGCATTTCTACGAATTCGTCGCTGCCCGACCCGCATTGTTGCCGAGTGAATCATCGTCCGGTACTATTGTGTTCGAGCCTGAGAATTTCGAAGAGAGAAAACATCTGCTGCGAAGCCGCACTTTTAGTGCAAATATAAAACCGCACTTTTCGGTGCGACATCCCGCGCTGTCAATCGAAGACCACGCTTAGTGGCTACTCACGGGAATACGTGTCACGGTGCCAACGAGTGAGTAGAGCACCCTGTCCGCTCGCCGGTTGCCCCGAGGCAAACGGTAAAGGCAGTTGGGCCTGGGTTGTCTGACCTTGGCGAGTGCGCCTAGTCAGGTCCAGGTATCGCCCTCCCACCCTCCTATTCCCTCATTCCATCCCCGGGTGTCTGTTTGGGCGTAGCCCGGTTTACCGGTCTGCGTTCTCTGCCCTGGGCTTGATAGGGCCTCCCCCTAGGCTTTGTAGGTTCTTCTCTGTGTGGCATTGCACTTCGCCCACAGCTCTTTTGGTCCGGACTCGGGATAGTCCCGTAAATTTAATTTTGGCGTGCCCCCCTGCCCTTCAGGCAGGGAGGTTTAATTATGTCCTCCCCCGCCCCCCTCGCAGGCCCCGGGATGGCCAATATAGAAGACAGAGTTTATTGGTTAGAAGCAATAATCAGGCGCGTCCAACGTAGTGCCCCGCAGCTATTAGTTGAGCCGGTTAGTATAGACGAATTATCGCCCCGCGTAGCGACCGCGAACTCTTTCGCCGCGCTAGACTCGCCTAGTTCGCCGGAAAACCCACTAGATAGAATTAGTTTAGTAGCACCTATTCCATGCTCGGAGGCCGGCTCTGACATGGAACTAGATAATATTAGTTCCGCGCCAGCTAACGACGGCTTCACCGTCGTAAATAGAAAACGCGTTCGCACGCCACCCATTGCCGCCACGTCGCGCGCCTCCGATTCTGAGTCAGGCTCCGGACGCCCGGCTCAGAAAACATTAAAAGTAGATGGCGCCCGGGTGCCCGCGAAATCGGCCGCGGTCGCAGCCAATCGAACGCCTCGCTCGGGCAACGCTAGCCCCGCCCCCTCCCAAGCCGACGCTACGGGTCCCATAGCCGAGGCTAAGAAGCCCCGCCCCCCGCCCCCCGTTACCATTCAGGACAAGGCCTCCTGGCTCGCGATTTCGACCTATATGAATGGGTCGGGTATCCGTTACACCTCAGCCCTGAATACCGCTCAAGGTATTCAGGTCAAAGTCTCCACCTCCATCGACCACCGCAAGCTGACCTCTCACCTCCGAGAGAGGAAGCTTAATTATTTCACTTACGCGCTCGAAGAAGAGCGCCTTCTCCGAGCCGTACTCAGGCGCGTCCCGGTGGAGTTGTCCACCGAGGAAATCTCAGACTCCCTTAAGGAGCAAAATTTCCCAGTGCGGGAGGTACACCGGATGTACCACCCCCGCACCAAAGCTCCCTACCCTATGGCTCTGGTCATCCTTGACCGTTCCGTAGAAGGCAAGGCCATTTTCGGCCTCACCACGGTCTGCGGCCTCACCGGTATCACCGCCGAACCGCCGCGCAAGACTCATACCCCGTCTCAGTGTCATAACTGTCAGAGTTATGGCCACACAGCCAGAGGCTGTCATCTCCGTCCCAGGTGCGTCAAGTGCCTCGGTGACCATCCCACGAAGGAGTGCGCTCGCACTCCCGACACTCCCGAGCCTCCCAGCTACGTTCTGTGCGGTAACGCGGGCCACCCTGCGAGTTATCGCGGGTGTCCCCGCGCGCCCCGCCCGCAACGCCCACGCCAGGCGAGACAAGCCCGTAGGGCTCCTGCTGTCTCTGCCCGCCCTCCGCCTCCACCTCTTATGTCCGTTGAGACCTTCCCGGGCCTCCCGGGCTCCTCCCGTACCCCGGTAACCTTCTGTGCCGCAAGCCCCCCAGTCCTGGCGGGCCCCTGTCGCCCCCTGGGCTCCTAGGCCTCAACCTCAGGCTTCCAAGCCTCAGGCGCAGCCCCAGCCTCAGCCTCAAAGAGCGTTGCCCGCTCAGCCCTCTCAGCCCTCTCATGCTTTTTCATTCTCTCTCTCGGGCATCGATTGGCTGTCTCAAGTCTTACTCGAGCACGACATTAGCGAAATAGTCGCATTCAATAAAATTTTAAATAGTAATAGGGACATCGGTCTTTTGAATGCGGTCTCTGCATTCCCAAACGTTGCCGCGACGATACAACGCCTCGCCCGCGCCGCAGTAAATAACAATAAATAGTATTCACACCGCCGAGTAAAATTAAACCGCGCGCTCTTTGTCTTTCGTTTTTTAACGCGAGAAATCTCCGTACGCAACGCGACTTAGTAGCCGACTACTTACACGATAGGCAGATAGATATATTGTTAGTACAGGAAACGCTCCTTAAGCCGAAAATGAATAATCCGCGTATCGCGAATTATGATATTATCAGAAACGACCGTGTCGCCCGCGGGGGCGGCACTTTGATTTATTTTAAACGTTCGTTATATTGTATGTCAGTAGAGCCACCCGTTCTTACAAATATGGAAGTGTCAGTGTGCAGGTTAGGAATGACCGGTCATGCGAACATAACGATAGTTTCTGCTTATCTTAAACCGAGTAAAGAGCTTCTCAAGTCTGACTTGGAGGCGCTGTTCGCGTTAAGTAACAGTGTTATCATAGCAGGGGACCTCAACAGTGGGAGCGTCATTTGGAATAGTTCGAGTACTTCCCGTAACGGGGTGACACTCGACAAACTAAGTGGCGATCTCGCTTTTGACGTCATAGCCCCGCCGGAACCCACTCACTATCAGGATCGCTGTCGCCCGACAGTGTTAGACGTAGCTCTTTTAAAAAACGTCCAGCTTTCTGTGCGACTCATACAAGTCGTACACGAACTAGACTCAGATCACCGCCCCGTTATCTTGCAACTAGGTTCAGATTTCGATATCGACTGTCAGTCCGTGCGCGCAGCTGACTACGCGAAACTCCGCAGTCACTTGAAAGACAATCCGTCCTCGGAGAGTCTAAATAGAATTCCGGACGTGTTGGTGTCTAAAGCCGACGCGGATCTGGCTATCGATTCCCTGGTCGACCACCTCCAGACCGCCGTCAGGGTGACCTCGAGAGAGGTACAAGCGGTGAACGATCGCCGCTTTATACTCCCTGACGACGTTAAGGCGTTGATCACGGAAAAGAACGCCGCGACCCGAGCCTACGACACTTACCCGACCGAAGACAATCGCGTTCGATTACGTTCATTACAAAAGTTAGTTAAAACTAGTATCGCAGAAATCCGAGCCGCCAGGTGGGACAAACTCCTGGAGGATATCCAGCCGTCCCACGTGGCGTTTTGGACGTTCACGCGTAAGTTCAAATCAGAGCAGAGTGCATCGATGCCCCCGTTAGACAGAGGTCATGGGTTGCCTCCCGCGTTCGAAAGTATAGACAAAGCGGAGTGTCTCGCCGCGAGTTTAGAGGAGCAATGTTCTCCAAACACTGCTAACACTGACCCTGTCCATATCGAATCGATAAAATCCGCGGTAGATAGCTTTCTCGCGTCTCCTCGCGCGGATACCCTAACCCCGGTTACTTTTGACGAAGTGACGGCCGCTATCAAGCGTCTGAAGCATAGGAAGTCCCCAGGTCCCGATGGAATCAGGAACGAGGTACTGAAGCTCCTTCCTGACTTCATCATTGCTCTGCTGGTATGCATCTTCAATGCTGCCATGTCCCAGGGTCACTTTCCAGCCGTCTGGAAAAAGGCCATAGTGATAGGCATACACAAACCCGGCAAAAAAGCTACGCTTCCCGCTAGCTATCGCCCTATTAGTTTATTAGATACACTAGGCAAGCTATACGAGCGGCTCCTTTTGAACCGCCTACAGACCACGATAACAAGGTTGAATCTGCTGCCGCCTGAGCAGTTCGGTTTCCGTGCACAACACTCGTGCACGAACCAAGTACACCGCCTCACGGAGTACATATTCTCGAAATTTAATGAAGACCCCCAGCCCCAGGTCAGTCCGGCCAAGCCTAAACCGAAACGTACAATAGCGGTCTTCTTTGACGTCGCCAAGGCCTTCGACAAGGTCTGGCACGACGGGCTAGTCTATAAACTGTTTAAGTCTAGTATTCCGGATAGTTTAGTACACATCATCCGCGAATTTCTCACAGATAGGACCTTCCGCTATAGAGTGGAAGGTGAGTTATCCCAGCCCCACCCGATACGTTCAGGAGTGCCCCAGGGGTCCATCCTCGCGCCCTCTCTCTTCAACCTGTTCATCAGTGACCTACCTCGGTCCCCGGGGTTCGAGGTAGGTTGTTACGCTGACGATACAGTAATCTACGCTTCCGATTGGCGGCCGTCGCATTTAGCTATCCGTATGAATAGGGCCATCGAGGAACTCGGCGAATGGTTTCTTCGATGGCGTATAGAGGTTAATCCCGAGAAAAGCGCTGCGATCTTTTTCGATCCGGTTCAGCGTCCGCGTCCGAGCAATATAGAGTCCCTTAAATTGTATGACACCGAGATTCCTTGGGCCCTTACGGTCAAATATCTCGGTGTCACGTTAGATAGACGCCTCACGTTTAAGCAGCATGCAGTGAGAGTACGAAACAAAGCCGCTATGGTTTTGGGTCGTCTGCATCCGTTATTATGTGCTAAGAGCAAAATGTCCGTCAGACATAAGCTCACACTTTACAAAATGTGTATTCGTCCGATTTTGACGTATAGCTGTCCCGTTTTCGCGCATATGTCAAAAGCGAACTTCAAGATTTTACAAAAAATACAGAACCGTTTTCTACGAAAGGCGATCGGTGCCCCGTGGTACATCCGGAGAGTCGACCTCCATAGGGACCTGGAGATGCCGTCTATCTGGGAGTACGTAAAAACTCTCACGACTAGTTATTTCGACAGAGCCATGAATCATCCCAATCCGTTAGTGGTATCCGCCGCGACTTACGATACCGTGCCAGGCGCGCCGCGTTACAAAAGACGTCCGCGTTACATTTTCACCGACCCTCCCGAAGAAATTTCGCTAGGTAATCAAGACTACCCTTCCGTCCCTCGAAACACAGCGTGTGCGCGCCCACGCCCGCGTAATCACAGATCACGCCGCCGCGGTTTGGCTGTGAATTTTGCCCCAGCACACATTCTTAGGCCTCCCTCGGCAACTGCTCTAGCCGAGGTCCGATCCCCCGGAATGGAGCCCTCGAGCAGCTTGCATGCGCGAACAGAGTACCACTGATCCGATCAAACACTCGTCTACAACACAACACCGATCACCCCACACACGTGCACACACACTCACTCGTAGGTACACATAGTGGTGGGCTGTTTTTGTTTGTTTTTTTGCCCTTCGAACTGTAATAGTTTAGAACACAGATAGATAGATACAAAATACATGTACGGGATCGTAGAACATACATGCTTGGTAACCATGTATATTTCACGAACCCATACAGGTATGATACGGATAGGCTTAGCTTAGTTTAGCTTAGCTAGTTAGATTCGGGTTTTCGACGACAGCCCAAGCCGAGGCGTGCCGTGCGCCCTTGTGCTAGTCGTCCATATAAAATCGGGTGAGTGCCTTAAGCGCTCCCCTTAGTAGTCCGGTGGAACTGTAGAGCCTTGCCAGGCTAACAGTGTAGGTCAGTTCGAAAAAAAAAAAAAAAAAAAAAAAAAAAAGGACACCTTCCTCCGGGCTGACCGCTGGGGCGACATGGTGATAGCTTTGTACGGTCCCGTGTCGCCCCAACCACAGCGGCGGTCGGTACACCGTGGGGTTTTAGTGAGTAGGAGTCTCACACTACCCACTCTGTCCCCCGAGAGGGTAGTGTGTCTATGATTGATCTCCCCACATTAATAAAAAAAAACAAAAAAAACATTATGAGTTAATAAAAGGCGGCCCGTGCTAAATCCAGATAAACACATAGTCCTTATTAAAATAACAAAACTATTTTTACGAGAACGAAGCAGCGAGCAACACCTAGTTTACAATAAACAAAAGCCTATAATACATTCAATAATGTATACACAAATTAAGCTAAAGATACCTGTGTCAGTACAGATCCAATACCAAGCGTAGGTGTGAATAGTTGTTTAAAAGCTGCCCTAAACACACACTGAGAACACTTACTCGCCCTAGTATGATTAGAGGTGTCAGATTATACATTGTTTCATAATCAAGGAGTGGTATACTTATATTCGAAACTATAGAAACTCTTCCAAACGCTATATCTCATTTTAGCGCATAATTTATATTTCGTAGATGGTTCTAGACTACTTATGGATCCCATTGACCCTTTTGCCATTTGTTTAATGTCCAACGAAGCGGACAAGAATCGTGTGAGTATTTGGAACTACCGCAATATTTTTTATTTAAAAAAAATTACCAGACAAGATACTACACATCACAAAATATTTCAGTACAACGAAAGCGAATCGTTCCGATCCGGACATCAACTGAACTCCGTAAACAATCGAGAGGTCGATGATCTTGGTATAAAATTTTATGGCGCTAATATTTTCGTTTTTAAATAGCACCATTAATTTCTCTAAAACAAACGACCTTTCGAAACAAGAATGATTATAGAAAGAATCAAAATTTCTAATGAAGTAAATTACAGACCTGAAAACACTGTGCTGTTAAATGGAGTATTGCCAGACATAAAACATATTTTATCCTTACACGCGTCATACTCAAAAATATTACACAGCCCATGCCATTTCCAAAACTAAAAAAAATCTAATCTAATATATATATATATAAAATAAATCAAAGCAATAGACACACATACATACATACACTCGGAAAACGTGAACCGTTCTCTGCGCAGCCGCATAAAAACAAAAACCAATTTTGTTGTGTTGCAACATACAACACAGGGTTTCCCGAATGCGTGGAGCCACGAGATATTCATTTGCCGCGTTAAGAATTACAAGTTAAATAAAAATGTAGTTGCTACTATACTGAGGTTACGGTAAGCGATAAAAATTTCCAATGCCGTTTCCACTTTCGCCAAATCTTACGAACATATCTTAACGAACCCGTCTCCTTACGCTTGATGAAGCGTCGGTGGGCCATCACGATTTTCATTAAAATCAAATCAGCAACAACACTCAAGGTCCTACTCTTTTATTTATTACATCAACGAATAATTATGTTAGTGTACAGATAATGACGCGTGTTAAATTATGCATCTGTTATGCACTCATTACATTACTATGAATATAACTTTGGTTTTTAGTTACGGCATTATAATTTGAATGATTCCAGTGAAGGTATAACAGAAATTCAAAAACATGAATGACATCAAATTAAATCAATGACCAACAACACGCCAAGCCACGACGTGTAGGCGATTTCAAACGCCGAAATATCCAACTCTATATTTTTTACACTGCGTTACTGCTATAACAGCTATAACATTTCGTAGGTTCACATATTCTAACGATATTTTCCTTCATCGACAATTGAAAGAATTGTGATCGTGTTACAATTGATTAGTAACTAAAAACTGCAGACTTGGAATCGATATTCCATAGATACAACAAACCTACTCGACCGGTACGAGTAATTATTACTAAAAATTACTCGTACTACTAATTAATATTAATACTAATTACTAATTAATACTAACTAATTATTAATAAAAATTGGACTTCGTTCTGGCAGAACCGACATCGGATGCTTCTAGAATACTGTAATGATCTTACAAGTTATATTTTTAATCACTTCGTGTATTCTTATTGTATTTGTTTTAATTTATACTACTCAGTTGTAAGTAGATAAAAGTATTATTATGAGAAATATATATTTATAACGTTTTATCGAAGATAAGTTGGCGGCGTGTCGGACACCGTGTCGAACGGCGTAAGTTGGAAACCTTGCATCTCAGTCGGAGCGTTCGGTGAAGGAAAACATCGTGATGAAACTATAGCATGGCGAGTAAGGCTTTTCCTAAATCCGTTTGGCTGGCTAGCTACCAGGTTGTATATCGGTCACCTAGAACCTGTTGGTATGCTCCGGCAGCAGCACTTGAGAACCAGCGCCCTCTAGGAGTAGCATGTTTACCATCTTAGATCACATCGTCATTTAACATCAGATGAGATTGTGGGCAAACGCTATAACCTATAAAATAAATATATACATAAGTATACTAGCTGATCAGGCGAACTTCGTACCGCCCAAAAGTCAATTCTTTACTTTTTTTCAATACTTATCCTGCTATTCGGGACGCTATATAATGTTAAATGTTACTATCGTATGTATACCTATTGACAAACATTGACATTAATATTTATACGATGCTAATGTCACTCAATTGTTTTGCCTTCCCGGAACACCAACACCTCTCCACTAACACTTAAGCTTTATCGTATGGTATTAAAATTCAAATTGACTTTTAAGTATTATTACGAATCGTTTGTATGAGAGTATAGAAAAGTGTTATTTTTAGACTTTTCCAGGCAATTTTAGAACCATCCTCGTACTTCAAGGAATATTCTAAAAAAAGAATTAGCAAAATCGATTCAGCTGCTCTCGAGATTTGCGCTTAGCAACACATTCAACGATTCAATTTTATATTATAGATATGTATATATATAGAAAAACACTTACCACATTGATCTTGCCCAGGATGTGATTGATATGTTCCTTGGTGCACATTTTGATTTCGTTTCTCTAATAGAATGATTTCGCACTATCACATTTTAATTATCACACAAGTTATTTTGTCATATCAGAAGTATTGTCAAAACTAAAAATTACAAAGCGATTTTATTTTCGAGGCAATCTATAGCAACATATAAAAAAAACAAGTCTGTCGTTCTAAACGTGTTAATCTCAGAAACAACAAGTCCGATTTCAAAAATTACATATGCGTCAGATAGCTTATTTACGAAGGAAGATTATAGGCTGTATACTCGTACATTCACGATACATCTCTAACAGACGAAGCAGTCACCATAAGAGTTAATTATAATTCGTTATAATTATTAGAAATATTAAATCCTTAAACGGTTCGCGAGAACATGGTAAACAATTGGGAAACAAATATCTTACTATTCATTATATTCATAAGTGATACACTGTCAATAAAAATACATATTGACAACGTAATGCATTATTCCCACGCACACATACTAAAAACACACATAATAAAACAATTTATTAAAGAAAATCACTCTGCTGTTTATTATACGTTGTTCGTTATCCTCAATAAGAGCGTTCGACTGGTGTTATAGCAAGCATTATGCAACACGTAACAAGTGTGAAAGAAAAAGCACTTCATATTGCTCACGCTCAAAGTCATGGTGCCAAAAACGTTTCTTCATTTAATTATCATCTCGTCGTTACAAACTGCGATATGATACAAAATAGCAAATTACCCAACAGCAGAATAACTAATAACCGTATATAACAACAAAAGTGTTATAAAATAAGATAACTGCGTACCATTATTGACAAGTAGCTGTAATCACTATTTATAACTATTAATATGTGAACGTAAAATTTGTTTAATTGTAAGAAGTCTTCGGACCTACTGATTCAATTCTAACATTTTTTTTTCACTGACGGTGAACTATGTTCTCGGTCAGCGACATTAGCCTCTATTTTAATGCTATTAAAATTACCGCCAACAAAGTGTCAGGGTGTTACTATAGTATCCTGTTATAAATATATACATTAGCAGAACGACATTGCATTGTAAAACTATGCGGGTTGGGGGTCACACGCAATGCGAACTGGTATGCAAAGAGCGTTCTGCAACTGTACGCAATCAATAAATTTGTTCGATGGCATTTTACGACGTCTAATCTTAACTCAGATATGCGACTCTAATTATTTCCATCTTATTTCTATGATGTCGTCACTATAGAATTTAAAATCATCGAAAAAATGACGTCTTGCTTCCATGATTGAGAAAAACAAAACGAATATTCGAAGGGTCGTGGACAGCGAATGTTGAGAGCGAAAACGGCACAATTCATGGTGCTTTTTGTAATTATACCTAACATAATTCTTGATATGGACACATATTAAAAAATAGTCGCCTAAAATAACGTTCAAAACATGCAAATAAGTGCATTTATTTCAATACATCAATGCTTATATGATACTAGCTGCCTGGTCCGACTTTGCACGGACGTCAATCCAGTCAACAAATTAGCTTATACCGCCATCTGTTAGAATCTTATCGAACTAATAGAAATAATCATGACTCTTTGTTAATAAACAAATAATTCGCAATAAAATAAAATTGCGACTATAATTAAAGATCTAAGCTATCCTATCTCTCAAATTGGACCAGACTACTCACGGTGTGCCAATTTAATTTAAAATCGGTTTAGTAGTTTAGGAATCCATCGCGGACAAACATCGTGACAGGAGATTTATATATATTAAGATTAATTAAAATGAGTCCTGCATTTTCGATTGCGCTGTGGACATGTTTTGAGTCGAAACAATTCTAATCGCATACTAAACAATAATTATTTAACGTAAAGGCGATTGATTCCTCGCCTGTTGATGGCCACTTTTAAACACGGAAAACCGTTACAACTACAAAATGTTAATTTGAAGTTTCTCAAAGTTTTAATGGTCACGGCACAGCAACAAATGCTATTTTTTTTCAATACCATAATTTACTAACAATTGTTAATATTTTTAAATAGCTTATAGGTACATTCCTATGAGCGTCTTCACACGATTATAATCTTAAAAAAATCACATGTCTAACTTCGACCCGTTACTTTATTTTATAATGACAATATTTAACAATGCATAATTTAAAACTGAATATACTTCTGTAAAAAGATGTTTTACATACTGGTTTTATTTTAATGTACACGCCTATTGCAATCCCGTTGTCCTTGAAAGCGATTCATAGGTTTAGAACAAAACAAAGAGAATACAATAATTCTTCTATTATTATATACAGGAATACACTCACACATACACAGAGACAAAGACACAAACTTTCGTTTTCCTATACCAAGCATATAATAAACTACCCTCTAAAATAAATTACCGCTAGTTCAGTCCATAAACGCCATATTATTTTCCAAACTGTAGTTACGACACACGTTACACAAATTACAAATTATTAATTAATAGGAACAAATTAATTATCACGCTCAACTAGGCCTTATAAAACGCAAACATGTGAATATAGCCGATAACTATCAAATAAGTCAACCGATACGTTTGTAATTACGTGCATAATGAGTTTTGCGAAACGCAGAATTACAAAACACAAGTAGGCAGCGAGCAATGGAAGTTGATCAATCGAAAATGAACAATTAATTATTCATTTTCGGTAATTAAATATACAAACGGCAAAGTACTACACATTGCGTTACTGTATTTACTATGACATATTTATGAATTGATATGTAACGTTCATATTATATATACGTCTTGAATGTTATATAGAATCCGGGCTCGACTGTGTTTTTTTTTAATCTGATAGAAGTTTTACCACAAAAAACTTAAACATTCAAACTGGATTTGTAAAAGTATTTCTTTCAGAAAATGCAAGTGAAGATTATTTAGGAAATTTAATTTCCAGAGTTTGGATTAGGTTAGAAAAATAAAAAATATGAAAAACATTTTCACGTGAACCAAGTCGCGGCTATCTACTAGTCTACGGTATTATTACATATCAAGTGGTAAAATTTGTGAATATAATTTCTGAAATTACTGACTCGATTCTAAAAATTCTTTCGCTGATAGGAAACTACTGTTTATCTCCAAGTGCTATAAACGATTTATATTTTAATTCAGTTTTACATTATAATTGACGCGTACAAAGTCACTAGTAAGCTATAAAAAGAACATTACAATGAAACTGTCATTAAACTAACTACACATTAGTTCTGTGAGCATGTCATGAACATTGATGATAAAATACGGTATCAATTAATTAAGAATAAATTTAAATTCCTTTAATATACGACTGTTAATACGATAGCACAAATAGTTCAAGTTACAAATTCGGCTTAAATACTGATACATAATATGAACTAAAATGTGGATTACCTATCAATATTATAAAACAAAGTCGCCTTTCGTGTCTTTCTATGTGGCACCCTATTTCTTTTGAACCGCGCAACCGATTTTAATTCGATTTACGTTATTACAGAATTTCTTCCGGAATTTTAATATGTACATATATAATACGTGTCAATTATATTTATCGAAATAAAAATTCCACATATTCTAATGAAGTTCATAACATGGAGTTTTTGGGTGCTTCCATTGATAATTCTGACTAAGCCTTGGTCTGTTTCTGAGCGCAGGCGAGTGCGGGTGCTTAGCGCGTGTATTTCATATGTATGTAACATTAACATCACTGTGAATGCAAACACCCACCAACCCCGTAGTCCGGTGAAACTGTGAAGGCCTTGCCAGGCTAACAGTGTAGGTCAGTTTGAAAAAAAAAAAAATAAACCCGCCTCCCCCCTACACTCTGAAACAGGCCTATGAGTTAAGTAGATCGCTAGTTACCTATATATTTACTCGTACGATGTACGATGTGTTTAGTATTACGTATACAGAAGTAGCACTGTCGTTATTTTTCTAAGAGTCGGTTATGTCGGGTACAAAACCTAAATTTACTACTTTGCAATTGATATCGCTTTATATAGCGACCCGCTCCGGCTTCGCACGCCTATGTAATATATAGCCTATGTCATTCACTGAAGAAATGATTAAAATCGATCCAGTAGTTTTGATTTATTCATTGCTGCCCGTGGCCCGCACGCGTTAAATTTGGAGTAACCTCAAAAATAACAGTACTTCTCCACTTTTTAATTTATGTTATTATACATATAAACCTACCTCTTCAATCACTCTATCTATTAAAAAAACCGCATCCAAATCCGTTGCGTAGTTTTAAAGATTTAAGCATACATAGGGATATAGGGACAGAGAAAGCGACTTTGTTTTATACTATGTAGTGATTAGAGGGCTGGTTTGTCTAATACATTGTTTTGTGTATATTGAAACGGGCCTACATACCATTTACCTTGTTTAAAATAATTCATAATAGATAATAATGTCCGTCATAACAGTAAGTTTTCGAATAATGTAAAAAAATATCCGTCTAAGCTATTTTCAACCTATAAGAATGCCTCTCTGACTTTTTAAAGTATAATTATAATTATTACCATTACAGTTACTACAATAAATCGTGCAGTAGAAATGCACCGCGGATACGATTGCGAAAGACGATTGAGTAAAACTGAAACAGATAGTAAAGCCATAAGAATTGACCACGAACGTACTTCGCAAAGGTCAAGGCGTTCCGAAGGTCACGTTTAGAAAGGACGTCCGTGAGACTTATCATGATGCACTGCCAATTACGAATTCATAACACGAGTAATTCTAAGGAAAAGAATAATTTATCTTACGTACAGTCCCCGTCAATCTTATTGCCCGGTCTGAATATAGCCGATTTCAGGCTTGCGCGTAATATAGTCAAGAATTCTTCTTCTTCTTTATTTTTTGGCTCCGTCACGGTTTGTGCACTAGCTAGCGTCAAGTAACAAGATTTTGTCAATTAAGTGTCTTGTGATAATTATAATGTTCTAAGAAGATGGCAGTTTCCTTGTTAGAACTTTCCATGGAGTTTTGACGACATCTCAGAATGCATGCTCCGTGGTATTATTTCCCATCCACTTCACTTGTGCATAATAACCGAACTATATTACGTAAAACACCACCAATATTACAAAATATAGAGTCTAATAACACAAGATTATGAATAAAATATAAAAACCACTACGTGACAGACTAAGATCCCGCCAAAAACTCCTAGTCAAGGGTTTAATACAAAACAAAGTAAAAATATTATTATAGGCATCAAAAATCCGAATTTATTTATCCTTAGGTCCAGAATACACATGCCTGTATATAGCGTACCAAGTGTTGGTAAACCGTCATACCGGCAACTAGCATTCCGTCAAGCCGCGATTCATATACCTGTTGGTGGTATATCAGTTTCTAGAATCAAGCTTCTTCATGCTATTATTGACGTGCTCCCCAATTCCTCGCGAGAGGAAGAAGAATTAAGCGAGCTACAATCTCCTGGTGTACTTTATACCGGCACGCGAGCTACGGGCAGAATCTCGATACACGTGCCACTAGCTAGTTCTTATCAGTAACTGGAATGCTTTTGCGCGAGTAACAAGCATGTGGGCTTTAAGTTGTCTCGATGATGTGCACATATAATATGATACTTATTTATACCTAACTTTGTGTTCTGCGCACCTATATTCAGAGCGGTTAAAAAGTTTGGCGAGGACTGTGTACCATCCATTACACATGTGGTGAAGAACTCAACAAACTAGTAGTTTTGATAATAATTTTACATAACACTAATCTCGATTCCCAAGATGAGATTTTATTCTGGCATTTTAATAAACTCATCAGCTGAAGCGGAAATCATTTGTGTCAAAGAATAAATCAAGTAATCAAGCAACGTTGCACAATTTACGAATAAAAATATTTTTTTGTCCATCGGCCGGCATTACGTCGGCGACCGGTCCAGTGGCCAGACACACGGCAGCGGGGCTTTTTCGCTTTTTGTCGACATTCCAAAGAAAACGAGAGTGAGCTCTCTTAACTGAATTGATACGAATAGAGCACAATTTCATGGCCTTTCGTCCGCAGATACGATACGAGCACGCTTTCACTCAAATAGAATGAATTCTACTGTTCTATGTGGACGTCTCTTATTGTACCTACTGCTGAAAAACGTTACATATAAAAGGTTAATTCTCAACGACATAATAATAATTCACTGCGAGTAATCCACCAATGATAATGGATTCTGAAAGGCACCGATTCCTCTGTGTTCTTAGAACTTGACAACTTTCCAACGACTGAGTAACCATTGAAAAACGAAATGATGATACAGTTTTTACAAGATAACTCACAAATTGGGAACGCGGATAATTTGAACACGTACCAATTTTTTTATATATATTACCTACTTTTATCCCTTAAAATGATAACACAAAAATGTAACAATATTGGAAACAATACAGTAAAAGTGGGTTAGATAAGTTATTGTTATAATTTGTTTTTCGTAATAACAATTGAATTTCCTATTTTTATTTTCATACTAGCTGACGCCCGTCGTCGACTTCGTTGTCTAGAAAAGGTTTTTGCTGTATTATGGAAACTAGGTGTTTGATTTAAATTAATTTGGGACTGTATTTTTGTCCTTACTACTTAACACGTTCCGTGCCACGTGTCCGCCCGTGGCCTTTAAGACCCGAATTTACCTATGTTGTGACATTTTATAATTACTGCTTAAACTGTATGGAAAGGTGAAATGTTTTGTAGCCTATAAGACCCCTATCTACCATCTATTTTGTCAAATCTATTCAACTGCTTGGGATATTGGTCCAGGCAAACAATATATTTTAAAATTTTATTTAATTATATATATTAAAATGAGATTACTATTCGATTTTTTTTACGAAAACCGAACGAGAACCCTCTCCATCTGAGATGGGCATGTTAAAAAATGTAAGGAGGATTATGTGGTTCAACTAGCGTTGATCCTGCCCGAACGGTAAAGAAGTAGAGGCCGCCCACCAACGGCATGATGGCAAATATTGAGAAAGACCCCAAGAAAGCCTAGTTTCAAGAATCGACAACACAAGACAGATTGGCTTAACATAAAAATGTGAGGAGACCCGATCTCAAGTAACGGGAAAAGGGATGGACAAAGAACATGAGATATTAGCAAAACTAAATGAACACTAAAAGAAAACAGAACATAGTAAAATACGGGTCTACATAATAATATTGGAATATACTTTAGCGTACCATTTCTCAAAGTAACTTCCTTGTGACGACGCCAATGACCTTAATAACGACGCTGCCTTCAACAAAAACTGTTCACAATAAAAACACGTGTCCAAATCTATATTAGCTTACAGAGTTCACTGGCATCGGAAGAACATAAATCGTAAACTAAATTGGGAGAAATGCAACAGATTCCAAGCTTCCACGACGTTAATATTCCAATATTATGTAACCGAGAAGTCACGAGATTTTATTGTTTAGCCTCTCTTTGGAATTCATAATTTTATACACCATAGAGTTAGATATTACCTGTAACTTTTGCAAAGACCTAATGCAAACTATTCCGAGGCCCTATCTGCAAAAATACAAACGGGATTGTTATATTAAATGTTTACAACTTACCACTGCGGTTCTCAAACTTTCCACCGCGACACACTTGTCGGGTTGAAATAATTTCGCGGCACAATTATCTCTAAAGCGGTTTTAGGCGAAGAAGAAAAAAACAGTGTTAATTTAACGCTCAGTCGTATCTAATACGATGAAATGAAACTGTTTTCAAAAACTTTTCATTGTTTGCTTTATGTTTGTGGAAAGTATTTTAGCCTCAATAACCTTGACCCACAAAGTGTACTCCTGTAAGTTGTTTTTTTTTTTTTATGTATATGCAGTATGTTGCAAATATCGATATCGACACAGATATAAGCCGAAACAAAATTTACAAGTCTTTTGACAGTAGGCTTGCCAACAGTATTATTCTCTCAATACATTTACATCCACAAATTTCTTTGCTGCTTTCATAACACGTTTGTTTATTAATGATCGCAGGGTAGATTTCGAAAGACGACCACGGTAATACAATTAAGTTTACGGCACACAGTTTGAGGAGCACTGACTTAGAAATAAATTAATAACCATACCTCAATAAGAATACGAACCAAAAACTAGATTCCCATTATCAGTAAGAACTTGTAAGAAGCAGTCTTAATACAGTACATCAATTCAAGTGGCATTGCTTTCGCTTTTAGTAATCACCAAGTAAAAGTCTATGCAATAATAAATAACCTAGTTTAATTCACGGTAAGACCCTTAATAATAATTCATTTTCTCACGCCATTTCAAACGAACCAATCACGGAGCGGCTTCGCAGTTCCGCGCATCATCATATTTCAAACAATTATACACACATGTATGCCTACTCCGTTAATTATCAATTCCGTGGTAACAGCCATATATATACAGTATGATTTCTATTCAGTTTTATTACATAAAAAATAAAATCTTTAACATGATCGATGGAACAACTACAACCTCGAACTGAGCAGCGTATTATAAAGCCACATTTCTAATTGAATTCTACAGACACGACTGTCGGATGACGAAAAGTCAACCACAGTCATTTCCAAATTGCAAAGTTTTCGTAAAGCCGTTTCCTCATCAGGGTGTTTCATTCATTACAATTTATTAGAAATCCGCTAAATGTTTCATTATAATCCAAAATTGCGTGTATTGTACGAAGTCAACCTCGATATAAATATTTTCACACGACTCTATTATGAACTAGCCCCTGCTCACGGCTTCGCTCGCGTTAATACTGGTTTGCCTTATGCCAAGGGAACACTACTTATTACCGGGTAAACAGAACTCTGTTACGCTTTTACGTCTTAACTACTGAACCGATCATCGTGAAATGTGGTATACACGTAGTCAGGGGTACAGAAAATTACAAAAGGTACATTTTCTCCTCATAGAGTCCTATTATAGTAGTAGTACTAGATAGGTCAAATCTAAATTAAAGCGAGCCAAATCTAGTTTTCTAATAATTACACAAAAAAAGTCATTTTAATGAAGTATTAAAAAAAATAACTACACATAATTATTTTCATTGAATTATCCTTCAACTTAACAATAATTATGGAAACCAAAAAAGTCCCACCTAAATCACTTCGCAACTTGATTAAAATCGAAAATTACAAATGTAAACTTACGCGTATCGAGAGTTCTAGCCCACAACACGTGACCTAGTCTGGCTGGAGTTTTAACTGTTACGACATAGACGACATGCAATTTCGGAAACTGCGTTACACCGTTTTGTAGAACAGATGTCAGTGCGCCAATTTGGACAGCTCAAGTTACTATAAAAATTAATAAACATATATCGAGTAATAGACAAACTACTTAGTTCACATAAATGGGACACAGGTGGCGTGTAAATTATGAACAAAGGTTCATCTCTAAGTGAAGAAACATGTAAATTTACCCGAGTCGCATTAACGCTGCTAGTTGTTGCGGCGTGTCGCAACGACCACCACTCTCCATAGGTTATGGTGAACGGTTCCACGGTGCATCTATTATTCCACTTACAATTGTAAGTAAATGCATTGGGAAACGGAAAACACGTGAATGTTAATCTATTTCAAAGTATCAATTATTGAGCCACGTTCGGTTAGTTGGTCTTATATTTAACGGAATAAAGGCAACTTTTCAAATGGACCAATGGTTGTGATGTTCGATTTAAATAAAGACTCATTCCAATGGCACATTTTGTAGCGACATAGATTGAAGAATATTTTAGTAATTATAAACCAAAAAAAAATGATGCATTAGCAACTGAAGAAGTAGAGCTGTGCAATTAAAAACGACTAACACTTATTTGTCTCCAACAAAAATAACTATCTTGTGTTGGAATGTCATGAAGTTGAACGATAGAACATTTTTTCAGTACAATTACATGTTATCTATTAAAATTATGATAGTATCTGTAGTGTACTGGTTAGAAATATGTATTCATAATCTCGAGGGCTATGGGGAGATAGACAAATGAATATCGAGTGGGCTGGCGTCCCTTTATTATAAGTTGTGAAAATTAAAGAATATAAATAAATATTACAGTATCAACAATTGAATATAATTGTTAAGAATAGAACTTACCAGTTTCTCATAAACCCGACAGATAAAACACTTGTAATAATACACTACAATGCGTAACACACGATTAATACCTATTTTATTGAAAATAATAACAAAGAAGAACAATAGTATAACCAACTGTCACCAATCGAAACAAAAGTCGAATATTAATTACTTATAATTAAAACTGAGTAACGAAACAGTTTATATCACATGCCGAATACATTTAAACTACGATGCTTGGGAATTCCATACAACTGACCACATTTTCTTACGTTAAAATCCACAAGACGCTCCCATAATAATTGCCAGGCTCCTAATATTGTAAAAAAAAAATGGAAATACCTTTCGATGGAGTTTTATTTGAGAATTTTAAAGATTCTAACAGTGGAAATTAACCAAAAACAATGGATGGAAATCATTCCCTAAACGGGTGAGTTCTAACTATTGAGTATTGGGTACTGCATCAAGGAACAGAAATTGAAAAAAGAAAGTTGGCACTCAATCTGTAGAGTGGCACTTATTTAAAAAGTATATTAAAGAGACATGCAGTCTATGAACAGGACAGAACTGTAATATTTATTTAGCTTAGTCAGATCGGGAAGCTCGGCGACAGTTCAAGCCGAGGCGCACCGTGTGCCCTTGCGCTGATCGCCTAAACAAATCGGGGGTGAGTGCCTTAAGCGCTCCGCTTAGTAGTCCGGTGAAACTGTAGCGGCCTTAATAAGCTAACAGTGTAGTCAGTTCGAAAAAAAAAGTAATCTATTATCGTTATTGATAGATTAATACCTTTGAGGACAGAGATGTAAAAGGTCGTGTGTAATGTTCTCAACGACACCCTTGCACAAAATACAACACTGCAAACAATACATCAGACAAACCTTAGGTCAGATTATTATTATATAAAGAAAATTATATCAAGCAAAACACATACGATATATACTGATATAATCACTACGCACATATAGACACATACTACTATTATATATAATCTTATAAAAGAATTAGAAAACAAAAGTTTACTCCAGTCACTATTTCCCTAAACTTAATCGAGAACGAAAACAAAAGTAACATACTCGTCAAGTTGATTCCTTACAGACTCTCTTCTTGCCGTCTATTTTCCATGCGTTACAAAATCGAATTCGGAGTTTCTAATACTCCATTGAATACTCAATACAATACAATATTGGTACCACTAGATTTCGTACATCTAACCGACCCAAAAAATAACTAATCGACATACCGACAATAACAAATTCTCGTTTTAACTTTGTAATTAGCTTTTTTTTCTAGTAAAATTATTAATAGAATTACATTTATTTATATAACAGTGGTTCAACGCTATTTCAAACTAAGGCAGAGACTTAAAAGGGAATAGGAAGAATAGCGTGCCATATCCCGAAATAAATTCTCGATTCACGTGTTTATATTTAAAAATTTAGTCGTATCAACGCCTATTTCGAATGTATGGTAAGCATATACGGAAATAGTTAAGTGATTCCATTTCCCGGATCATTTTCATAATTATCATTTCACATTCAGCTAGTGGATATAAGTAAAAGTGTCTGTTTCGAATAACATATCATATACATTGACAAATCGTAAAACACGTGGTGGGTAAAAATCTGTCACATATGACAGACTACATATAACTCCATTGTTACCAGTTGATCACCATGCGCAGATTAGTTTGTTAGATTCCTACCTCTCCTGCTTGGTAACTGGATATACAGAGACTGTTCCCGGAAAGCAACACACTTAAAGCGTACCACTGTGGCCGATGATTTTGCTGATTACAAATCCAATTGGATTAAATAATCACCACCCAATAAGTATAGTACATATTAAATTGCAAGAAAAATTTGTGTAAATGTAAAAATTGTAAAAACGTACAAATCGACATTAGACATATTTTAGAGTCATTAAAATGTACCCTAACTAATGTATTTAATTCAAACTAAATCCAACTATTAATTAATCCCGACTACTTTCCTCCAGAAAATTACTATTTCCGATGGCGATATCCTGCATCCGACAATGTGCATTAACGCGAACGTAGCCGCGGGTAAAACCTAGTAGTCAAAAAAAGTGAAAATAGATTTACACGTGATACATGTCAACGAGAAAAAACCTCCTGTACAAAAACGTACGATTAACAAAAACAAATTTACAATAATGTTAGCTATATACTTGAAAGTACCTATATCTTTATTGCAAATTAACATAATCGCACCGTGAAACCGTATGCGAATCCGGTATGGAAAACACACAATAAAAGTACACGTACATACGTACAACAAACTCGTCTACAACACGAGTGGCTGATAAGAGCCGCGTATCGAGCTAGAATTCAGACAAGCAAGCGTTCAGAATTTAAAACAACAACATTCACTTAAACATGTCGCTGTTAATAAATAAACCGAGAGCGAATAATTTACTTCAACATAATAAAGTAAGTTGTTACACAGAAAACTCGGGTTTTAAACAAGCATTTTAGAACCTTGAATACGGACATAATATTATAATACTGTACGACTTATTCCAGATGTTTCTTATGATATCATTAATATGCATAAGTCTAGGATGCGAGATGTCTACTGAACGCAAGGTCAACGTGAAATTAATAAAAAAAAAAACGGTCATTAAATCTCAAGTCGCGAACTCTAAATCCACTGTTGAAACAATTTTGCTAAAAAGAAAAAACAAAATGCACACACTAAAATAATGCATTCGTTAAGGCATTAAAACAAAAAAAAACTTGCAAAACCACACACAATCCGCGGAAACATTTTAAATTATTCATACCACTACCTACCCGCGTCGTCAGTTTCACGTGAACCATCATAATAATTATTAATTTTTATATTTCCTACATCGGTTTCGTGTTTATTTGGAAGCGAATTTTAAATAGCTAATCATGATGCAGCTATTAATAACAAATTTAATGCGAATATATAAACGTTCGTGTTTCGATGTAATTTTACGCGTGTGGCTTATTGTAGCGTGAACTTATTAGATAAAGCATTTCGTAACGTGCAATAGAAGAAAAAGTTATTGAGGACGCAAATTCTGCGTATCGTTGTTCGGTACAATTTTTCGTCCTATTAATCGTCCCATTAATATTGCAAATGCCAAAATTTGTGAGATGTACGGATGTTTATTATTCATTCTCGCAAAAACTACTCGACAGATTTTGATGAAACTGATTATATCCTGGGTAGTATAGTGGTAAGTATCCTCGTCTGTCACGCGGGAGGCCGGGGTTCGATTCCCCGCCGGGGAGAATTTTATTTTATCGGGCGAGTGCCTTAAGCGCTCCCTTTAGTAGTCCGGTGAAACTATAGCGGCCTTGCCAGGTCAACAATGTAGTCAGTTCGGAAAAAAAATGAAATTGTATAGTTTTATAGCTGACTAGCGGCCCGCTTCGGCTTTGCACGGGTATAAAAGATATAGCCTATGTCATTCACTGAAAAGATGATTAAAATCGATCCAGTAGTTTTGATTTATTCATTACTGCCAGTGGCCCGCACACGTTAAGTTTGGAATAACCACAAAAATAACAGTATTTCTCCACTATTTAATTTATGTTATTATATATATAAACCTTCCTCTTCAATCACTCTATCTATTAAAAAGGCATCAAAATCCGTTGCGTAGTTTCAAAGATTTAAGCATACATAGGGATATAGGGACAGAGAAAGCGACTTTGTTTTATACTATGTAGTGATAGATCAGAAGAACATATTGGTTATTGTATAAAGATATTTTTTGATTGCCCTAAATATAAGGATAAATGTAAAGTCTCAAAAAATCCTGTCATCTGAGGAGGTATTTCGGCGTGCAATACGTAAACCGTAAGAGTTACAGCAAGATAATGTATATGTATAGTGTAATGATAATGGATACGTATATTGTTATAATTTAGTTTTGCTCGCGGCTTCGCTCACATTAAGGTAGACTTTGAAAATATAATACAGCCCATGTTATACACTAATAATGTACCTAGTAAAATTTTTAAAATCGATTAGGATTTTTTTTTTTTTGTGTTCATCCATTACAAACGTAAAATCAAACATATTCTCTTTATAATAATAGAGTAGACAAATCCAGACGAAATCGCTGATAACACACATAAATTCAAATAACATACCGTACATAATAAGTGCACATTCCGAACATAAAAATAGGAAAAATTGCCTCGAAAATAAATCAAAACACACTGTAAACACCAGACACAAAGTTTTCTTTTTTCGCACTGAATTGAAAAACAAGTATAAAATAAATTATCGTAGAGGTCCGCGATAGACTGGGCACCCAAAACGAGTTAATTCCTTCGAATCGATCGATTGGGCGCGCGCGGCGGCATCTCGAGTCGTATACTACGTAAGCAGCAGGCGCGTGTTGCGGTCAAGATACGCGGCAGGTGACTGTACGGTGTACTCGAACCGCAGCGCGCCGATACGAACGCGACTGCAACAACACCCACCGCACCGTATGATATGCGCCGAAACCAAATCGCACGCTATCCACTATCACTATCAGTGTAGGCGGAGAGATGCACAACTTTTTTTTTTTCTATCCTTGCATATTAGAGGTGTTTGTATACAATTCCTTTATATTATTAAGTCACGACGTCACCACAGCCATTAACAATAATATGCAATTAATTTGAACAGATTATTAGCTGCCTTATCAGTAATACGAAACATCACAATTAGCATACTTTAAAATGCATTCTAATAGTTCGATGTCGAAAATATTTCGCTCAGTGTCCTTATTAATTTCACAAGTATGATGAAATTTTTGACCTACTTCATTTGATCACACTTAATTTAAAAAAAAAACTTATTGATTTCCTTAATGTATTTTATAGAATTTATAGAAGTCATTTGAAATAGGTAAAAGGGTTGTAACAGTTAACTAGGTAGTGATAATAAAACAACAATAATAAAAAATTAAAGACAGCCTAAAATTAATCAAGATAAGGCACCATCGAGTTAATGTAATAGAATAAGGTTACAACATTAACATTCCGGCTTACAATTACGAAAAATTTCCTATTTAAAAAGCATACAAAACTAAAATAAATATTCAAGTAACATTTTTAACCTATTATGTTTTGTTTTGTTTGAAATAAACTCTATACAATTGTTGGACTTATATTATGTTTTCAAAGTATGACCCAATTTCCCTATGCAACCGTTCACTTCCGAATATTCGGCACACTTTACTTTCATTCGTATAATTTATGATGATAAAACTCGAACAAATTAAGCGTTATATAATAATACCCGTCGTTCAATTATTAATGAGCCTATATATCTATAACACTGAATTTCTTAACTTTAACGAACCTCAATAAATACTCATTGACTTGCAAATTAATTGATGCTAATTCTCAGACTAATATATTCATTGTGTGTGGACATATATTGATAAAGTCCACTCATATAAACAAAAAAACCAAATGTATATTGTTTGTAAGAGCTGTTCTCTAAAACGACTAAACCGAATTTGACACCACTTTTATTGATAGATAGACGATTTTTCAGCGAATTATCCGTATTAGAGTAACAATATTACCTAAATTGTTATGTAATACATAATTGATATAAAATAATCACTATTGCTAATTTTATGAATTTAAATATCATAAAGAATACTTTTGCCAGTGTGACTTAAAGTAGAAATAAAAATCGAAAATTCACTATTTTAAATAATAATTACAAAAAAATACATCGCCTTAGATTTAACCGATGGTCACGTTGCATAAATCATAAATATTTCAAAAAAGAAATTGAATTATATTATGTTATTGAACTTTGACATGTAAATAAATAAGTATTTAAAATTAAGAAAAATATGTTGAACTATAAAAAAAAAAAACAATAATAAATTTCAAATATAGAATTTGAGTTTTTATATTTATAGAAAAGTTAAAAAGTTATGAATAATAATTATCATTTATTATTCAGAAGTTCGTTTGGTTTAAAAAAGTCGAAGCAGTTATAAAGACTGCTGACAGAAATGAAAACTCAAAACAATAGAATAACTGTGTCCTTTTTTTACAATTTTTTAAATCAATTGTTATCGGAACGATTTCAGCGTCATAATTTATAAATCGAAGATATGTACATTATTAGTCTGGTTTTCACATTTGCTGGCACTCCGAGCAATAATTATATACATTTTTATACAGTCAAATCAATCAAAACAAAATATCAGTATTATATGTACACAGGCCGTTACAGCAACAATCGCTCAACGCAGGCTAAAAAAATTTTCACTTCAAAAGTTAAATATTAGACGAGAAAGTAAATACAGATATCATAAACCACGACATTTATATCACCGAAAGTAATCACTCAATTGGGCAGATAACAAAGTAATTAAGAAAGAGAATTTTTATAAATGACATTTAAAATTGGTAATAAATATAGATTCGGTATTTAAAAACCAAGAGAATGTGTACTTATGTGCGCACGCGTTAGAAGTTATACTTCTTTGGCGTAACAAGATAAAAATCTTTTCAACAAAATTTTATCTTTCGCCTTATTCTACGTTTGTAGAAAAAACGACACTAACAATAGAAAAAAGGTATTTAATACATACATACTTTTTTTAAATAAAATATTGACTATAGCTAACTTCAGGGTGTCGGTTTTTCGTGACGATGTGCGCGCGCATCGTAAAAATTTACTCTCATCATTTATCGCTAACGCGACAAAAGAAGTATAACTTTAAAATCCAAAAAATAATGAATTAAATTACTTGTAAGTCAACTCGTGGCCTACTTTTTCATAGTGCACTAAAATGTATACTTCATCCAATTCCTATTTTTTTCCTACACCCATTTCCCAAAACATTAGCGAAACTTGTACCTCACATGCCACATCACTAGCGCACTTAAAGTTCAATAACAACAACCGTGTAATATGTACGTCTGTGGGTGTGTGTTTTTTTTTTCTTTCCAAACAAAATGCATAAACAATGTACGAGTACATCGCAACATCTGTCCCAAAAACAAACATACGACTCGAAGTAGGCAGGTATGTCACGATGCGCTAGTGAAAATTATAGAAAACAAGCGCAAAACATATTACGTAGGTAGGTAAATTGACATGAAGTAGTCAGTCGCTTTAGGCCATCCGCTGTTCGTGTGTGTGCGCGGAGACCGTCTATGCATGTATACCGCACGTCACAATCGCCTACCTGCAACGAAAGAAAATTCGGTCAACGCAAATTTATACTCTCATCTTTGACATGCGATGTTTATATTAATAACTAGCGGCCCTATGACATTCACTAAAAAAATGATTAAAATCTATCCAGTAGTTTTGATTTATTCATTACTGTTCGTGGCCCGCACGCGTTAAATTTGGAGTAACCTCAAAAATAACAGTACTTCTCCATTATTTAATTTATGTTATTATACATATAAACCTTCCTCTTCAATCACTCTATCTATTAAAAAACACCGTATCAAAATCCGTTGCGTAGTTTTAAAGATTTAAGCATACATATTGATATAGGGACAGAGAAAGCGACTTTGTTTTATACTATGTAGTGATTCACACAACGTTTAATTCAAAATTCAACAACGCATTCAACGATTAACAATTAAAGATGTCAAACAACTATATACACTGACATATTTACTCACTTAGCTACGGTTCGAGTTAAAAGAAAGTTTTCTTTGGTGACTGAATTATTAAAATCAGCAAAGAAAAACACAGAGTTACTATTAATGTATATGTACTAAATAAATATAATGTAAATCGTAGTCAACTGAAACTAATGAATGCCGTTTAGGTTTTTCGTGCTTTTTTTTTTTTTTTTCGAACTGACCTACACTATTAGGCCTGGCAAGGCCATTACAAGTTCCATCGGACTACAGTTTTTTTTATCGTGTCTATTTCTTTTGTTGTATTACTTAGTTAAGGGTCCCGGGAGCTCAGAATTTTTTTTTTAATTAAGCACAATATATTATCAAGTCGATTTACTGAGCAATTTAATTTTAAATGGTACATTGGTCTTATATATATCCTCTGAACCTGTAAACACCAGGTGGCTTAATAGTGAATAAAAAAAATAAGTCGCATATCCGTATAGACTAAATACTAAGTGATTATCACCGATTGGTAATTAAAAACATAATAATTAAATAAGCTATGTCAGCATCTTTTAATTATCACAACGTAATAAGAGACGACGTCAACTGTATAACTTACTAGTTATATGTAAATTGGTTTAAAAACTTCAAATAATTTATTTGTCAAATTTCTAATACATATACGAGTATAATTGTCTCGAGAGACTGGTATAATTACTGAGTGAAACATACTCTTAAGATTTAAATGTTCTTCTATCATAACATACATAACATGTTAGAGGTCTGCCGTTGTACGCGCAACACTCAAAAGCTACTGGATAGGTTTAGATGTCTTTTTTTTATAATTTAAAACCATTTGTCCTTATCTACAATCATTACTATACTTTCATTTAATATAAAGTTATTAAAGTTTTAACAAACTGCAATTTTTATAAACACTATACGCGCGTCCAGCGATGTCCTTTCTTGCTGGGGAGATGTGGGGCAAACGGTTTGATGCGCTTGCGCAGAAGCGATGAAGTAAATGGGTAACATTGTTTACAAAGAAATTTTGTAAGCAAAGTATATTTTTTTTTCAATTTTGTTAATGTTTTTCCTCTATACATAAAATATATTGTTACAGATAATATACGGACCCAGACGAAACTAGTCGTAAATATTTCCACGTTACAAGGAAAACATATCCTTCATATTACGTCATACTTTCCAAAAGACATGTTACAAAAATATACATCACAAACACTGGATGTAGTGATAACGCGTTAGAGATGGACTTTCAATCAAGATAACGACTGATAAGGCAACTCTCGCAGCTGATAAGGCTCACGGTCATATCGTATGGTTGGAGATGGATCAGGAAAATATTAAATCATACCTGCGACAAGTTGAAATAAAAATCTGTAGAAAATAGATTAGATATGCAAAACAAACAAGTTTCTCGTGAGTAAGGAGGTTTTAATGCAATTTGCATGAGACAGTTTTGTTTATTCACGTCTGAATAGTTTTTTTCAACTGCGTTTTTACCGATTTCTTCATAAACGCGAATATATGTTTATTTGTTACGCTTCTACGGCTTAAACCTCAAACGCATATTTTGCCAATTGTCTACATTCCACTTCCACTTAATTTTATTTAAAAACATGAGTATATGTGTTTCCGAACGCATGTTAATAACTTAGAAAATACCTTATGTATGAAAAAAAAGTAGAGTTACTTTTGGCGGGTAAGTTATACTCGTGTTTATTTTTTATTGTTGTTTTAAAATTAGTTTCAAAATTCAAAACGAAATCATTTATTTGGGTTCAAGGGTTAATTTAACCGATCTTCATGAAATTTTTGCAAACACGTTATCAGAGGCGGTAGGTGGTAGAGCTACGCTGAAACTATTACTGGTTTCAGCATGAATGGGTCGGCACGCCCGGGGTAGTACCACCCTCTCACAGAAAGCCGACGTGAAGTAACAGTGCTTGCACTGTTGCGTTTCGTTCGGTCAGTGAGAGCGCCGGAGGCCCACATATATTAAAAGGCCGGCAACGCACTTGCGACTCCCCTGGTGTTGCTAGTGTCTATGGACGGCGGTGATCACTTACCATCAGGTGACCCACCGGTTCGTTTGCATCCCTATAATATAAAAAAGAGGCACAGAAAAGGACATAGGGTTACATTTCATCTAGAAAAAAAAGTACTATTCCTCAATCGTAGCCACACTAGCAAAACTAGTTTTCTCTAAAGTTTTAAAGCTATGAATTCATATGGTAACTCTCTAGTACATCTTTTGGAGAACATTGACAGGTGCTTGACGACAGATTTTTCAACTTGAAAAAGTTAACTAAGCGTTAAAAAATGCCCTATCACCGTGATAAGTCAGGAAGATTCGAAATCAACTGTAACATCGCCACTATATTTAAACAAAAAGTGAATTACCAATAACAAGTTAACGTCAACATTTGTGTGTATTCAACGCATCATCTGTAAGATAAAGTAAGTACTGTCAGAGTTATTTTCAATAGAAAGTCTGATGTCATCGCTAGAATTGTTAATATCACTTCAATGTCAACATCAATTCTATTCCATTCAAATTCAACCAAACCAGTTAAGGTAAATCCTGACGACATTCAAACGGACAAATAGAAAAATATTTTTATAATATTCGTAATTAGCAGCACTTATATATAAGAAATCCAAAACAAAATATGGAATAAATTGAGGTAGAACTACATATAAATTTATTAACATATACAATCAAAGGAAATGAAACTCTCTGATACAACATTTTCATATAACTACTAAAGTAAATAGCTGTAACGGCATAACGTGTAGGTACGTAGCATAATGGTATTTCTTTTTTTTTATTTACACTAAGGTAAATATACTCGGAAAACAGTAACGATTACCGAACAAAAAAGTATTATATGCTCTCTAATCTTCGTATTAAATCTGGAGCATTTTTAAAGTAGATTTGTTATCCCAAGGGCAGGTGTTATCATCAACAATTTTATAATAAATGTATATTACAATAATAGAAAGCAGAGAAGAGTTGCGTCTTGTAAAGACGTTGTAAAAACAAAAATTATAAGCGCTTACTCTGCTAACGCTCTAGCTAAATGTTATGAAGCATAAAAATATGTTTCTAAGGAATCTTATATATCCTTGTAGAAAGAAACACAAGGATATTATTTACATTTACTTCATACATAATTAGGTCAAAATCACCTTTGACTATTTCCATGAATATCTTACAAAATATGACAAATTTAAAACGACGCGCAAATAAAAAAGATATTGTAGGTGCGAAAAGACTTACGAAGCTTATTTCGAACTTTAATAAACTGCAAATGGCAAATCAACAAAAAAAAATTACTTTGATTAAATGACGACGTGGCCTACAATGGTGAACACGTAGAACCTAAACCAAGACTGGTTCTCAAGTGCAAATAGGTATTTTGGTAACAGATTTACAACTTAAAATAGCCAGCCAGACTTAGAAAAAGCTCCACCATCATGATATGGTTTATTGCGATATTTTCCTTCACCGAAAGCTCTGGTTGATTCGCAAACATTTGAATCTACGGCGAGCAATACAGTGTCCAAACACGCTACTGAATCACAATTACTTAAATGTTAAAAAATACATGTGTCTAAATAATTCAATTAATGTACATAATACCACACATGCGTAGCTAGTTCTAGTATATAAAAAAAACTGTTCCCCTTGACCAATAAAAATAAAAACTGACTGTTACTATGACAACCATATTACAATGAATATATCGCGTCAATAAAAACAATCAACTTCATTTATAATTAATCATAAGCGATCGCGTCACGGTTCACGTTTCTTCCTAAAACACATTGTTTCATATGGTATTTACACGATCACTCGCCACATTACGCTCCGTTGATTTAAAACAATAATATCATTGTGATGCAGAAGCTGCAATTGTAATCTTTCGGCCCGGAGGCGCACGGAAAACGCTCTATCGAATTTTACTACTAGACGCACGTAGACATAACAATCCATGAAAGGACACGATGACGATATAAAAATTTCAAATAAACCTACTTTCACATTTTAATAATAATTATTATTTCTTATATCTCTATAACAAAAATAACAAAGAGAGAGAGGAAGGTGATGATAATATGCAAGGCATATTTGATTCGTTCTTGTTTAAATTTCCTTGTTTTTTTTTTTTAATAATTAATTTACCAAAGATGTAGAATAAAACAGTTCATATAAAATTGATAAGAAAACATAAATCTTCATTTGTATTCAAATTATATTTACCTTATATAACTCTTATTAAAACCTAACATATACTATAAATGAGAAAGTGAATTTGTTTGTTTGTTACGCTTGCAAGACTAAAATAGTCCACTGATCATAACCAACTTTTGCGTACACGTTATCAAGGGTACAAAAAAGGACAAAAGATACCTTTCGTCTACAAAAAAGTACTGTTCCCGGGGGATAGGTCATATCATTATGAATGCTAGTGAAGCCCCGGGGCAGGACTAACTGTTTGATACGTTCTTAACACAAAAACGATCCTTAAAGAATTCTCATATATCGCATGCATTGGAATTGACGTATGATTGGAAAAAATGAAACCGATATTAAAAAATCTAATCTAAAAAATACATCCCAACGTCCTTGCCCATGGTTGGTCTATAGCCTTAGATTCTCATAAATTTCCTATTCATTTTTGAGGAGTTTCCTGGTATATCTTCAAAATCGAAAGTTCAATGCTAATGAAATTAAAATAGAATCCCCCGAAATTAAAATAATCCCCTTTCCAACAACAACAATATTTCTAAATAGATCAATGAACGACGAAGTTCTGGGGTAATAAACATTTGAAAAAAATACAACCAAATTTATAACCTCCTTTTTGAAGTCGGTTCAAAAACATAGATCGTACACAGACATAGATTTATAACTTATCTTGATAATTTAACCAATAATTCACTTGTAACAAAATATACGATATCTTCTTCTAAACCCATAATAGAAAACGACCAAACAATAACAAATATCATACCCACACGCGACACCAATTACTCGAATGCATCGGCCCCGTCTAGTACATTGTTTAGGTTCGTAAACGTATAATAATAACGTATATCCCAACCATAGTTTATGGAGGTGACAATTTGAGCCCTACTTCATAGGCCGTTCCAGCCCCATAAGGCGTGGCCGTGATTTCAACACGTACCATCATAATAGATTGTCATTTACAAAGAATTTCGTAGTACTAAATGTGGCTGGCGGAGATCAATAATTTCATCGTGTGTAAAGAAATATATCTATATCAATAGCAGTATAAAGAGAAATATCTATGTGTATGGTTGTTTCTTAACGTTTTACGATTAAACCTCCGATACAATTGCAATGAAATTTTACTCTAGAGGTAACCTGGGACTTGGAGAAAGACAAAAACTGTTCACGAAAAACACAGAGACGAAGTACGCGCATAAAAAATAAATATTTAAAAACGAAATCGGAATACCTTAGTATTATACTTAAAAATATAAATATATGTTTCTTCTTTGTACATGTTATTTAAAAAAAAGCACCAAAAATAACACGTTATTTAGTATAGTTAAACTTCTTCCTTACACACACTCTCTATATTTAAAAAAAAAACATGCTAACAAGGTAATATAAATAATCTTTAACTATTTCTCCTTGTAATTGAACATTTCAGTCGGTACTAGGTCATTGAGCCATCGATGGAATTTAACTACGCACGTTAACGTAGAAAGCCGCATCTATTTTAATTATATCTACGGGATTGCATTAATGGTGCATCGACAGAGGGCAGTGTGAAACTTGTCGACTCTTAACCTTGTTTTAACGTGTAAGGCCGATGAGCATAGTAACCTTGATAATTATTCTTTCAAAACCTGATACATTGGCACTACTTAGAACATAGATCTATGCCGGAACTATAGGTAACGAACTGAGGTTGTTTACAAGATATAAATGAACCCTAAAGTAATCCCACATTTAAGTATGAGACTGTTTAAAAAAAAAACATGCTGTTTTCATCATACACATAATCAAGATGTGTTGATATTAAGCTTCTTTCCGAAGAGAGGTACGGTATTATTATACACTACGCTAGTTCTATATTTTTATCACGTGACGTCCAAAACAAACAAGAGAAACATTTAACTTCTAAACACTCAGTATATTATGATGATCGGCTAAATAAATGGTATATATTAACGAAAACTCGTATCAATTCGAAATAAGTTACGGAATTCCATATAAAATAAAGAAACTTTTTAAATGGAAATAGCGTTAAATGAGAAATTAATATCCGTAAAAGAAGTTCCAACTTGCCTTGTCAAGTTTTATAGAGACACTAAAAGAGGGAGGCTAATGCACTTGACCAATGTACATATAGCAAGGAGAACACAGCCAGCACGGTAGCTACACGTAAGTTCGATTTCTAAAATAACTGCAGTCTAATCTCACATACCAAGTCAAAAGTATTTCTGAGCGCTTTCTTTAAACTCGTGTATACTGGTTTTTACATAATAGCCGTACCGACGGATATTACATTTTTTGTTGAAAGAAAATTACTTCGCATTCGAAATGTACACAAACAATAATTTTTCGATGTACAACAACTTTATTATTGTATGACATTGACATTTCGAATGTCATTTGATTTTGATTTTCAACCATAGCAAAAAAAAAACACATAAATAAAAAGTGATAAATTAACATCAACATAAATTGAGTTTCAAGGAAAACGGCCGAGAGGAAGTTGCGCATGTCGCAAATTTATTGAATCAAGTTACAGAACAACCGAAGATGTCCATCACCGCTGTCTTCCATATAGCCGAAATCACAAGATACAAATCACTAAATGTACAATCACAATCATCAGCATTACCTTTTTCTTTAATTAAAATTAAAGAGTACAATTCTGTATATCCAAAAATATCAAGCAAACAAATTATATTCAGAGTAATAAGAAATAAATGTAATCATACTTTAGATCAACTTTAGTAATAATAAAACATCAATACCCTTCTCGCCACTTCTCAGAATACGTGATACTTGAACAAGAATATAAAAACAGAATCGACTATTGAAATCTCGCGTCAGCTGCGCAACTAGAGATTCTGTCAAGCAATCGTATTCTGAGAGAATGTTTTATTGAATTTACTGCTTGAAATACAAATTATTCTGATTAGAAATGCGTCGTAAAAAGATTTCTGTCATTAAAACTTTAAAATGTTTTTAGGCGCTCAAATCTTAAATCTCTAAGCAAAATTCTCAACTTTTACTTCCAACTCAGCAATAAAAATCTGTCAATGACTAGGCCTCACTTAGGACCTAGCTTTTTTTTCAAGTTTTGACCATTTAACATCAGATTAATTACAAACTTGTTCACCTTTATATTATAAAAGAAGCCCTCACAATATTTCAACTATTGCGATAAATCTGTTGGTCATATTGTCTATAGATCAGCCTAATACGACACTTATAATAACTATGGCAACACAAAGTAATAATAATAAAAAAAAACACAATAATAAACATTGAGTAGAATATTATTTTGGTTATTGATAGACACACGTACATCGCAAACTCTGAATAGCTATGAGCAGATAAACTAGTCCTAGTCTTCCAAACTTGAAAAATGATAATAAAAAAACAAAAACATATCAATTGATATTGCACGTTAAAGAAATGGGAATCTGTTAGATATATATTCAGCTAAATTAACTAATAATGTAAACTGTACTAAACCAACAAACAGCAAAATAAATTACATAAAATATGCTAAGAAACACGCCTATTTCATTCATTACAATCGAACATTTTACTGAATAGATTAATTCAATCTCCGAATTTATAGATTTCGATTAATGAAAGTGAAATAAAATTAAATTTTTCAGTTGACAATGAACTTTTTTATAAACTTTCATTTTGTAATTATACTTATTCCTTGATATTCGAATACAATATAAAATAAATTAACCAATTCAAAACGAATTTTATACAGTTTCTAATATAAGTATATTTTCCTTTATTAGCAATATAAGATTTATTAGTTCCCAAAACCCGTGAAGAGAGAGTATACAGTGGGATCTATTTAATTAGGTCGTTTATAAACTTTTTTGGATTTCGAATTCCTTAGAGCACATTAACGTGTCGTCAATATGTTTCTTATTATACGTATTCGAATCGCCTCAATCTTAAGCCCCAACAAATAATTAAAATGGAGTGGTGCTGTTTAACGCTCTCATAATATATTGACATCAAAATAATATGATTCACACAAGTTATACAATTGCAAAACACATTTACCTAAATCATAATGGTTCTGAGAAAATGTATAAACAATCTATTCTTTTTTTTAAGTGTCCTTATCTATTACCAAAGAATTTGTTCTATAAGTGATGCGAATAAATTACTTACGTGACGTTTTCTATCAACTAAGTTTGGGAACTTCGTTGTGTTCCAAAAATTCCCTACCGTGTATAACAATAACATATCGACGTTTTAACAGTTCGTTCACGTAACGCATATTTGAGAATTAATTTTTGCAAGTTATTCAAATGGTATTCATCTGCCAATATAATTTAATTATAACATGTTAAACTTTATAAAATCGATAGTAAAAAAGCTAATTAAGTAACATACAAACATTCTCAATTAATTAATTAGCCTTTCCCCCGTTAATATAAACATTTCTAATATGCTAAATATCAGGATATCAAACACAACACGAAACTTAAATAATAATAAAAACCATCGACAACTTTTTTTTTTTATCTATCGATATTATTTATAATATTATGAAACCACTTCTATATTGTAAATCACTGAAGCTATTTGTTCATGGCATCGTTCGTCACGCCCGTTGTTCCCCTTAGTATCTATCGGTTTCCCCATACGGCATTCGGCAGCTGGCCTAGAAACGTAAGGGCCAAATATTTATTTATAGCACACTAAATTGGTACGCGGAAGAGAAAATATTGGATTTAAATAAGTTCACGCGTAGAACTTTACATATTTCTGACTAGAGTCAGGGCGTGAAAGTGTCCTTTATTTTTTCATTATTTAAATTTATTTATCTTTCGATGTCAACTATTCTAAAAATAATATATTCGAAGTTTTTTTTAACTATATAGTACAGTCTGACTTCCGAGATGAAAATAAAGAAAAAAAATATACTTTCGTAACGCCTTTATAACCACGGATACGGTTGTATTGCGGAATCCAAAATTTGGTACTTGTTCTAGGAATAATTACAAAATATTCATTAATATTCATTACTCAATCTTTCCGGAAGCTAAAGGCGAATACAAATGAGCTCAAGTGTAAGATATTATCACCGTTTCAACTATAATGATTATGCATCTATAAGACCAAAAAAATGCAATTATATAACTTAATATAAAAAATATTTTTCGATTATGTAAAATAATTGTAAGAATGCAGTTGTGTATTTTCAACCTATATACATACACAAGTAATATAGCACATAGGCAACAAATTTGCAAAAGAACACCTTATGTGTTATTGAGTACAATAATTTTACAACAACATTCGGTGATGGGAAAACATCCCGATGAAGCCATATCATAGCGGTAGGGCTTTTCTAAGTCGGCCTAGATATTTACCAAGTTGAAAATCTGTCGCCAAGTGCCTATAAGTGTTTTTCGACAGTTGCACTTGAGAAGCAATACTTTCCTCTTCTCCCCACCTCCTACGCGTATTTAACAGTGTGGACCATATCGTCATTTAAAATCAAGCGAGACTATGATCAAACGCTAAAGCCTATAGTGTATTAAAAAAAATGATTGAAACAGACGTTCCTCTCAGAGATTTATTAAAATTCTAAAACTGGTTGAATATAGGAGATCATCAGCCGACCGTGTACCAAAAGATGACCAGCGTAGGAAATGTATTTTATACTTTAGAATCATTATAAACATTATTAACATCACTAACTTAAATTGCAAATGTATTTTATTCTTGAGTGCTTAAATTATATTTACATTAAACTTTATTTTTCATAACTTATATAGTTATGACTTAATAACAGTATCGACTATAGTTTATATTTACATTACATACGTAACCACTGCATAATCAACTGCTGAAGAGATACCACTATTGAGCCATAATGAATAAATTACTTAGAAAACTATACACAAAATTAATAATTATAATGACAATTTATTACTTGGCCGAAATATATAGAAAAAAAAAATCACAGACGAATCGTATTCAAAATTTAGTACGCATTGCAAATTTTTACACCTTCCTATCGCTAAAGAGATCTGTATAATTAACCCATTGAAATAATATCCGACCAGTCTAATTTGTCGTGTCAAATATTAAAATATATTCTTTAAGCTCGTTGATATATCGCAGCTTTCTTCGAGCATGATAATAACATTATTTATATGAATACATATTAACAAAACAAATAAATTATCAAACAAAAAAAGACGGCGACAATCACTATATTATGTTAATCGATTCGGAAGGTGGGTAAGTATATTGAAACTTGAAAGCTTAGAGGGCAGGCCGCGCCGCGCCGCGCCGAGCCGCGCCACTCGGAATGTCGTACGTGAAAGCCGGTACATTACGCATTCGCAACTGCTTTATTTAAACGAATATTAATATTATGTTGTTATAGGTGAAACTGATAATAGAATTGTTTTGATGGCACTTTCACTGAACACGCGTTCGTCGTTAACTTTTAACTGAGTCTTTCTTTATTCATTAGTCTATCAATAAAGTACTGCACTCTGTTTCCTTAAGTTAAGCATATATCACCCTTACATTTATTTGCATTAAGCTTAAAATTGCCAAAAAAACTTCTAACAATAACAGTTCAAATACAACATACCATGGCTTTCCGACTCAATCATATCACCCGGCAATATTATCTCCGCAAGTATCTTTGGTAACTTCAACACACATACGTAGCGTTGATATGCGATTCTCGGGGTGTAGACCAAATTCACTAATACATTAATAATATAAAAATGAATCGCTGAATGTGTTGCTAAGCGCAAATCTCGAGAGCAGCTGAACCGATTTCGCTAATTCTTTTTCTAGAATATTCCTTTAAGTACGAGGATGATTCTTACGGAGAGAAAATTTTAAAAAAATGCCTGAAAAAGTCTAAAAACAACACTTTTCTATACTCCCATACAAACGATTCGTAATAATACTTAAAAGTCAATTTGAACTTTAATACCATAAGCGTAAAGTTAAAGTGTTAGTGGAGAGGATACGAGAAGGCAAAACAATTGAGTGACGTTAGTATCGTATAAATATTAAAGTCAATATTTATACCAGGGAAACATTGCACATAATATAGTGTCCCGAATAGCAGAAGTATTAAAAAAAATAAATAAAGAATCTACTGTTAGGCGGTAAGAAGTTCGCCGAGTCAGTTATACTCGTATATACAAAAAGGTTTCGCAACTGTAAACAAGTTTTCGGCATAAAAGTAATTATTATTGTGTTTCGAACAAACAAAGAAATTTGATATAACAACCAGCTCTTAAAATATAAAATGAAATAGTTTTATTTATTTATATTACAAGATAATATTATTATTATTATTATATACATTAATTTTTATTGCGAAATTTTACCGCCCACCAAGAACTGCCACCAGAGACGGACCACTCCTCCTATGCTTACGTAACTGATAGTTTCAATAAAACATCATTTTTTCTAGATTTCTTAACCGTAACATGTAAAACGAGCTATCTATTACCATAAGACATATTGGATTTTGGTTCATATTTATTGCTTAAGAGCAACGAAACATGCGTTAAATTTGAAAATTTCTCGATCGATTAATGATAACAATATTCTATGGTATACACAAAATTAAGAAATCGTATTAGAATTATATGAGAGTTTAAGAACAATCGTTTTGAAGTTATACTTCTTTTGGCGCGTTAGGGAAAAATGATGAGAGTAAATTTTTAAGATGCGCGCGCACAGCGTCACGAAAAACCGACACCCTGAAGTTAGCTATAGTCAACGTTTTGGTTTTCTTTCCATCGAACTTTTACAAAAACGTCATTCAGAAAGGTCACACACATGACATCTGCTTTCCTGTACCAAAATAAAACCTTTTTTTGTATTGGAGTTTTGGATATTTTGTTACTTTTACACTAACTATTTCGTGATTCGTGATGTGCTTATTGTAATTATTATCTTGTTACGCCAAAGAAGTATAACTTCTAACGCGTGTACATAAGTACACACACACACACACTTCCTTTTTAGAGGGAAGTTAAGAGGCAGCGTTTTAAATTAGAATTAATTTATTAGCTTAACAAAATTTGCATTGCACATTTAAATAAAGAATTCGGTTTACATCTTTATTCTATAGTTAACGTACTCGAGGAAGGATTCCAATTCAAGTTTTAAATGTTTACTGCAGTCCATAAAAATATATATATATACAAACTACATCGGCACGCGTTAATGTCTCTATTGATTGACAGCATAATGAACCAACAGCTGATCTAATAGGAAGTACTCGAGTACTAGAGATCACACGAGAGTCCAATTCTGAAGTAGTCAATTTTAAACCTAATTAATAAGCATGATTTTTAGCAGAATAACATTTTAAATTAAAAAAAAGACATACTTAATCGAAAAATCCGTTATTAAATTATAATTCTAATAATTCACATAATCAGCATATTTTAAAATAATAACAGTATACTACTATTCTCTCGTGAACTGTTAAACGCACTTAGTTAATAATTTGCATATTGTAAACAACAACATTTCCAAGGTGTAGTAGTTTTAAGTGTAGTTTTAAAATGACAGTTATTTATAGGGTTAATTTTTTTTTTTTTTAATTATAGGGGGCAAACGAACAGTTGGGTCACCTGATGGTAAGTGATCACCGCCGTCCATAGACACTAGCAACACCAGGGGAGTTGCAAGTGCGTTGCCGGCCTTATAATATATGTGGGCCTCCGGCGCTCTCACTGACCGAACGAAACGCAACAGTGCAAGCACTGTTACTTCACGTCGGTTTTTTGTGAGAGGGTGGTACTACCCCGGGCGAGCCGACCCATTCATCCTGAAACCAGTAATAGCTTCAGCGTAGCTCTACCACCTACAGATACCTATGTTCTTAATATATTTGTAACTAGCGGCCCGCTCTGGCTTCGCACGGGTATAAAATATATAGCCCATGTTCATTCACTGAAAAAATGATTAAAATCGATCCAGTAGTTTTGATTTATCCATTACTGCCCGTGGCCCGCACGCGTTAAATTTGGAGTAACCTCAAAAATAACAGTATTTTTCCAGTATTTAATTTATGTTATTATACATATAAACCTTCCTCTTCAATCACTCTATCTATGAAAAAAAACCGCATCAAAATCCGTTGCGTAGTTTTAAAGAGTTAAGCATACATAGGGAAATAGGGACAGAGAAAGCGACTTTGTTTTATACTATGTAGTGATATATAAAACCATATGCAGATATTAGTATTTTTTCATGTTTATTCCATGTATAATATTATTGCAGTGTATGCCGTAAGAGCTGTTAATTTCTTGTAAATCAAAGAACGCAAAACATGTTGTAATGGAAGTATATACTAAGAAACGTTTATACTGATTAGTCTTTAGAATTGACACCGAATGATGGTGTTGAATGTTGATTCATTATTATTAAGTATTGGAGGACACCCACATAGCGTCGACACTCATTGTGTGTATTTTAAAGGTTAAAAGCACAAAATGGTAATGAAAGCTAATAGAGAAAATGTACTAAAACATTCAACAGTTTATTAACTTATAAGAAAACGTATATGATAAGATTCATATGTGTAGCAATAAATCTAAAACGATAAAGAAGTCGAATACACATGTAGGGCGACGAGGAATGCGGAAATTGTCCCGAAAAGAAATCTCCATAGATTTCATAGACTTTAATTCAATTAATAGACTGGAAAGAGATAACGCTCTAGAATCTGTGCAGATATTTTAAGCCAGAGAAATGAGAACTACATCTAGCTGATACCGGCTCGTTTCGCTGTGCAATAAATAAACTTTGAATTTTAAAACTAGAAACGGTTAAAGGGTATAAATGGAATCCAAAAAATAAGTAACCCAAAAACCATCTACGAAAAATTCCACATCGTATGGTGATAATTCTTTACCTAGACCTTCAGTAATCTTGACGCGAGTTAAAAGTTACATACTTTCTGTAGTGACACTACAAATACAACTGCGTTACTTTTGACGGAAACTAGAAATCAAACATAGAAGCAGAGAAACTGGAAAAGTTTTGAAGAATAGAAACAATTATGTTTTTCAAAGAGAGTTACAAAAAGTAAGTACGATTATGAAAACAATTAAAAAATACAAAAGTATAATAAATTCAAAGTGCTTAGCTATATTTCTATCAAAATAAATATACACAAAATGATTACATTACCAATGCTAAACGAAACCAATTAAGACAATGTTGAACTACTTATAACCACTTGTTACAAAATTTATCATATGAAATTAATTGACAGGATATATGATGTATGCCCAATGCGAGTAGGTACTTCAAGTAAACACATAATAAGAAAGATTAATCACATGGAAGTAATCGATTTGACATTTGATTTAAATCTATTTCAATTTTCAGATTAATTTTGATAAACAAATTTACGTCAATAGATTCGCATAAATTAAATATCATAAAGTAACGAATTTGCATATAGTTAAGACAGCAAGTTTTCAAACGGTTTGCCTGTTAACGTTTTATTGGGTGTTATTTTAATAGCACTTCATTATCACTACATAGTATAAAACAAAGTCGCTTTCTCTGTCCCTATATCCCTATGTATGCTTAAATCTTTAAAACTACGCAACGGATTTTGATGCGAGTTTTTATTAGATAGAGTGATTTAAGAGGAAGGTTTATATGTATAATAACATAAATTAAATAGTGGAGAAGTGTGGGCCACGAGCGGTAATTAATAAATCAAAACTACTGGATCGATTTTAATCATTTTTTCAGTGAATGACATAGGCTATATATTTTATACCCGTGCGCAGCCGGAGCGGGCCGCTAGTTACAATATAAAATAGCATTTCAATTTAAATTATCATGAGACTGAAAGATGAACTGTAAGTAATTTCTTAGCCATTATCAAAACAATTGTGTAGGAAAATTCCTATGATGCAAAACCATACAATACTAACGATGACCACCAAACACAAAAAAAACTGAATGTAAACGCCAAGATTTTCGCCCAGAATTGAAAATTCATGCTATAATGCAAAGCCAAGGACCTCGACGCTGAAGACAAATGTTTCTATCACATATTCCGACAAGCTAATTTAGCTAATAAATAATTACGGATTCATTTTTATCAAAATACGAAGCCAAGAACTTTTAACCATCGGATTAAATTACGTAATACAACAGAAAGGCATTAAAAATATTTTTATAATATTTGTTTTACTATAAACGGAGAAATGGCAACAGAAACTGGAGAATGTTGGTTTAAAGATTAGTGGGATGAAAACTGAATATCTGTTCTGTAACTTCCGAGGTTCTTCCAGTTTTTGTCATATTACCTTAATCGGTGTATTCTTACCAGCCTGCTCCAATTTTCGGTACCTCGGCTCATTAATCCAAAATGACGGTGGAATAGACAAGGGCGTGAGGAATAGGATAAATGCAGGGTGGATGAATTGGCGAAAGGTGTCTGGGGTGGTTTGTGACCCACGAATGCCGTTGAAACTCAAAGGGAAGGTGTATAAAACTATAATAAGACCAGCCATCTTATATGGATCCGAGTGCTGGGCTACGAAAGAGACGGATGAGAAAAGATTACATGTGGCAGAAATGCGAATTTTAAGATGGATGTGTGGTGTAACAAGGATGGATAAGATTAAGAATGAGTATACCAGAGGAAGTTTGAAAATAGCACCAGTGACAGAGAAGTTGAGGAGTAATAGGTTAGCATGGTACGGGCATATTATGAGAAGAGATGAAAGTCATGTAACAAGAAAAGTGTTGAATTTGAAAGTGGACTGATATAGGAGTAGAGGCAGACCGAAAAAGGTGTCTTTGGATTGCGTGAAAAATTATATGTGTATAAAAAGTGTGAATACTGCGATGACATCTGACAGAGGAGAGTGGAAAAGGAAAACATGTTGTGCCGACCCTACTTAGGTGGGATAAGGAAGAAGCAAGTGATTTGATTTATTTCACTATAAAATGTGTGCAAGAATAATTTTGCAGAATCGTAATTCATTATAGCTTACTATTTTTCTATATATGAGACATACAGGTCATTCGACATAAACGTTGTATCCATTCTATTTACTGTTTTGTTGTGGATCACAAAGATCATTATGTAATAAATTCGATATTTCTTAATTTGATACGTTGCAACGGAATATTATTTCAGAGTTAAAACAGAGTGTTGAATGGGCACACATAGCTGTTGTGGCATAGAGATGTTTCTATAAAATAGTATATAAACACTTCCTCAATATACCAAAGTCGATGACAAACCGCAAGATAATAAAAGTCGTAAATAACACTTCCAGTTTGCTACCGATCAACCATCGTACAAACTGTAACTAAAGAATTATAATCATTAAACGTATAAATTCCTACAAACCACTAACATCCTATAACATTATAGCAGTTCCGTTGGTTATTGCAGTCTTAATCTTTTGTTTCTTCAGTTGTAAACATGCACAATGATTAGATAAATCTATCTAATCAAAGGTCCTATCTGAAGTATTTTAGGAACAGGTTAAGGTGTCCAAATTAGAGCCATAATAACAAAGAAATAACGGAAGCATAGAGTTACGCGAATTAGAGCTCTTATTGAAATCCATATTAGGTAAGTCTACACAAACGAATGTCGTTGAGACTCGAATAGGAAAATAAACATTCTAATCTTCCTTCAACTGTCACAAGTAGAATAGGTGAAGCAATTCAGCTAGGTGATTGTAGAGACATACAGATACTTCAGTGCAGGCGGCAATGGTTCAATGCAAAGGCATCCATAGTATGTAAAATGCAATTTCATATGATCGTTACATCAAATATTTATAACCATCAGCAATTTGCCATTAGCTTGCGGAAATGTTTATTATTAGAAGCATTATCGTGCGCGTGCGCGAGCATTCTGTTAATTGCTTCGCTTGTTAAAATAGATTACATATGCAATAATTTAACTTCTAATAATCCTTCATCTAAAACATTATCTGTAAGTAAATATATCAACATATCGTACTGCGTATTTTTTTTTCTTTATAAATCAATGAATGAGGAAATTTCTACAACAGATTCGATGGAAAGATAAAAATTGACATCTAGATATCTATTGCAAGGTCAACACGTTAATATATCATAATTACAAGGCATGTTCGATGTTGACTGATTATGTGTTAATTTTTATAATTGGGTTCAACGATACAAAACAGCTTACCTCTTAAGATCAGCGGTCAAAATTTTCTTACTGACATTAAACAAAACGAGTCATTTTAGTTCAGAGAGAGAGAGAGAGTGTGTGCAATTTAGAATTTCTAATTTTAGCAAAATTAAATTAAATTCATAGTAATTTGCAATAACATAGAGAATCATTACATAAGTCTAATTTGGCAACTTGGAATTATGCTAATCTAATACAATTATTGGTGTCAGCTATTCAAACTTTCGTGTTTGTAGGCTAACTGTCGCATTTGATGTCAAACTCACATAGTAATTAATTCACATAGTATTATGAAATATATGAAAAACTATTTAAATGATATACGATTGTATTCTTCACATATGTGTAAATCATATATTAATTTGGTACGCAGGGATAATTAATTCCCATAAACATTTGGTTTCCCAAACACCGACTTACCTCATACCCCCGCGAACATAGGCATTTCTTTGTATATATGATACAACATACAGATTACAGGTAAGATACATTAGGCGTGACACCGACTATGGTGGCATACTCTGACAATGAATATCCAACTGCCGAGAGGTTTGCAGACGGCAACTAGCGATGGGTTGCAGATATCTTGAATATCGCCATTATTTCTAGATTTACCACTACCTAATATCAGATACAATATTGACTAGAATTTACACTTTGTCGTGCTGCTATTAAAAAAAAAAAGACACCCAGTAAAAATATCAGAATATAAATCACTACATAGTATAAAACAAAGTCGCTTTCTCTGTCCGTATATCCCTTTGTATACTTAAATCTTTAAAACTACGCAACGGATTTTGATGCGTTTTTTTTAATAGATAGAGTGATTGAAGAGGAAGGTTTATTTGTATAATAACATCCATTAAATAGTTGACAAGTGCGGGCCACGGGCAGTAATGAATAAATCAAAACTACTGGATCGATTTTAATCATTTTTTCAGTCAATGACATAGGCTATATATTTTATACCCGTGCGAAGCCGGAGCGGGCCGCTAGTATTCTATATTTTATACTTACCTGGCGAATAAGTAACTTTATTGTCATATATTGTGCTCGCTAATAATATCTACGACGCCGTCGGCGTCATTTATATTTTAAGTAGTCCGGTGAAACTGTAGCGGCCTTAACAAGCCACCAGTCTAGTCAGTTCGAAAAAAAAAAATTACAGAAGAAAAGACTTGATAAAACATTAAATATTATTAGTATTAAATGTAGACATCGTGATATTTTTTTTAGACCAGGACCTAAAAATAAAAACTAAAAAAAATTGATCGTAATCTATCCATAGAGAAGTTTTGATCGCACAACGGCAGACCTCCCATTTTATTTATATAGAAGTAAGTTTATGTGCGAATTTTTTATAGACGATCCTTTAATAAACAAACGATTCATATGATTGATATATTTGAAGATAATGAATAAATATTTTAACAAATTACGTCAATTAATTGAAAGTTAATGTTTAAAACGGCTTTTAATCGCCAGCCAGTACAGGACCGGTTACTGAATAACAGCCGGTTGTTACGCGTGCCCCAGTAAATTAATAATGTCATCGGGAGTTGTAATTCCAATAATAAACACATTTAAGTAAATTATCTGAATATCGCGGTTTCAAATTCAATTCGTTTTATATAAGCATTCCATGAACGCGAAGGTGCACAAGTTGATAATCTGCAGCACCACCTACTGGCGGGTTACAGTAAGCCGAATAACACTTAAAACTTATTCATAAAAAAGCACTTATTTTAGGTGTTGCAACTTGAATGGTGATCGGTGAAACACAGTGTTGGGATATATTAAACTTATATGAATACTAGCTGGACACCTGCGACTTCGTCTGCATTATTTCTTATCTTAACATGTAAAGAAAAATAACATAAAAACAATACGGAAAGCAAAAATATAGTATTGTTTACAATTGTATTATATACAATGTTATCTGATTACTTCCCCTCATCTGCGCGTGCTCACCACACCGCTTGCCTCACTTCTCAACGGAAATAATACACATGTCGCTATAAAATTCGTAGGTGTCTTAATTTTTTATAGTAAATGCAGTAGATATCGTGTTCATTTTACTGAATTAGAACTAAGCGTCTTAGAAGTAAAAGAAAAAATGTGATCGAAATATATCCAGTTTTGCGTGATACGCACACCACAGCAAAACAGTAACGTAAAGTATATATATATATATACACAAAATATAAATAATAATAGTTATTGTTTTCCAGAACGTACTAATTAATTAGCAAAATTTTCCTGCAACCACTACTACATACATTTAATATACCATTTTAATTATTTCAATACGAATAACCTTACAGAAGCTAATTTATTTTAGTTTATAAATAAATCATAATATTTCCTTATTACTTAATACCGCTAATTTGAATCCGCCTGGATGGATAAAGGCAAGAAGTAAACAAGAATTACCCATCATTTATTTTTAAACAACATTGGTGGATTTTTCCATGTGACACTTCCAGTTTGCTCTGTATCGTAACTAAATTATACCATTATATTTCAATAGGCGACGAGAAAGACCATTACAAACATAAATATTTAACAATCTGATATATTCGGTTCATTATTGCCAGGGCTTTTTATTCGATTGACTACTCTGAATACAGTTGCATGGGGTTACCTCCCTCAAAAGGCGACGATGCGCATGTGAAGCACCTGGAATCGCAAGCGTCCATAGCCTGCCGTCAAACGCTTACCATCAGACAGGCCGCACGTTGTTTACTACCATTATGATATGTAAACATTTCACAAAGTTGACGGCTCAAGTATTAGGAAATAACATTTAAAATACTCAGAATAATTCGCCGCATAATTATACTTTTTTTTTTATTAATTAGTAACTATCAGTTGCACGATTACACATCCACAATAGTCATCCGAGTAAATATAAAAACTACTATTAAAACTGTACAGGTTACATCTTTACGAAATTGGCATTCGTCCAATTTAAAGAGCTGCCAGATTAAGTATAATTAAAGTGAAGATTCTATAATTGGTGACGAGAATATTCATTCAAATATAACTGCGAGAATTTTAACGTCACTCTTTCATTCGTTCTGCATTCATTTGGTATTTATTATCATTAATAATATATCATTACGGCTGATTGTTAACTTAATTTAATCCTTAAAACTTTTCATGTTTTGAGTTTAAACTTTCGAATATATCTAATAGAATTTCGATATTTAATTTTACAGAAAAACGAAATAGACATTTTAAAATGTACTTACGGAGATTTGACTTTATTTTACGGAACGGCAATATAAACTTGGAGTGAATATCGAAGGCGACGTTAGTAGATTCTTACCAATGTAGATAAATCATAGATAACAAACAGTGAAGGCAGTTGAATATATGTATATCGGTAAGGAATCCCTTAACTCTGCATTGGGATTGCACATCTTAAAATGGTTAGCACCAGAACCTTATTTATGAAGAAATACGTGTGCCAATTGTCATTACGGTTGGTCAGAGTCGAGTGTTAGAATTTATCGATCTGAGATATCTAATACAACCGTATTAAAATTGTCGAAAAAATATAAGGTGGTAAGTTAAATATACAGCATATCATATTCCTAAAGTTAAAGTTAGAAAAAGTTAGAAAATTCTTTCACCAGTCAATCAATAATTGCAAATTACGAAAGCGCTAATATAAAACCTATACAAAGTCTCTCTCGAGATTTAGAGAGATATAAATATAATGCACCGTTGTCAAAACACGACAATACTCGGAAACCTATTACAATAATGGCTTAATTACCCAGCTTCTGTTCTTGCGTGAAGATGGCGGCCGTCCACTTTCTCCAATGATATTAGACTTTTTTTTTTCATGTCACGAATATAACCACTAACATTGTAATTAACGGCACTATTATTATTTTTATTTAAGTTGGCATTTTTATATAGGCAAGTAGATAGCAATTAGTGAATGAAAATTTACAAGTAAAGCTTCACCAATTGTCATTCTACATCAGAGGTTCCCAAACTTTTTTTTTCTCATAGAACCCTTTCAAAATTTTACTGGTTCCGGTGGACACCCTGCAGGTTCAATACTACCATTTGAAGTCAAGCCAACATTGTTAGTTCTTCACACTATCGAAAGTAGACCAATGTTCATAGATCCCCGCTTACTAATTGTACAGCCCCATTTCTTTGTCATGCCAACGCACACCGAGTCTCTCGTGGACCTCAGGTGGGGTCCACCTGAACCACTTTGGGACTCACTGTTCTACATAGATTGAATTAATTGATATTATTATTTCAGGTATCTAATAACCTATGTATATATGAAATATATAATTATAATAAAACAAAGTCGCTTTTCCATTATCGAAAACCTACAAATCAGTAGTGATCCTGCAACCAAAAGGCAGAGAATGATGCAGATTCATAACAGCATTTGTCATGTTATAGTGACAATAACCAAACATGCCAATACCAAGCACGTACCAGTACCAAGCAAGTACAGAAAAGGACATAGGGTACTTTCCATCCAGAATAAATGTATTGTTCAGTAGAGATACATCAAATCTACGTTAACGCAAACGAAACCGCGAGCAAAAATTAATCTTATATAAATACGAACGTATCCTACTCCATTACCATTTCACGAATAAGCCTTTAAACCAATCGAAATGAAATTAGGTATAGAAATAGCTGGAGATCTAGAGTAAGACATTGGCTACTTTACGCCGTTTACAACTAGTTATAAATTATTCACCAATTTTATTAAGTACCGCAGCATTATCACGAAATCATTAAGAATCTAAAACAAAGGACTGTATTTAGGTGAAGAAAATTATATCAGATAATTTAGAACCAAATTTAAATTCAAGAAGTATAACACAAAATGCTAAGTTCCAATGTTTTATTGCGAGTAATTGTCACTTACAGACCAAAATACGATTTGAATAATCCACTACGACGTTGTGAATTCGCAATTACCAATTTACATGTTTTGTTCGGCAAAATTCTATTGACCGCAACAATTTAAGTTGTTAAAAGTTAACTGGCAAATGCTACTCCCATATCTGCGCGACGAACCTTCGGTCACTTGTGCCACTAAAAAGTAACCTCAAAATTAATTCCAATAAAGGCCGTAGAATAACGTTTGCACACCATTGTCATTGCAATAGTAACTCGAAATTAGCGTCTCCAAGTTCCTTTGATGTGTGTAAAAACCGCGGCCCCAGTCACGCAATCCGATAATTCGTAACGCATAACGATAATACCTTCCCACATCTGCATTTAGTCTGACCATAGACAAAACTTCGTGCCGATACACGCAGATATGGGAGTAGCATTATACAATTATATAGGTCTGGAGTAACTTGTTTAAAGTGCCACAGTATAAAGTAACGATTGAATATAAATTCCCTAACTAATGTTTAACAATTAAAATGAAACTATTAAGCCTAGTGAAAACAAAATCCTAACATATTAACACGATTAATCTAAAAGATTAACAGATTAACCTTAACGACACCTAATTTGGTAAAAAAAAAGAACATAATCATTTTGCAGATTATGGTAACGACGCCTTGGGCATAGGTAGTTAACTCGTAATCAACTTAATAAGAGATAAAGTATGATAAGCTAGCTGATATCCGCGACTTCGTCTGTGTCGTTTATTATCTTAACAAAATATTTTATGAAAAAGGAAAAACTTAAGCACCACACCGCTTGCCCCACTTCTCTATGGCATGAAAACATACATCGTTGAACGCGTAGCGCATATAAAAAATCATGGTTTCTTAAAATTCGATAAATTTAATATTAAACGAAACAACAGAGATATATTTTTAGATAAGCCACCAAGTGTCTAAGAAATCAAACAAAATCTATAGAGTAGTTTTTGAATAATACGGCCACAAAAGCAGACCTCTATCAATTAGCAATGCATTATTAACATTTATATAATGCCACGGAACAAAATGGTCTCCTTAAATGGTTATTCTGTCGGTATAAAATATTATATATTGCTTTGTCACAAAAAAAAAACATATACAACTTATGAGCTAAGAGCATTCACACAAACAGCACAAACGGGCGTGTCGTCCAGATTCCATTCAAGCGGAGGCACGGTACAAGGCGAACGACTACTCTGGAAAAAAAACTAACATTATCTGACTATAATATCTACATATCCGTGTGTATATCCATACTTTTTGAACGATTAATGAAAGGATGTGATTTGTGGAATAGATAAAAGAGAACATACATATTTACATATATGGAAGCGATGATGAGGGCTCAGTTGGTAGTGTGTTCGGACACAGCATCGAAGGACATAGGTTCGAATCCTACCAACTGAGTCGAAGTGGCGGTCGGGCTTTTTCTAAGTCCCTCTGGTTAGCTACCACCGTCAAGTTGAAAATCTGTCGCCAAGCACTTGTTGGTGTGTTCCGGCAGTTGCACTTGAGAGCCAGTCTCCCTCTAGGTTAAGCGTGACTTACCATCATAGACCACATCATCATTTAACATCAGATGAGATAGTGGACAAACGCTTACCTATAAAGTGTAAAAAAAAATTATGATATGACATACAAATACAACACCTCCGATTGGCATAAATTGATATTAAAGAGAAAGGTAAATCTCTAATATTATGTTATATTCCATTCATAGTATTTTTAGAGGTGGTAGAGCTACGCTGAAGCTATTACTGGTTTCAGCATGAATGGGTCGGCTCACCCGGGGTAGTACCACCCTCTCACAGAAAACCGACGTGAAGTAACAGTGCTTGCACTGTTGCGTTTCGTTCGGTCAGTGAGAGCGCCGGAGGCCCATATATTTAAAAGGCCGGCAACGCACTTGCGACTCCCCTGGTGTTGCTAGTGTCTATGGACGGCGGTGATCACTTACCATCAGGTGACCCGCCTGTTCGTTTGCCCCCTATAACGTAAAAAAAAAATAAAAAAAAAAATAGTAAATTTAAAATAGTGGATAAAACTTGATCTTAATATGTAAACATATAAACGTATCACCCCATCTATTTATTACTTGATTCTGATATTAATTTGAATTGTTGTGTTATTCATAATTTTATTTATTGTTTGACAATAGTCTCCTCTGCTGTTATATGAAACATTCCAAACCTAGAGCAGGAATTACTCTCAAATACATCCGCCGGAACACAACAGCAGGTTCTTAGCGTCAAATTTTCCAGTTGAAAGCGGTAGCTAGCCAGGCGGACTTAGAAAAATCCCTACCACCATGCTATGGTTTCATAATGGTGTTTTCCTTCGCCGAAAGCTCCGACTCAGTTGCCAGCTTTCGAACCTACGTCGCTCGACGCGGTATTCGAACACGCCATCTACTAAGCCACCATCGCTTCATATTCATAAGAACTACGTTTTTAATATGGGTTAATCGTGGACTGTGTTTTATTTTTTTTACCCCCTGTTACCTAACTATTACTTTACCCCTTTGCATGATGATAAGGTTTTTTTCTAAGCCTGCCTGGCTAGCTATCACATTCAACTTGAAAATCTATTTTCAAGCACATATAAGTGTGTTTCAGCATTTGCACTTGAGAAGAGCTAGTCCGCCTGTTTTTTTTTACGTGGGGAAATCCATCATGGACACGCCGGGGGGAGAGGGTGGGTAGTGTGAGACTCCTACTCACTAAAACCCCACGGTGTACATCCGCCGCTATGGTTGGGGCGACACGAGATCTCTAAAGCATTCATCGTTTAACATCTATCGAGGTTCTGGGCGAATGCTAAAACCTATGAGGTACAAAAAGACAACCATTTTTAACTCTGTTATATTTATGCTTTGTCCCTAAAACGAAGCGTAATTCTATTTAGCTTAGATAATACCCTAAAAACGCTCCTCTATTTGTTAATAAAAGTTTAGTGAAAATCGGTTTAGCCGTTAGGGATATTAATTACATCGTCAGAAAAAACACATCATGTTTCAGAGTCCAATATTAAACTCTATGAATAACTGCAACAAAAAAGCAGAAATGTGTTCTCCTACCAATTATCACAATTAGCACAATGAATTGTGTAACATTATACAACAGACTAACGCGAGTACACAAGTAGGTGTTTCCAAATTGACACGAGTTATCACCTGTCCGGACTGGCGCCGTATGTCTAGTGAAAGTGATTCCCTCCAAGCCATTGATTCGGAACAATTATTATCACTACACTGTGTTCTTCCACGTTGTGTTTAGACAATTATTGGACTGCCCTATATATATAATTATACGATTATATAATGTTCACCCTAATTTATAGTATAATTATTTGTAATGTACAATAGGTTTTGCCTTTCCTTCCGTACGAGAAGATAAAAATATAAGGTTCTACAACTTTTTTACTACATTATTGACAAAACAAGAAAAGTAAGCTGCTAAAACAATATAAGAAACTGAGTAACCGAAAGTCAATATCTCAATGTTGTCGATATTTTTGAAGATCTAAAACCTACTGTCTCGCACAATCATTCACTTTTAATTGAGAGTTTTCAACCAAGATTTTTCACTTGTCCATACGATTTTACAAATATTTTCTTGCACACGTACCTTGTCCTCATAATTAAATACACAACAAAAAAAGAATTACTCAAATAAGTGCAACCGTTCTGAAGTTATACACCTACATACATTCGATAATTGGCTTTGTAAATATATATAAAATCTTACAATGGGGCTAAAAATGTCCACACATTTCACATAAAAACAACCGAAATTAGGAATATAATTAGGAAAATAGGAAACAAAATACCCGAGTGCAAACACACTTTTTGTAATAACCATGTTATTTCTCAAAATATACAATTCAAAATATACTCGAAAGTCACGGTTCTTTAATGAGCCGAAAACTAACACTAACTATGGCTCTAATTCAGTAATGATGAAATGCGCTCGCTTATACAATGAAAAAACATCAACAATAGATATATTTCATGAAAGTACTAGATTCTTTAAAGCGAAGGTGACAAAAAGCATTATTAACCATACTTTAAAGGCAAATTCCTAAATCATAAGCAAAATCGTTCTGACATATATACATTCGTGTTATCATTTGCTTTTCGTGCGACAGTAACAAAAGTGTTAGGTGTTTTTTTTGTTTTTTTATTGTATGTGATTGTAGTGGTGTGTGTGTGTGTAGTCACTATTTTCTATTTAAATTTTTATTTCAAATTTATTTTTCCACTTATAAGTTATGTAATTGAGTTATAAATTAGATGTATGTGTGTTTTACTTTATATATAAAAGTTTAGGGTTAGTCATTTAATTAAAAAATGTATATTATACTGAAACCATTATTGACGAAACTAACATTTAACCTGTACTTTTTGTTTTTTAAAATGTATAGCTGTATATTTCTTCAAAATAAATAAATAAATGTTAAAAGCACTATACTGTACAACTCCAAAGCAATCTATCGGCGATACTTTTTGTCGTTTAGTTAAAAATACTCGAAAACGTTATAGGAGCTAATTATTTTATTTCAATTCACAAATCATTTTTTTTCTAACAACTTGTTACCATAGTAACCTAATACGCCATCTCGTGGGAACAACAAAAACGCTTCAACACATACCTCATAAGTTAAAATCCATACATACCTACACTCCAAAAACATTACCCTTGTTCGAAACAGTCTGGTTAAAAGATCACCTTAATTTTTAGTTAATACTTAAAAAATGATCATACATTATGCCTAATAGATTCTAACGATTTTTCCGATGAACAAAACGTCAAATTCGAACACGAATTTGAACTAACAATATTTGACATCACTTTCGGGTGAACACCATGATTCCACCGCCATCTTTAATTTTAATTGCGTATATATATATTTTTTCAAAATGTAATATTGAACATATATAAACTGAATGAATGATAAATAATACCTAAAACCAAATTACCTAACGATCTCACAACGAAGCTGAACTTGTTTAAGATTTCGTAAATTTATATTTTTCTGTCTAGACATGCACTTAGTAATTAGCATAACTCAACAATTAGTAATACAATTACAAAATATATATATATTACAAAAATATACAATACACTCTCAAATGCGACATAATTGTAGGAACCGATAATCTGATAATTCCATGATTCTTAAAATTATGCGAGACATATATGAAATAATATAAATAGGAGTTTATTGCTATCTCGATTGACCCGAACTAATCAATAGAATAAAATAATATAAGCGAAATAATAATTTTCTATTACCCCATTTCTTTCTTGGAAACTAAACAGATATTTTAATTTGAGACGAACTTGGGTTGTTTATTATGTGTTTTCCGTTTATTTATTATAGTAGGTACGCGTACGCAGTTTGATTTCTGAAAATAACAATATAATTGGACAACAAAGAGGAGACATAGAAGATTGATAGCTTTCCTAACGTAATAATACCACTTGAACTGTTTCAGACTTTATCGATCTGAGAGATACACATATTTATACACATAAACCTATATTATAAATATAGTAAGACAAAATGGAGTTAATGTTTATCTAACAAATGGACCTATAAATAGAACGGTAGACGCATGTCTATTGTAAACACAATACCCGTTAAACATATATAGTCTTCCTAAACAAACCACGACCGACGGCCGATAGGGAACGGGGATGTCCCTAATAGGCAGCCGTTAATCTTTGTCTGCGCCCTATAATGTAAACCAAGATATTAAAATTCACCCTAAAGAAAATCTTTTAACTTAAATAATCAAAATCAAAGTGGAAATATTCACAACAATTTTAACATACCTTAATAAAAATAAATTTGTACATTTAGAAAAGCGACGAGGCCAATAGATCATTTTAGTTTAAAATACATACATTATTCACCACTCAAGAATATCAAGTGTGACATCTAGCAACAGTAAAACTAACTAGCTAACCGGCTTTACTGACTATGCATTACTAGATAAAGTAAAGTCAATTTGTACTCTTCTTATATATTTTATAGCTTACTAGCGGCCCGCTCCAGCTTTGCACGGGTATAAAATATATAGCTTATGTCATTCACTGAAAAAATGATTAAAATCGATCCAGTAGTTTTGATTTATTCATTACCGCCCGTGGCCCGCACGCGTTCAATTTGGAGTAACCTCAAAAATAACAGTATTTCTCCACTATTTAATTTATGTTACTATACATATAAACCTTCCTCTTCAATCACTCTATCTATTAAAAAAACGTGTCAAAATCCGTTGTGTAGTTTTAAAGATTTAAGCATACATAGGGATATAGAGACAGAGAAAGCGACTTTGTTTTATACTATGTAGTGATGAATACACAGCAATGCCTGATATTAAACGTTAAGCCTGAATGGGGGCTGATTCTCAAGTGCAACAGCCGGAACATAACTATGCTTACCGATATAATTTCAACTTAAAGGTAGTAGCTAGATTCAGCAATACATAAAATAAGTTACAGCCACGGAGATTAAATAGTGAATTAAAAAAAATAACACTGAATGTTTAGCCTTATCCCTTTATATGTAAAAATATGTTGTACGCACTCCCTAAAATTGACATCACATTTAATTAATAAAAATGTTCCTGTAACGCCATAGGCATTCCTATTTACGTTCGTTACAAATTATGACAATCCAGCATGACGTTGCAATGAATGTTGCACTAACATTTCATATTCAAGACATACTATCATACTCGAGTTTCGTCACATTCGTACTTGACACTCGCAACAGGCAGGAGGCGGACCGTGTCGAGAAATTTATATGACGTGAAGACATCGATTGTGCGACTTTAGACACACAAGTGTTTTATTTTTTTTTAAACTCACCACAGTATTATCTATAATTCTATAATTATTATCTATAATCCTTGGAACATTCTAAGAGTACTACTACAGTGCGGCATAGAAGCACACATCACTTTAGCACAGAGTTTCTGTCGCCAGACATGTAGTCCGGTGAATCCGTGGGGGCCCCATGGTCAACAGGGTATGTCAGATCGAAATGAAAAATGTCGCCAGTCATGATATGTTGAAAGGTTTACATAAAAAGTGATATAACTGATTTCTAAAATGTGACTAATTTAAATAATCCTTGTTTTAAAGAACCACAATTATAGAATTACGGTAAAGAAAATTACACACAAAAATATATTTCAAACTTTGTTTACTAGATTTTAGTATTTATTAGATTACCTATGAAACCATTTATCCTATTCATCAATAATTTGCTGAACTAAAAAAATGTTTGATACAAAATATTTTGAAGGCGGCATTTCGAATATTGTCAGAAAGCAAAGTTAATATTATAGATTAATTAAAAGAAGTCACAGTAAAATAATTAAATACTATAGAATTAAATAAATTCCTAACAAGACTGGAGTTATTAAGTTAAAACAATGTATAGCTAAAATTCGTTAACTATTTAAGTTACTAAAACTAAGTAAAACCAATCTCAACCTTCGTTATATTATTAGTAGGTACACTAATACAATGATCTATCATTTCGTCAATTGATAAGACAGTTATATCTATACACACTGATTATTTATTGGCCCAAATTAGATTATCAAAACCATAAAGCTTAAAGTTACTACTAGACTTATTATTGGAAAAATACTCGATATACAGCCAGCGTAGGTGCGTTGCTATGACCTTGGACCAACGAATCGTTACCAAACATTGTTCGCAATCGGCTATTGTTCCAACGCACTGTACGAACTTAAGATTCTCAAGGGGGATTACTGAACGAAAATTGAAAACTTACAATTTTTTAATACCCAAACTCCAAGACCTACTTCAAAGTTTATTGAAGGTCTTCAACTAACATTGGATTCTATTTTTATTATTACTAATTTAAATAATTAATTCCATTGTAAAGTATATAGGTTTTTCCTGAAATAATATATCATTACTTAAGTAATTAATACCTATTAAAGTAATCGTTTGAGCATATTCAATTATTTATTACCTTATGTAATGTGAATGTTGTTAATGTTCAGTGGTCAATAAAGAATGTGCCTATTCGTGATAATATATTAAAAAATCGAAACATTAAAATACTATACCTAAATAACATTATAATAAAAAACAAACGCTGTATCAAATTACAATGATTTAACATTTTATTTTTATAATAGATGCATAAACAGCAAAGGCACGCCAATTACACATTTTAATACTTGGAAAATGATGCTACCGTTATTACAAATGTACTAATAGGGTACATAATATATTTATTTAATTCCTCATAACATATAAGTGTACAACTGAAAGATTTGTCATACCATCTACTTCGGTGAAGCTGAGAAGACTCATCAGGTAAATAGCATAAAGCCAGTTTGAAAAAAAAACTTGCCATTCCCTGCCAGTTTTTTCAGGAATGCACAAAGAAGGTGTTGTATGCAGGATTTATATATATATATAGCGTTTTAAAGTGGAGCCACACCATGTCACACATTCTATAAAATCAGCTCGTTTCACATCTTTCTTTTTCTGAGTACGACCCTGGTCACTCCAGTATAAATTTGCATTTACCGAGTTGCTGTGACTTTGGGTCGATTGGTTATGAAAACAATACTCAGTGTTTTTGCAATAAAGCATTTGAGCTTATATTAGGCACAAAGGCAAATAAAAATATTCAGTTCAGACCGGTCGTATTTCATATATGTACTCGTATGTGTATTGTAAATATATGTAATATTGATTTACGTTCTTCTCTTTTAAGTAATTTTTAAAAGTATAAAATTTTACTATATGCTTCATTTATGTTCTAAATAAATTGTCTTAATGATTATTATTTACTTTCCTGTCTTCTTTTAGGTTTTTAGCCTGTTTGCAATTGTTACAATGTATATACCCAGGAAAAACACGAGCGTATATTATAGGGTCATTTTATTCTAAGTTACGCCTTTGCACTTCCAAAGTACATATTATTTATTAATAGACAATATTTAAGTATTTCCATGATTTTAGAGTGCTCTATAATTATAAAGGTTTATATATCATTCATCAATTCGATTTTTTTAATATTTTACAACAAATGTTATAAACTATCGTAAATGTTTTTTAGGTTATGTAACAATGATATGGTAATGAAATTAAAGAAAGAGAGTCTCGTTTGAGCAGCGGCCGAGTGCGCACGCGCCCGCTCGCAGCTCTGACGGTCCGTTAGTTCGGCAACTCGCGAGCAGTTGTCGGATATTTTCGTGTGTGTCCGGAAGTTTAGTGTGTTCGAGCGGCTACTGTCGATCGTACGCTCTTTTCAGAGCGACGGTGCACCTCCATTAGTGCACCATTTAAACCGCACTTTTCGGTGCGAAGCCGTGCACACTGTTTGCAGTGCGTCGAGTCGCCGTGCTACGCGTCGTGCCTCGTGCTGCGCTTCGAGAGTCGTGCAGCGCGTCGTGTGCCGTGCAGAGCGTCGTTCTTCGCGCCGCGCCGTGTGCAGTTTTGAAGAGAAGATTCGCGTTCGCGTCGCGTCGCGTTTTCCCTTTGGCCCGGACACGGATTGTCCGTTAGATTTGAATTAGGCGCACCCCCCTGCCCCTCAGGCAGGGAGGTTAGTCATGTCTACCCCCGCGACCCCGCGTGCCCATCCGGCCCTTCCGGCCGTTGATGATACCGTCCACCTCGAAGAACTGTTGCGCTTCCACATGTTCGTCGAAAAGGAAGACCCGAATCTCGTCACGGAATACAACAGACTCCGGAAAGTCTATGCGCGCAACCCTCCCGGTAAGATACCGCGTTGTTTCTCCGCGAACCCTTTCGCGAATCTCCCGGACGACCCGTTCACGAGGCTCTCGGAATTCGATTCCGATGACGACTCGGACATGGACTACGATACAGTCCCCGCGACCGCGCCCGCGACCGTGCCTGCGCCCGCGACCGTGCCTGCGCCCGCGACCACGCCCGCCGATGACGACGGTTTCACAACCGTCACGCGCCGCGGTAAACGCCCACGCGCCGCGATTCAGACCGATAGCGACTCTGCTGCGGGACGTCCGACCCCAAAGCTGCCCAATATAGGTGGCGCTCGGGTGCCCCGAGCCTCTCCCACGCCCTCTGCCGCGAATTCGGCTCGAGCCTCGGCTGCGGAACCCGCGGTCGCGGCTAAGAAGCCACGCCTACCGCCTCCCGTCACCTTCCGTGACAAAGCTCGATGGGTAGAGATTTCTGAAGACCTTAAGTCGAAGGAAATCGTCTACAAGTCTGCCGTCAACACTGTTGCCGGCATTTCTATTCGTGTCTCGACCCCCGATGAGCATCGCGAGCTCACCAAATACTTCAGGGAGCGTAAGCTCCCTTTCTTCACCCACGCGCTCGAGGAAGAGCGCCGCCTCCGTGTCGTCATTCGGGGAGTTCCCTCTGAGCTCACCGAATACGACATCTGCGATTGCCTGAACGGTCAGGACTTCCCAGTCCGGAGCGTGCAGCGCATGCGCCACCCCCGTACGAAGGCCCCCTTCAACTTGGTGTTGGTCACTCTGGACCGCTCCTTGGAAGGCAAGGCTATTTTCAGCCTCAACTCAGTTTGCGGCCTGTCCCCTGTCTACGTCGAGCTTCCTCGCAAGTCCCAGGTACCCTCGCAGTGTCACAACTGCCAGGTGTACGGTCATTCCGCCCGACACTGCCACCTGCGTCCCAGGTGTGTCAAGTGTCTCGGGGATCATTCCACTAAGGAGTGCCCCCGCACTCCCGAATCCGTCGAGCCTCCGAGCTGCGTCCTCTGCGAGCAAACGGGTCATACCGCGAACTATCGCGGGTGTCCCCGTGCGCCTCGCTCGACCTATCACCGTCGCGGCGGTCGTGCGACCCGGTCCAGGGCGCACGGCCCGCCGACTCGGACGAATCGGCCTCCGCCTCCGCCCATACAAAGCCAGAAGGCTTTCCCCGAACTGCCGGGCACCTCCAGTGCGCCGGCAGCATCCGCTACTCCGCCGAGCGCGCTCTCCTGGCGCGTAAGGCCTTCCCCGCCAGCTCCCTCGGCTCCTAAAGCCAAGCCCCAGCCCCCAAAGGCTCTGTCCACTCCTGCGCCACCTATCGCGGTTTCAGCATCGACCTCCGGTATAGACTGGATAGCTCGCTTACTCTTGGTACACGATGTACAAGAGATAATCGCATTTAACGCGTTAGTTAATAGTACGTCTGAGCTCGGGCTCTTAAACGCTATCTCCGCTTTCCCGGCCGTCGCGACCACGGTACAGAAATTAACCCGCGCCGCGCATAAATAAATTCGCGTAAATCAAAATATCAGATCGAACCCGCGTGTTCATACATAATAGACCGATATATTAGGATTTGTTACGTAATTATTTAGTTAAATCGGCACCGTGCCGTTGTACTTTATTTTTTAGCTCGATTCCCTCTCAAAAGATGCGTGTTTGCGCCCACGCCCGCGACTCTCTCTGCTCACGCCTCCGTGAGCGGGGGGTGAAGATTCGATCCCGCACACTCGTCGCGATTTTTCTTGTAACTGCTCGAGCCTAGGTAGTCCCTCGTTGTGGAGCCCTCGAGTATGTTACTCGCGCGAATACAGTGATTTACACATGTTCTACACTTACACGATCACCCCACACTCTTGCACATCTAGGCACTCAGTGGTGGGCTGTTTTTTTGCCCTTTTCGGACTGAAATAGGTCACATAACACAGTAGTCAGATACCAAATACACATATACATTCGTGAAACATGCATGGTCACACATGCATTTTTCACGAATTCATATATGTGTATTGCATGGATAGATAGCTTAGCTAGCTTAGTTAGTTCGGGAATCCGGCGACAGCTCAAGCCGAGGTGCACCGAGTGCCCTTGAGATGTTTCGCCTAAAAACAATCGGGTGAGTGCCCTAAGCGCTCCCCTTAGTAGTCCGGTGGAACTGTGAAAGCCTAATAAGCTGGCAGTGTAGGTCAGTTCGAAAAAAAAAAAAAAAAAAAAAAAAAAATGAAATTAAAGTCCGTCATTCGTATCCTGATTTTGAGTGCGAGCACCATAATTTGCTCTTCCTTACACACCCATTGGTTATTCATAATAGTTACTTGTTTGTAGATTGCGATAACACCGGCCAAGCATTACCATCGTGAATAATAATAATAATTGACATTGGATAATCACCAGCAGATTAGTTGTTATAGTTATTACGACATATATCGATCGATAGTTAATCAACCACCAAATACCGATTGCGGTCCTTTGATCATGCAAGTAAGCAAATAATCAAAAATATACACGATTTGTTTCGGAATTCGAAACAACCCGAACACAGATAATCGACCGAATATAGGACAAAATAAAAGAGAAATTACTTTTACAAATTTCACTGAATTCTTGTAAAATATAAGGAATCTGCAACGTTTATTTGGAGAAAGGAGACCGTTTGTGGACGTCTATAGAATGACAATCGATTTTATATCCTCGTACAAAAAGTCTTCGTAACTACGTGATAGAGAAAACCAGTGTTGTGCGTTTGCATAAAAACGTTATCGACTACATCTATTAAGAGCATTTTTTACATTAAATAATAATTATCACATGAGGCATAATTAAAAATAGAGGGGGAAACAAGAGATATTAAAAAAAAAATGTATTTTTTAATGTTTTAATACTATTGGCATTTTTGTACTTTGAAAAATTTACAAAAAGGAAAATAACAACCTCGATAACATATGATACGCCAAAGAGAGCGTCAAGTCGCAATTAGTTAAAACTCTATAATTACCGACGAGACCAAAAAATTTGCGGGTGAACCTTTTTCGTATCACAAAAGTCATATAAATTATGTCGCCAAATCACCATACAACCGACGTCACAATTATCGGGACACGAGATCCAACTCACAGAGAAAAGGGATGACTGAATGTTAACGATTCTACTTTAATAAAAAAGAAAGAAAACTCAAAGACAACAAAATTGTCATCGTTCATAATTTAAATATATAACATCATTCTATTCTTTTAACATGACATCGGCAAGACGATACATATACTACGAACATTGAAGTCCGTCTCCTAATACAATTAACACTGAAACTATGTTCACGTCATACAGGCATTATATTCTGGATTTTATAAACTTTAAAACTGTTTTTATAAACTACAACATATTTCTAATTAATAAAGTAAATTATTTCAATGTTATTACTATTCTATTGGTAAGTTGTAAAAAGCTGTGTAAGCTTTATAAATCTACTTCAAGAATAATCTTAATTAAATTACCTTGAGTACTTAATTAGAACATTGATGTTTTTTGTACATATAAAATAACAGCGATTCCTAAAGTGGGTTTCGCAGAACTCAAGGTTTTGATACAACAAATACTACGATTCCCGGAGCCATTTACTACATGCCTCATTTAATTATTGAATAATTTCGCTAATTAATCATTTCCACTGTTAAAAAATTTGATATCACTTCAGTTTGATTTCGATTGCGAAATTTCATGTCGAAGTGCACTGTCCTTGATTTGTAATCATTTAATAAATAAAATATTATAGAAAATGTTTCTTGAATGTTCTGCAACATAAAAAGTTTAGACAACGATCTACATATTGCAACAAAACCTAATAGTATTCCGACGTGCTAAAGAAAAATATAATAGAAACATCCTTTTGCTGTTTTTATAATAAAAGCACAGACCATTAATAATTTGCAGTGAAACATCGACATGTTCCCAACACTACACATTAATGTACAGCAGCACCGCATACACAAAATGCAAAACGGGTCCGAAGGCCGCGTAACTGCTACGTGCACATGGCATAGGGGTCACAGACGATGCGGATGCGCGATCCGGTGATTAAAGGTAGGTACTTAAAATAACACACGGTCCGAGAGATTTTACCGCTTTTAAATTTTCCTTCATCGAATTAAGGTTTCTAATTGTTCGACTTGCTTCGTGACGTTTATAATAGGCATAAGGTACTTACGGCCGTCATAAAGTCTGACAGAGTCGTGCCTTACAATAAACTAATTGTTGACATACTGACATAATAAAGTACTGTCAATGTATCAATAACAAACCTTCCATTTCACAAGGTACTTTCATTTTTTTTCGGTTGTTAATATTTAAGTGGAAGAAGAACACGAATTAATAATACCTCTTAAATTATTACAATGTAACTATTTTATTGATTAGTGAAAAGATGTACAGAAATTACGTAAGTCATCCTAACTTATACGTAACTTGGTATCTGATATATTCCCTATTTTTCTTATTAGCAAAGCTCTGAATTGATACTATGTTTTAAGATCTATATTATTTCCATTATTATACTTTTTCTTAGCTTTCTCCTGGGTCCCTTTTTGCCGTGCATTCAGTTTATTCAGGCTCAAAGCACACTATTTCCTTGCACAGATCTCAAACTACCCCTACTGCTAAATTTGACTATAACCCGTACAGATGTTTAGAAGTGGAGAAAGTAAACAAAGAGACTGAATTGCATTCGCATTTCTAATATATTGACAATGGAATGGTAAAATGATAGAAATCCATAGACTTACTCGTTACTCAATTAGCTTTTCAATTGTCGATATTTTAAATAAATAAAAAGTATCGATTTGAGATACTTTTTTTTTTTTTTTTTTTTATATTATAGGGGGCAAACGAACAGGTGTGTCATCTGATGGTAAGTGATCACCGCCGTTCATAGACACTAGCAACACCAGAGGAGTCGTAAGTGCGTTGCCGGCCTTTTAATATATGTGGGCCTCCGGCGCTCTCACGGACCGAACGAAACGCAACAGTGCAAGAGCACTGTTACTTCACGTCGGTTTTCTGTGTGTAGGGTGGTACTACCCCGGGCGAGCTGACCCAGTCATGCTGAAACCAGTAATAGCTTCCGCGTAGCTCTACCACCTACAACAACTTATTTTGACATTAACTTTTACACAAAACAAATGTCATAGTTTATTGTTGCGGAACATGTAGATTATAATAACGTTGTGGGCGAACGATATAAAATACAGATTATAAACTATCGACGACACATGTAAAATAAAAAGGATAAATAATACAGTAAATATATGGAATTAAATTAGATTATAATTATAACACTTATTTATTATACTGGACTTGCCAGGTATAAAATATTAATATACGAATTACTTGTAATGGATTTTATCAAATTAATTTCGTAGCAATAAGTTTTCGTTATACTTAAAAAGTGGCTTCAGTTGGTACTGTGTTCGGACTACAGCGTCGAAGGACATAGGTTCGAATCCAAAGCAACTGAGTCGGAGCTTTCGGTGAAGGAAAACATCGTGACGAAACCATAGCATGGTGGTAGGGCTTTTTCTAAGTCCGTCTGGCTAGCTACCATCCCTCGAGTTGAAAATCTGTCGCCAAGCACCTGTTGGTGTGTTCCGGCAGCTTGCATTCGAGAGTCAGTCTCTCTCTAGGTTAAGCGTGACTTACCATCTTAGACCACATCATCATTTAATATCAGATGAGATTGTGGTCGAAACGTTTACCTATAAAGTATAAAAAGGTAACTCTTAAAAAATCGAAATCTATATAGAACGAATGCAGATTATCGATAATGAGAATCGATACATCGTTTTTACCCAATATGTCTATCAGTAAATTAAAGTGTCATCGAGAAATTAATGTAGCATAAAGATATTAGTGAAATTACAATCTAAAACCTAAAAGGTCAAATGACGAATTTTGTAATATTTACTACACCGTAATATATATCATATATGATGAAAGAACATTCAAAGCGATATTCAATGATAAATCTTAGATGCAAAGAGAATCATTACCGCATTATATTGTCAGTGACCTTTCGCGTATTCCAGTGTATTCTTTTCATTACCGTCGTATTGCTTTAGAGTGAAAAGGATATTGTAAAGATCTGTAGGTATCTGTATGAGAGCAATACTCTTACAAGTACGGTACGATTGATTCTAAAGTAAACATAGTATATATAAACTATTTGGTAAAAACGTTACCTTCTTATCGTGATATTATAAATAACTTTAACCCATTGGCATTATTTAAGTTTTTTTTTTTTTTTTTTTTTTCGAACTGACCTACACTGCCAGCTTATTAGGCTTTCACAGTTTCACCGGACTACTAAGGGGAGCGCTTAAGGCACTCACCCGATTTTATATAGACGACTAGCACAAGGGCGCACGGCACGCCTCGGCTTGGGCTGTCGTCGAAAACCCGAATCTAACTAGCTAAGCTAAGCCTATCCGTATCATACCTGTATGGGTTCGTGAAATATACATGGTTACCAAGCATGTATGTTTCACGATCCCGTACACGTATTTTGTATCTGTCTATCTGAGTTCTAAACTATTTCAGTTCGAAAGGGCAAAAAAACAAACAAAAATAGCCCACCACTATGTGTACCTACAAGTGAGTGTGTGTGCACGTGTGTGGGGTGATCGGTGTTATGTTGTAGACGAGTGTTTGATTCAAATCACATTATTTAAGATGTATCCGCGGGTAATTATTACACATTGTATACCAGTGGTAGCCAATCAAGCGACAGTTGATTCGTAATGCGCCCACTGCAAGATTTCCAAAATACTAATTTAAAAATAGCATTTTTTTTTACTTTTCTTAGCTAGAGGAAAATAATGTTACAGCAAGTCATATTAAATTATCTTTTGATCTTTGTAGTAGTTTGATTATTACAGTTTTGCTTATGAGTTTATTTTATTCTCTCTCCGAAGCAAACATACGCATAACATATTAATATTTACCACCCAAAAACTCGATTGAGAGAGAAAAAAATGTACTGAACCGTTTCATCTTCGCCCATTTATATAATTTTTAATGCCACCTAGTAGTGCAAGTAAGAACTACGTACGATCAGAGTCGCGCACCTAAGCGCGGCAACCATTGAACCTAGTTTACCTTTATCGACGCATGGATTTTGCACTAATGATCTCCTTCAAACTCGACATGTATTTTAGTTCTCATTGTGATAGCGACAATATGATTCATATTTATGTTGATATTACGTGGGTATAGAAATGATTAACGACTTTGGAGCCGCATTGTAGCACCTGAATGCATAATATACTAATGAAATAAAATAGAAAACACATATTGATTGGTTTTAATTGCTCTATGTTCTGTCGTGCCTGAAAAATTTAATATATTTTAGTAAAGTCTACTAATATTGTGTTATATGTAACACTAGCGGCCCGCTTCGGCTTCACACGGGTATAAAATATATACCCGTATGTCATTCACTGAAAAAATGACTAAAATCGATCCAGTAGTTTTGATTTATTCACTACTGCCCGTGGCCCGCACGCGTTCAATTTGTAGTAACCTCAAAAATAACAGTATTTCTCCAGTATTAAATTTATGTTATTATACATATAAACCTTCCTCTTCAATCACTCTATCTATTAAAAAAACTCACATCAAAATCCGTTGCGTAGTTTTAAAGATTTAAGCATACATAGGGACAGAGAAAGCGACTTGGTTTTATACTATGTAGTGATTTTCGATCGATTTAAAATTAAAATTTCTTTTATATTTAATCTCATTTTCGACAAATGAAAAAATCAGAGGAGGCTTATGTGCTCAATGTACAATTTTACGGTTAATGCTGACGCACAAACTACATAAGTAAATTATATGGAAGAAACTTATGATAGTCACTAAAAGGTACAATATTATATAAAGTAATTATATAAACACAACATTTTATTGATATAATTTAATATTAAGCATTTTTTTTATCAGGTCACAAAACTTATAATTTACAAATCTGGGACGAGATTGTCGGACATCCGACGGACGGATGTATCAGTACTTCCTGGCATCACGAGAAAAAAATATGGGGAGCGTGCGCGCACACGCCGACCGATGCGACGGCACGTGCAACGTGCGTAGGTGCAGCTTATTTTATTCTGGGGACATCTGTCGGCCATGTCAATAGATTTTTTTATACAACGTGCCACAAGTAATTAACATTTATTCTTTTAGCTGTCGTCCGATATTATTATAAGATACATAATTTTAAATAAACATATAATTAAAGAAAAAATCTCACACACATACACATATAAGTATAAAAAAATTATGCGCATGTAGTTCGCCCGAGCTAATTTATGAAATAGCTGAAACGAGAAATTAAAAGGTTAAGAGGTATTAAGAAAACTACAATTTAAAATGAAAAAAAAAATAAATGAAACAACAGAACTATTTTCACGCGGACGAAGTCGGGGTAACCAACTAGTAAATAAAAAAAACTATCCGAGATTTTTTTAGGATCATCGTGGTGCGAGTCGATTGATATCTAAAAATACTCATTCCTATACAAATGCATAACTAATTCGTTAAAACTTTTTCTCCTCAACAAGTTCTAAAAGATTAATAAAAAACGCCACGCAATCGAAAATACTCTTTAAAATATAGAACGGAAGGATGACTTCAGTGTACGATACATCCCAGCACGTGCGTTAAATTGCCTTATGGGAGTAACTGTTTCCTGCAAAGTTCCCTCAGATGTGTATAGCACGTACGTAACGCAATTACCTTCGCTTCACGTGTTCTCGGAACTGTCAAAAAGATTTATTTTTACCATCGGTTCTCAAACGGGAAAAAATATTATAAACCTATAATATTAAAAAGAAAAGAATCCAAGACTCATGTGACTAAATGCTTCACTAAAAAGTTACTAATTATGGGATAATTATGTTCTATTAAAAACTATAACGCATGATGAAAAAGTTCAATGCCTTATACGTAATAATTGACATTCTTCTAACTCCCAGACTTTAAAAATGAATTCATTACTATACAAAACATATTCAAATATGATCCTATATAGTATACTAACTATATGCTGGTATGTTTGTATGTTAATGATCATATATTGCTTTGCACGCTGGTATGGCTTTTTGTAATTACTGCCTGGCTAGCTCCCAACCACAAGTAAAAAATGAGATATCAAGCATCTATAGGTGTGTTCCAGCAGCTGCCCTCATTAACCAATACACTTTTAGGTTTAGCGCTTCAACACTTTAGGCCACATCTTCATTCCGCATTAACGTGGTCAAACGCTACAACCTATTATGTATAATAATTAAATATAATATTGTAAGATACAATATAATTTAAAAAAGTAGTGTGTACTTATGTACACCTGTTAGAAGTTATACTTCTTTAGCGTAACAAGATAAAAATCCTTTCATCAAAAATTTATCTTTCGCCTTATTCTACGTTTGTAGAAAAAACGACACTGACAATAGAAAAAAGGTATTTAATACATACATACTTTTTTTGAATAATATGTTGAGTATAACTAACTTCAGGGTGTCTGTTTTTCGTGACAGTGTGCGCGCGCATCGTAAAAATTCACTCTCATCATTTTTCCCTAACGCGCCAAAAGAAGTATAACTTCAAAAAAAGTTTAAGGAACACTGTCTCGTATGGAGAAATATAAACAGGCCGGTCGGCTAAGGCGATGAATCGTAGTGAAATCATGTGGTGCATTCTTTGAACGTTGCGTGGTTGGTTATATTAGTCGCTGCTATGAGAATAATAAGTAAAAGAGAACAGATAAGGTAGCACCAACACCACTAAGTACACTATGAGTAATACCGACGGATTTGGATCTAGTCCCGTTATAATAATACAGCCAGCGATGAGTGATCAGCAAGTCTAAAAACAAATCTGTATAAACAAAAATCATTTGCTGAATGTATGTAACCGCGTTACTTCAGAACCGGCTACACGTATCTGGATAATTATTTTTTTGCTGTGTTCGTAATTGTCAGGACAAGGATTGTGTGGAAGAAAATATTTGGAAAATGATATGAAAATATGAAATTAAAAAAAAACCTATCCAAAAAGTGAGCGAATGAGTGAGACAAAAGTCAATAGGAAGACTTTTTTTTTCTCTTTTTTTATCGAGGATTTATTCAAAAAGAACACGCCCCTTCATACATACAACAAAAAACAATTAAACAAACACCTTTACAAATGAAAAGAATAGTAAAATAATAAATAAAAAGACAGAAACTTGGAATCAGTTCAAATATAAATTAATTTGGCTTCTTCCAATGCTCGGCGTGACAATATTTCGTTACAAACGCCTATATTATAATTCTCCTTAAATATCTGTCTTCTTTGAGAATTTTCCTGGACACGTACCATTAAAAAATGATATACATCTATTCTTATTGGCGACAAATTGCACGTTTACTGCTTTCGCTTCTTTTCATTGAAAAGTTAAACTTATTCAATGGATTATGCCCAGAACGCATTCTTAAAGCTAAGGCAATCATCTTCCTTCTCATATTGGAATCATGGAACCATGGGATCGATCCCAGAGATGGTCGCAAATATATTGACAAAATGGTACTGTTAGTTGCCCATTTTATTTCATTACGTGAACTAGCTTTAAGGAAAGATTTGGTCTCATTTCCTTGTCAGAGAAGCCGGAGCGTGTAGCTGGTTTATTTTAATCTTCAGTTTACATAACAAGAACTGGGTTGTTTAATATCTTACTTCGAAAGATAGTCTAAATGCAACGGAGAATTTTGTGAACACGGTTTGACTCTAGAAATACCTTCAAACACCTTTGGCCGTTAATTAATGCAACTTGAATAAATGTTTCGTTACTCTAAAACAAAAACTTGTCCACTTAAAACTTATGGTAAAATAATAGGCATTTCTAATCGTTAGGAAATATAAAAATATAGAAAATAGTAGCTTCTATAAATTAAAACTGCATATACTTGTCATAAATATATAAAATCCACATACGTTTTCTTTAAATATAACATATACCTTTTAAGATTTGACCGTAAACTCATCTAATGTTAAATGAAGATGTGGTCCAGGATGGTAGTAAGTACGCTAAGCATAGAGGGGACTGGCTCCCAAGGGCAGCTGGCCGGAACACACCAACAGGTACTTGGCGACAAATTGACGGTGATAGCTAGTCAGGCGGATTTAGAAAGAACCCTATCACCAGCAATGCCAGTTACAAATACGATCAAATGAATTCAGGTTAATATCCTAAACAGCTGAAGTCATTTTAATAAAAAATTATTTACATATTAAAGATTTTTCAGAGCATTCACCAAGCAGCATAACATTATACTTCTCCATAAGGATAACGATATAATAGTAAAATTTTACAGAAGGTAACTTGATTATAATACAGGACAACTCACAATTCATATTATTGATAGCTTTACAATTTACCCCTTATTTCGAGATTTCACTCACTACTTTCAATTAATACAACAACAAAAAAAATAACGTCCGTAATATAGTTCTTTAACTCTCCGATCGCGTAGCTACGGAAGCGGCTTTATTTTCATCTCAATCCAATAAGGGCAATAAGGATGGATTCATTTCCTTTTAAGCTTGTTTGTAGTTAACAGCTGGCCGGGTTAACGCTTTTATATCGCGTATCGATCGAGAACAGCTGTGATTAACAACACCTCGTACACTTATACCACGTTATTCTGTTAAGTCCACACAATGGATCAATAACAATAACACACGACACACACACACATAACACTAATACACGACCAGTTATACGCACAATTAATTTTAACTCGACAGAAATTAGAAACCGTTGCTTATATATAGCCTGAACAACTTTTGTATAACATTCATATAAACCATAGGTTAGTTAAGCATTATTTACAATGTTTTATCTTTTACAATGAGTTCGTGAAACTTACATGCTTGGTACAAGTGTATGTTTCACGAATTTATATATGAATGAAATAATATTTAGCTTAGTTTAACTTAGCTTAGTTAGACTCGGGGTATTCGGTGACAGTCCAAGCCGAGGCGCGCCGTGCACCCTTTTGCTGGTTGCCTATATAAAATCGGGTGAGTGCCTTAAGCGCTTCCCATAGTAGTCCGGTGAAACTGCAGAGGCCTCGCCAGGTCAACAGTGTAGTCAGTTCGAAAAAAACAAAAAAAAATAGTCTTTTACTAAACAAATTTACTTCCCTAATAAAACTTACACAACTCTTAGGTTGAAAGAGAAATATTTCGGAAAATATCATTATTCCATTTGATTATAGTATGTTAGATTTTGCTTAAAATCTGAAGTTCTGAAGAGGAAGTTTGAAAATACAAGCACCAGTGACAGAAAAGTTGAGAAGTAATAGATTAGCATGGTACAGGCATATTCTGAGAAGAGATTGAAAGTCATGTAACTAAAAAAGTTTTGAGCTTGACTGTGGACGGATATAAGTGTAGAGGAAGACCGAAAAGGTGTGGATGGATTGTATAAAAAATGATATGTGTATATAAGGCGTGAATACTGAGATGACATCTGACAGGGTAGAGTGGAAAAGGAAACGATGTTGTGCCGATCCTACTGAGGTGGGATAAGGGGAAGATGATGACGTATATAATTACAATTTAGAATCCCACTTTTTTCCTTCCCCGATGGTAAGTTATCTGTATCCAATAACTACCTCCTATCATCTATATTAATAAATTTGTACTTATGGCCCTGACATGTATTCATATTTTCTCAGAGTTTGTGATAGATAACTTTCAAAACCATTGTTCTTAAGGGAAATATATGCCATTCAGAAATTAATAGAGCATAAGAACGGTCACAAATTTGACACACTTAAGTATAGAAAAAATATATTAAAGAGATTAAACTAAAGCGAGCGAAACCGCGGGTAAAAGGTACTCGTTTATAATTTGGAATAGTACATCACAACCATACCTAATTATAATATATAGATACAGGGGATATTAAAAACGGATCACGTCGCGTCACTCTTCACTGCCCAAATCGCATGCATGAACAATATCGATGAGTCAAATGTGTATACACTATACGAACATTATCAAAAAATGGCGGACATATTGGCGGATACGAAACAGACGTGAACAGTTTAAACGAACACTAAATTATCTTCGTTTAAAACTTTACAGGGGAAAAAAAAAACATTCTGCACGTGTAACGCTGTTCTCGTCATTGGATATACGAGTGAGCGAAATAAAGCATAAGAGGTAGGTAAATTGATACCGGTGTCGACGTTGAAAGGCGATACTGCCACAAGTTTTCTACTAGAGCTTGCAAACAGCGCTATAGGAATCCCGGAATATTGAGATATGAAGAATGAACAGACAAATAAAAATAAATAAGCTTTATAATTGTGTTAAGTATTACTTTTTAATTTCTAGAATTCGTATATTTACGAGTATATTAATGAAGAATGACATATAAATGATTCATCTACGAATTAAAGTACTATATATATTTCTGTATATCTTCTCTTTTCTTGTGTATAAATAAAAATATAGAAGTCTACCGTGGCGCCTGCATCACTCAAAAATACTGGCTAGTTTTCAATATTTTTTTTACTTTTTAAAACTGTTGGATCTTATCTAAAAATATCCCGATAGCTTCTTTTAACATAAAGTTATTAGAGTAAAAAAAACAAAGATTTTTATAAGCAGTACAAAAAAAACGCAGCGCTGTGGTGCTTATGTTTTTTTTTCTCTGTACATAAAATATACTGTCAAGATAATAAACAACGCAGACGAAATCGTAGGTATCAGCTAGTTCCAAGATTAATAATGTTGTTAATAAAAAAAAAACAATTATAAAGTGCTAGTTTTACCCCGCGACTACAATTACAAAATCGTTATTAAAATTTTTTTTGAAACCTTTAACATTATTTATTTCATAGCCAGATAAAGATAATTACATCTAAATAATTATTTCATGGTTCTTTTTATACACAATATTTATTACTGATGTAATGGGACCTAACCGAATGTCACAGAGGTATATATAAAATGGTATACACATTCACATTTCTTATGCTGCGTTTAAAATTTTTAATTCTTTTTTATAACTTAAAAGCGTCCATTATGATTGAAATACAAACGACAGATATAATTACATAGAATAGATAAGACACACTACTTACGACGAACATACTGGATTTTGTAGAGTTTTGGTGTTATTATTATTTGGTAAGACACACTAGCAGCTTAATAGCTGATGCGTGTGTATCAAATAGCTTGGAGATATCTTCCCTGTCCAATCCTACTCTTAAGGGAGTTTATTATTGGAGCCTATCACAACTTTTTCTGGAAGTTTGTTCCATGCTGCGACCACTCTCGTTAGGCAGGAATTGCTTCATTGTTCTTGTTGACTTTTAACCTTATAATTTGTTTCATGCTAATATAACAAAACATATACTGAAACCTAGCCAGAGAAAACATACACGATTTTAAACAAAATCGTATACATATCTGTTCAGTGGTTTTTAATTTACAAGCATACTAAAGGATACGCAAACGTTATACGTTGCATTTTATAAACATATTTTACAATACAACATGTATTAATCTAGATAATTTGTATCAATATTAAAAATAATACTTTTTTATAACATGTACTAACATGTCTACCGTCACATATAACCAGGAACTATGCAGAAAAAAGGGTGAGGTAAAACATACTAATCAAATTTAATTTTGGTATATAACATTTTTTTTTATTATAGTCCAAGCTGGCTAACTCCACTATAACTTCTGTGCATGAGATTTTACACAGAGTTTCCTCTATTCTGATCGAACTAATATTATAAATACAAATTTGAATATGTGTATTTGTTTCGTACGCTTTCACACTTATATTTGCATACATATTACCAGGTACATATACAGAAAGTGATATAGGGCACTTCTCATCCAGAAAAAATGTACAGTTCCTGAACGATACATCAAATCTATATTAGCGCGAGTGAAGCCGCGAACAAAAGTTAATTACTTATGTATAAATTACAGTACAATAAAATTACAAAAAAAGTAGTGTGAACTTATGTACACGCGTTAGAAATTATACTTCTTTGGCGTAACAAGATATAAATCTTTTCAAAAATTTCATCTTTCGTCTTATTCTACGTTTGTAGAAAAAACGACACTAACGATAGAAAAAAGGTATTTAATACATACATACTTTTTTTGAATAAAATATTGACTATAGCTAACTTCAGGGTGTCGATTTCTGGTGACGCTGTGCGCGCGCATCTTAAAAATTTACTCTAATCATTTTTCTCTAACGCGCCAAAAGAAGTATAACTTCAAAAAAAAAAATAGAAAAAATAAACGTATACAACGCCGTGCCAGAAATGTTTCATTACTAGAATCCCGCCAATGAAAATGCACGGCACGTCACTCACTAGCGTCTAGGCTCCAATTACACGGCCTTATGGGTAGTAACAATACACCATACAGATTCCTGTAGGGTTTCTAAAAATCTCTCCTACTTTTACGGTGAACCATTGCCGCCTTTTACACATTGCAACCTACACTTTATTATTCTATATTAAATACTAACGCGTGCCGATGTGTATCGCTTTCGAAATACGTTGTACTTTTACCTGACATAAAGACTATTAATATATAAGTAAAGCCATTTAGATTCACGATCTACAGAACTTAATCTTTGACATATTGTGTCCACATATTATGAGATTACGAGGATTAACACTGTACTGTTCAAATGACAAATAATACTTATTTATGTGAAGAAATTGGTAAGTTAATTAAGTTAAAGTAATAGCTTACACTAATCTTAATAAATAAGTAAAAACCATCCTCAGAGACGATATATATATTACACATCGAATTGATCGAATCGATTGATGTTTGAATTCGAATCGATGATTTAATTCAAATGTAAATCGATATTATTTGACACATAGATTTACAAGCATAGTCTTCTTTTTTTTTACACCGAATATTTTTAGATGACATTATTTCAGAATGAAAGGTATCTTATTTATTTGAGTTTAGAATATGATTCATTTCCACAGTTACATAAATTGTCGTACAGTAATAGCATATACGCTTTCAATGGATAATGTTCTTGTTTTCAACACTTATAACTAAAGAAATTATTTAAACCGTATACAACATTAGATATTGAAACCATCCCGAGATAGTACATATCTACAATTATATAAACGAATCAAAATGATCTCAATCGGAATACTCGAAATATATGAAGAAAATATATTGATACATCGGATATCTCATTTGCAAACATCGAATGCTATCAATAACTTCGAATTGTTCTGGATCATATGTGTATATCAAAAACTCTTTATTAAGACTGCAGCTCTATAAGAGGGTAATCACTGATAGCTACATACTCCTGGGGACTAAGCTGCAACGCCTCTTGTACCAATCACTAGTTCATATACCCCTACGCAATGAGTATTGCTATACAATAAAATGGATTATGCAGGATAGTTTTCGTAATCGAACCTTGAATATATTCTATCAACTTCAGAATTCACTGCGTGCCCTCATCACTGAAGAATTCGTTTTCCAAATCGGTTACCATCGCTACTGAAAATGATAACTCATAAAAAACTAAGTGGCAATTAGTCATCATTGAAAAGAATTATGAAATCAATTACATAATTACGATCTTTGCATGTTAATAGCATGTTCCGCTAATAGGAATTGACACACATTGACACCTAATGGCTCACGTGCCTATTATATCAATTAGCTCTGAGCGGGCGTTAGTCATTCGGGTTATAAATGACATTTGCATACCATGTGAATCTGTGCCTTTTATCATCTTACTACTATGTAGTGTTCTTGCTGCATTGACTCAAAGGTATAAAAAACTTTTGAGTTGCTGAGCATATTTTCCCCATAAGAATTCGGCTTTTCTCTAGCAAATCGACTTCAAATTCATTTTTTATACATAACAATACTTTATTTTAATATCTAATTAGGCGTGTGTGAAGATTTGAATAAATAAATTATTTGTCGACGAATCAAATCGAACACCAGCATTCGATATAACACTATTCACACATCTTTACACTTTACGATTGTATTCAAGACCAACACCGATTAAGCAATGTATTATTCTATACGTACCCAACCACTATATAACATGGCCGGCTACTTACGACGTTGCATTTATGTACAACGAACACATACAAATAATAATAAAATTAAATATATTGTTACGTAACGATGTACCTACTTATAAAAACATAGATAGGATATACACGTAAAAACTAGCAATTTCAATAACACATCAAAAAAAGCTAGAGTTAACATCATTAATATTAACGCTTGTCAAAGCAAAATAAAACTTTACACTGCTATGCGAAATATAATAGTTTAAAATGGGCCACATACTTTAATTGATTTAACATTTTATTATGGACTTGGTAATGTAATCAATCATCATTTCCATTGATTATTAGTCGAGCGACAGCGTCGAGCACAGAGAGATCCCAATCTACTGATACTTCCTAAGCTTAAGAGCCAAACTACAAAGTTCAGGTGATAGCTGAAAACAAATGCGATACACCGTAGTGTACCACTGTGAAGGGATAGACCTACAAACCAAAACAGCATAATTTACATCAGAATTAATTGCAGGAATAAACATATATTATTTAAAGAATACACCGAATTATCCCCATTAAATAAGTAGTATTCCCGTATTCCATACACGTAGGTGGTACCTACTCGACGCAAGCAAAATAAAGGAAAAAATCTGAACGCTCACAATAAAAAATCTGAATCGAATCACGATGCAGAAACTTCGATGCGATGGAACAGGAACGACCCTGAAATAAAAAGTCGTTCCGACCAAAAAGGAGAACGCGATAATGGAGGCTACATACAAAGGAACAAAGTGCTTGCTATTCAACCGCAAAAGCGACGAAGGTTTTATCATTTTTCTAAACTGGGTATACCGTATCATAACTTTAATGTAAGCCAAAAAACCTCTTTGTTACGTTTACAAGAATTCCTATTACTTATTATTCTAAAATGCCATTACTGTACTGCTGCTACTACTAACATTTGACAGAAAATTTGTTCATTAGTATATCGTGACAATGGGTATGAGACGCCGTTCAAGTATTACGTAAACAGAATTTTTATAATTTCTGACCGCCCTCTCCCTCTCCTGGTCTACAAAAGCAAGCAGTGCTCTTTCCGCCGCTTATGCTTATGTAAACATCTATATAAGTATTTTTTAACCTCTCCTGGTCTGGATAAGACCGGGCGCCGGGCGATCCGACTTACATATCTCTCTCCTTATGTCATCAAAGATATGTAAATCAAACCCCAAACCCCCCACCTTTAGTGCTAACGTAATACTTGAATAGTCCCTAACTTACAAATACAGATGAAATTTATAACACTAGTAAAGCTTAGTAAAATAGAGCAATGTCTGAAATTTGGATAGCATATGTCTCAATTCAGACAAAATATGCAAGTACTAAATTTAGCCGTGACTTTTCACTGAGAGGGGAATTCGGGAGTTCAAAGACCTCGCAAACCGGCCCATCACGCTATAGAGTGAGTATATTCCATTTTTATTAGGGAATAAGACACGAGACGAAGTTCACGGGCTTATCGAACTTAAACTGTCGATGAAAACGAATTTATTATTTTGTATATTCCATTTTCTTTTGTTTATTATTAATAATTTAGCTATTATTAATAATTATTGAGATAAATACATTTACAAAAATGTTTGAGATAAGTATAGCTAAACTTATTTGAATTATATACTAGAAAATAAGAGTGAACGGTTACAAAAGTTATTAATGATTTATAATTACAAGATAACGGTAGAGTTCTAATGCTGAACTCGCTAGGCAGTAGGTGTACTAAAGTTGAAACCATATAAGCCAAATACCTAATTGTGTATTTTGACAGCTTAATTTTAGAGTTAGGTTTCTTTATCTTCGGTAACATCAGGTGAGGTTATAATCTAAAACTAATTAAATTTCAGTGAGCCTAAAAACTGATTGTCAAATAATCATAAATCCAGTCAAAATAGATTAGATATATGTCACCCAATCACTGCATCAGATGTTAAAGTAGTAAGTACAAATAACTTCGGCATAAAATCGTCTTCTATCGAGTTTAAAAGTTATTGATAATTTCGTTCTCTTATGCGCTAGAAATTGTATACATTCAGAGTTTAACAACAAAACTCATTAATTTTAATGTTAATATAACCATATGTATATATATATAATAGCGCCATATGTATGCATCATAAACAAAGACCGCATTATAATAGAGTTAGAATTCTCTGATACTTACTTCTAGTGTTGTTTGGCAATCGTCCAAGCCTATAAGTGTCCTGGAAGAAACCCTAGATGCAGCTTCCTTATTCAGTAATAGTTAATATTGTTAACGACTAATCGTACTCTCGATAACACTTGATTTTACCTTGGTTTTGTCTTACGATTATAGGCAACAAATTTGAAATAGTTGTGAATGTAGATATGAAAAAAACTATGTGATAATTGAAACATAGAAAATATTTATTGATTGACTGATAAATAATTCAAAAACTTTATACTTTCACATATATATCAAACGTATATTAAGTTTTCATATATTTAAAGTAAATTAATATATCTTTTGCATATTTATAGCTTGTTATAAAATGTTTTTGTAAAAGTTTTTGCAAACTATACAAGCAGGCAAACTCGTCTACAAAACTTAGCCCACGATATGCAATCATTAACTTATAGGCGTTACCAATGATTATTTCCTAATTATTATATAGCCTTACTATGCTAATCTTCTTTACCTTATACGAAAACATTGGCGTAAAATGTGTAAGGAATACATCGATGAGCGATCAGTTAATAAAAGCATATGGCGCAAAACCTTACAACCTACTTTGTTGCGCTTTACTTGGTTTGACAAATTCCAAATAAGTCGACCTGAATTAACTACTGCCTTTCGACTCCATTTGAGACAATCCATAGATATAAGCATTTTTTGTATTTAATAAAAGTAAAGACGTCACCAAATTGCGATATATGCAATAGTGTAGAAGATATTTACCGGGTAATAACAGAATTTATATGTAACCAAGTTCCAAGATTAGCACTCCTCGCTCTTCCGACATCCGAAGAAGCAAGAATGCGTTACAGGCTGGTTATTATATCTGGTATTCAATATCGATAAAACTTGTTATTATTGATTATGAAAACTACACATTTCATTTTAGTGGTTATCACCGGGGTGACATTGTCAATTTGTCGCCAAGCCTAAGCACAAATAAAAAAAAAATACTTTATGCATCAAATACTGAGTCATAAAAGAACAAACAAAAATTGACTATAATAACATCTATTTATATAAATTCACTGAACGGGATATTATTCTACTTATATCAAAAGAAATAAAATCAATTCATCGAATTGTATATTAAACAAGAAATGGTATGTCAATCTGAATAGGGGATTTAAAACAATCGACAATACGACAGACGCGAAGGTAGTGGTGATACATACACTAATAATAACATGAACCCGTTATACAATGGTTCAAAGACCACACATTACGCCTCTCAATATAACGAACATTACACTTGAATGAAACGGAGACCACAGGAACTGGTTTTATACGTAGTAAAATAAATATTATTATCGCTGGACGTGAAGTGGTAACAACAGTTTCCCTAAACACAGAGCCGCCAAGCGATTGCAACGGACCGTTCAACGTTATACAAGTTTTCAGAATCGGACTGTATTAGAAGCTTGGTTATTCTGATATAGTAATAGAATCGGTGCTAAATTCCTATAAGTTTTATTTTATAGTCTTACCGTTTACTTCTCACTATATTATTGGAAAATTTTATGAAGAGATCATAAAAAGCAAATGTAAATGTACATTACGTAAATTATACTTTTTGTATTTAATTTAGATTTAATTGCACTTTACATGACATAATTTCAATGAATATTCTAGAAAATATCAAAGGTTTAAAATAACACGCAACGCGCGTAGCTTCTACGATTTTGATGAGCTGTAAATATCACAAAATGGATATAAATTCTTTAGACACTTTTTATTGCCTTATTAGTACATTACATCTATGAAAAGCAAGGACAGGTCGCTACTTATATAATATATACTACTACTTACATACTACTTATATAATATATATCAAAGAAACACCCAATATCTACATGAATTAATAATCTATTCCACAATAATATGAAATCGTTAAGCATAAATGAAATGATCGCAGGGGAATTTCTTAATTATTTTTTTTTATGTTATACGGGGCAAACGAACAGGTGGGTCACCTGATGGTAAGTGATCACCGCCGTCCATAGATACTAGCAACACCAGGGGAGTCGCAAGTGCGTTGCCGGCCTTTTAAATATGTGGGCCTCCGGCGCTCTCACTGACCGAACGAAACGCAACAGTGCAACCACTGTTACTTCACGTCGGCTTTCTATGAGAGGGTGGTACTACCCCGGGTGAGCCAACCCATTCATGCTGAAACCAGTAAAAGCTTCAGCGTAGCTCTACCACCTATAAATGTAATATTCGTATAAAAACCACAAGGAGGTCTTTTTTAACTTCACCGGAATTGTTTATGATATGTTGTATCCTATATAAAGTATTTTATTTTTGACATAATTATATCAAGTAATGGATCCCACAGATCCTATGTTTTAGACTCCGTAAGACCATCTGTGTTGCTTATATAATAAATTCCAGTAAGATAATGACATATTGTATCCCTAATAACCCAGCAGCCATTTGCATAAAAACGTAACTTTAAAAGCAAATTAATCTAAAGGAAATGCATGAAACGCTTGTCTTCCAGAAGCAAATTAAAAAGGTTGAAGTAATGTCTTCAAGAAATTAACCCGTTGACAATTTTGTACGAACTGCAACTGGAATCTGGTTGGTTATAAAAACACGCTCAAGGTTTCAAGGTTACCTCAAAGTCTAGGGAATTCATATCAAGCACATACCTGAATATTGGGTAAAGAAATACGTTCGCAATTATTGTCCGTGAGAACACCTGTTTAATATTATCTTGGTATTACAGAGTTCAAGGCTAATATCATATATGAATCCATCTGTATTCACTGCAGCATTGCGATTAAGCGAATGACCGTCGTTGCTGAATTCGTAATAAGTACTAGTTTGTGTTTTGGATTGCTGTGTAAGTTTCTCACATTATTTTAAGCTTCACGCACAAAATCGTATTCCATTAAAACCGGTTGCTAAGCGTAAACATCGATGTTGCTAAGCAACGAATTCCATTAGCAGTATTCAATATTTTATATTGTACTAGCTGTTGACCGCAGCTCCGCATGCTTTTTTTTATTGTAAATTACTTCTTATAAGATCAGCTATCTGTTAATGAAAGTTCCATGAAAATAGGTCCAATCGTTTTGGAGATAGTGCTACATACGAAGCCACGGATGACAGCTAGTCTAAAATAAAGTAGCCCATGTCACCCGCTGTAATTTTAACTATCCGTCAGTGAAATTTCTGTCAAAATCGGTCCAGCCGTTTCGGCGATTACCCGGAACACACAAACAGACAGACAGACAAAAATTTTAAAAATTGTATTTTAGTTATCAGTATCGTGTATACGTTCATATCTAATCAGTAAAAAGTCGTTATTTTGATATTACATACAGACACTTCACTTTTATTATATGTATAGATTATCGTTTACTCGTCACCAAAGGAACTATTGTTTTTTTGTATACTAGAAATTGTAACATAATCACATAGTACGTATAAGATGAGCCCTAAATTCAGAAGAAAAACTAATCAGGCAAATATTCTCTATATAGTAGATAAATAAAATTGTAGAGGTCAATTGTTATACGCTCATCATACAAACACTACTGGATAGATTTCGATATATTTTTTTAAGTTTTACTTCATAGACAATAGTCATATCTTCATTTATTGTAAAGTTTTAAGAAACTACAATCTTTATAAGCACTACGCGTCCAAGCATGCGTGTTTTGTTGCCGCGGTGAAGTTGAGCAAGCGGTGTGAACTGCATGCGTAGGACAACGGAGACGAAGTCGCGGGTATCAGGCTATTTTCAATAAAATTCTTCACTTTCTTTACATTTCCTTACCTTGCAATACGTTTCTAAGTCAATATATTAAATAATAATGTACTCACTAGGAGCATACTACTAAAGCTATATCAATATTAAGATATAGTACTGATAGCGAAAAGCAAACGAAAACGGTTCGGGATCCGTAGATTAAACAATCAGAGGCGGTATGTAGTCTTATTTGCTTTTTAGATTATTTATTATAATGTATCATCTCTTTGATTTGATTCCCTTTACACATCCCATTACTGGTAATGACACTTCTTCCCATACTGAGAAGAGTAAGGGTCCACGTGTCATCACGCGCCGCGTTCGTTGGACATTGGTTTTTTTACTAGAACTAAACTTTTTGCTAGTGCATCGAATATATCTTAACTGGTAATATTCGCTACTGTGCTGCAGGCTGAATGACGTAATTAGAAGTTTGCAAATTGACTGTAGAGGTCCAAAAGCTAGTATAAGTAGTTAGTAAGGTGCATATTGGTGAATTATTTCCATAATATTCAAAAAGAGAAATATCCAACAGTACCAACCTAACTAAATTCATGATACTCAAAATATCAAAACCATTCAAAATATGTATTAACCAGAATGGATAAGATTATGAGTATAACAAAGGAATTATAAAAATAGCACCAGGGACAGAGAAGTCATGCAATAAGGTTAGCGGGCTATGGGCATGTCATGAGGTATGAAACTCGTACGTGTAGAAGAGTATTAAGTATGAAAGTGGATGAATATAAGAGTAGAGGAATAGCGAACAATATTTGAACAATGGGTGAAAATATCAAGATACTATAGCTGATAGATTGAAAAAGTAATACGTGTTGTGCCGACCCTACTTAGTTGGAATATAGGTATGAAGAAGATATTGACATGTATTTAAAATAAGAGCATACAAATATGTATATTTCCTGAATCATTCTATAAATATCACTAAAAAAATGGTGTAACTATTAATCATGAAGCATGATGAGTACGAAATTTACGACGAAAATACATTGTTTAGTCATTTGATATGTGTTTAATAATACATATGGAATGTATGCAAGGAAATAAATTGATGAGGAAGGAAATACGAGAATACGGTCCAATAAATAGGATATGTGCGTTGCGAAACCACAAACAGAATTACTACTCGTCGTTTGATATCATAACTATATCATTTATGTAAATTAAATTAATTTTAATGAAGGATACAGAATGTTTAATCGAAGTTTACTTAATTTTTTTGCTCCTACATAAGAAAAAAAAACATTAAATTATAGATATTTATAGACGATACATGGAGACAAAAACATACCTACATTCAGTTGCTAATTACCAACTATTTCTAGTCTTTATTCGATTAATAATGTCATATTGACCGAGTGTTTTAACCAATGAAACATATAATCGATGTCCGTAAGTTCAAACAAATGTTTCGGAAATCGCATAAATTTGCAAATTTAAGCTGGTAACACTATCGCATAACGGTGAAGGGGAACATCGTGAGGAAACCGACATGTAAGAGAATATTTTTGTAGTACCATCACTCCATGTGGAGGCATAGCCGGATTCGCAATCGCCAATACGTTATGGATTGGCGTGCTAATTATGTCCGTACCTTCTCTTGGGAATAGATCTTTGGTCCAGTAGTGGGAGCCTTGTAGACTGTCGTTATTATTAATCCCCTTCAAATTGAAACGCATCCTAATTATTATTAATATCGCGAAGAAATAATTACAAATTTCAGGAACAAAAACGAATGAGAACAAATTTCAACATTTAATTTCGCAATGTTTGTAGTGGAATAATCAAAAATATATATTGTAAAACAACTCACAGATATTAAAATGTATGTACACTACACGTCTATATATATATAGATAAAACTGCAGAAAGTAATATGACCTCTTTTCGTCAACTTTATATTGTATGATCAACAGAACGGATCTAAATGTCTACAATACTCACTATATCGCAGTATTTGTTATTTAATTTTAGCAAAAGCTATACGCGTAATAACCATATCGACACTTCTAGAACATTTCAAGTTCTATAAAATGTACCATGCGAGGTAGGTTCATATTGCAACGGTATATAACTTTACCGGGATTTGACGAACGTGAAATTTATTTTATACCGGCAGTTCCATAATACTTGTAATGGGGAAAAACATATATTATTATTAAATTAAATATGTATAATTTTAATTAACCCACTATCTACGAACTCGGTCTTGCGTATATAATTGGCAAGTTATAATGATTATTTTGTAAAACATAAAAATTCGGTAACATAATGGAAATCTTGCAAATATTCTATAATATACCTCTATGTAACCTGTCTACTTTTAGTAGACATACAGGATTATGATGATAACAATAGATCGAAGCTTAGTATTATCATAATATAAAACCTTATACTCATCTTCATATATACATATTATTGAATAGTAGAAATATTTAAAAATTGTCTTGGAATACTAATTAAAAATAAAACGAAAAATAAATACAAATTCCAATTAGAAATGTAATGGAAACGTGTAAAAAACATAATTTTATTAAACAATTAAATAATTTTCACATATAAAGTCAGCGTCCCAATGGACCATCAATGAGAAAAGTCAATTGAAACATGTTATTGTTTTGTACTCACCTTAGGAATTAATTAATGCGTACAGGGCACCGGTATTCCAAAAGCAGTACACGCACTATCACAAACACAACACTAAATCGAATAATACACTATAAAGTTTCACTGATATTTTTATTAAAACATAAAAACAGCTGGTGAATTTTGCCGCGGGGATGTCAGACGCGTCCTTGGGGGACGCTGAGCGCCATGTTGTTTTGAGGAGAGGCGCGTGGCGACTGCGCGCAGCCGCCCCTAGCATGCGCACGCGTAATGCGTCACCCCAGTTCGACATCCCGCCCGCGCCCTGTTTTGCTTCCTCGATCCCTGTTTTTAGTCTAATTGTATTCCTGGTGAAAAACAAAGTCGACATGTGGACTAAAACTGTTTCTCCGACTCTTAGGCACAATTTATTCAGAAGACATGATCGAAACTAACGTAGAAAACTAATTTTAATACAGTCATTACTTACCTAAGTACATATATGAACGAATAACTCATTTTATTATCTAATTTAATGTAAAACGGTTTAAATATATGTATTACTAGACATTGAAATACCATATTTGTCAGTCATTAGTTTTGAATAACCACTAAATTAAACATTTCTTTAAGCTAGTATATATAAACGGAGATAATTCGTATGTACATATTTTACGCATATAGGTAGGATACTATTATGACTTTAGTGAGTTTAGAATTTAGACTAAAATTAATAAACCGTGCAAAAGGATCTTATGAGAAACAATACATTATGTTGAATGAAATAATCGAGTACAATAATATTACAAAGTATAGCAGATGTCATCATTCCCGGATCTCGCCTGAAGCATATAACTAATTTATTGAATAGTTAAAAATATAGAAACAAGGAAAAATAATAGACAGTAATAAAAAAGGACAAGACGGAAGGACAAAAAAATATAATGAACTTATATTCAATAATGTGTAAAAAATAAAAAACTACTTCTATTGTATGATAAAAATATCAAAATAATACCACAGTAAGTAAACAAATGAGTACAACTTCAAAATGATAAGAGAAATAATCAAACAAAAGAAACTAAAATAATCAGTAACATAACATTATTTAATAGGATAAACCACGTTTGTGGCTAAAAAGTTTGTGATCAAATTATAAAATATATATATATATGACTACAAGAATATTTACCAATGTGCTAATGAAGCAGTATAGCTAAAATTATATTTAGTTATATTTATTTTAGCAACAATAAAATATATGACTTCGTCTTTCTTATTTTTTACTATATTACTGAAATGCTATTTTAGGTGAAATCATTAATATTTCAGACAGTTTTTTTTTCAATATCAAATAATTCTCGTTACTATACTACTTAGTATATGTTACAATTGTATACTGAAACAGTAAACGTACAGTATAAAACATCTGTGGCGCCTCGATCGTCGCCATTATTTATATACTGGCCGTTAAGAAAAGGAGTATAACAAAAAGACGATCAAATTATAAAATCTGAGTGTCATAAAAATATATCGAGAGTCGTTATCGCCAATACTAGATAGTCCGTGTTGGCTGAGCTAGCCGATCGTAACGCATGTGTATACATAACAAAATTATAAAGTAATATACTAATAATACTTATTCTTATTCGTTTCATTCGCATAGAAGTCGCCTGCTAACCAAGTAATCGTAAATATCGATCCCCAGACCTCTTTAAAAAAGTTAATAAGCCGGTTTTATTGTAGGTAGTTGTTTAACTTTTTGTATCAATGTATGTTGTGTATAGGTAACGTGAATTATAGACATAGCCAGCAAAAAAACAAAGAGGTTCAATATTCAATTTTATAGGTTTAACCAGTTAAATAGGGAATATTTTCTTTTATAATTATGAATTTATTCTTTAATGACAATACAGAAAATGGCAAAAGTATTTATGTTCTTTTAATAAATGAATTCTCCGTTCTTTTGAATGAACTAGTTGATACATATATTTAATTTTAAGCTATTTATCATATCAATTTACGAATTTTACTTTACACACGCACAATTATCACTGCATTAGGAACTCATTCAAAAACTTAATATGTTAGTTCGGGTTACATCATCGAAATGATTATATTTGTTTAGTGCCTGCTTTATATATTTAGCAAAAATTTCCTATCGCGTCAAACATTTTATATTATGCATACAATTTCTAAGCCTAGCATGATTTTAATATATAGAAACTTTGAGACTAGATCTTATAATGTTTGCATCTTTTTATATATATATTTTTTATTGCATATTAATTCATTTTTAAGCAAATTCAAAAACAAAACAAAATGTTGCCTGTTCGCAATATGAGCAAAGGCGATAAACTAATATGTCTGCCGTATTGAAATATCTTTTGCTGCATATAACTAAATACTTACGACTCGCCCACTACACGCCTACACCCGTTCTTCATAGTACCTACATCTCTTTGTTAACAGTGTACATAAAAAAAAGTATATGTTAAAAGGTTAGAAAGGAATGCATTGAATTTTATTCATTTATCAGTCTTCAATAATTTCACGGATATTATAACATCAATATTAACTATAACTTTCATAATTAAAACATAAATATATACTCCTCTCATTTTAAAAATAATACTAATATTTTAACCTAAAGAAGCCATTGAACTCTTTTTCTTACAACATGCAACGTCAATCATCAATAGTTTATTCAGTTAATGAGAGCAATGACAAAAATAATATATGCCACGACTGTTTTCTTGATGCACGCTAAAGTGTTAAAATTCCTTTTTATTATTACTTTTAAAGAATCACACCTAGGTCGCATGTCTCAATATAAAATTTAAATTAAATATATCGCAATAAAGATACTGTTTAGATTGAACAAATATAAAGCATGCTGCTATCTTTTATAGGAATAACCGTTATTATTCATCACACTTATAGTTTACATAAGAGCAAATCAATCGAACATGCAAACCTATAATGCTAAGGCACTACATTTGAAAACGGTGTAAGATTGTCTCACATAAAAACATGTGAATGTATTCCAACTTAAAAATGGTCCCATTGGCAAATGTAAGGAAAATATAGTGGCATGAAAATTAAAATTGTGTAGTGTATGAGTGAAATTAATTAGAATGATTATCATGCAACATAAATTCTGAAATATCACATACACACTACTGGATATATTTACTATTGGTGACCATTTCATTGAAACGCTAAAGATTAAAAATTAGTAAGAAGTTACGCCCATAAAGCTAGAGTCCATTATCCCTAAATATTGATATAAAAAAAAATATTTTGACAGCAGTTTTATGGACAGCATTGACATATTTGACATTGAGAGAAAACTGTCGAACAGCTGTGTGTAGACTGTAGTGTTATACAAAAATGCCGGAAGATAAGAAAAATCAGTAAGTAGTTGTTGTATTACATGTGTTACGGAAAATGCATTGTATATACAAATTATACATTATATTAAAACTAAATAAACGAGTTTCGTGTAATATTGTTACTATAGACCAATACATAAACTAGCCTCTAGTTTCTCAACCTACTCTAAGTTAATCTTACATATGGTGCTTTGCTTATTATCTATTAAATTTTAAATCCAGACAAAAAATTGAAAATTATGCTTATCGTACAGTTTATTACTTACAGGAAGAGAACCTGCACTCTCTCAACCTGATAATAACATTTAATATATTAATGTTATTAGGCTTGCCATTTTGCATTTATTCTGGCATTCAACTAAACTAATAAAAAGCTATGTAATACAGTATTGTTTATAATGATTTCCAGAAAGCGAATTGATGCAAAAGAACAGAGGAAACCTAGACGTGGAAGGCAACATGAGGCACCAGTAACTAAAAAAGTAGAAAAAATTAATGAAAACAAAGAATTACCTAAAGGTTTCGTATAAAATTTATAGTATTCCATCTGTATACAGACCTCACATATTTTATACACATTTCTATGTATGACCAAGGTAAAGTTAATTAGCTGTTCCAAATGAGGAGTTCTTACAACCCAAAAACAATGGCAAATATGTGAAAGGTTGGAGTCATTGATGTATACTAAAGTTTATATCGCTCCAACATACATAGAAATCAGTTGCTCTCATAAACTCTTAAGATGTTTGGAAGTACTATAATAAATTTGAATTGCTAGGACCCTAAAACATAAAGTTAATTTTTCTTATACTAGAAACACAATGGCTCCGTGATTAGTGATCGGACACTGCATCAATCAACATAAGTTTGGATGCTTGTGAATAGGCCAGAGCTATCGTCGTAGCTAAAACATCATGATGAAACTATTTTAAAATAGCATAGATCACTTGTGTACATGCTGTATCAATTTAAGGTCATATATGTTGAAAACAAAATTGACATATTTTTTTGAAAAATCTATTATCTGAAAGTATAGTATGGTATTTGATTCATTATGATTATATGTACTGTGCTTGGATGTAACTTGTCTAAAAAAAATGAAGAAAATGATTAATATAGAAAATTAATTTTAAAAATTTAATTTTCCCAATTACTAATTAATGATTTACTAATTACTACTATGGTGATATGAAGATAAAGCAATACCTATTTATCTATATCAATATTATTATTACTGAGTCAACATAATATGGCTAAGCAATATTTAACACACACCAGTACATTCTGGTCTCGGTCTCTGCTTAATCAACCTAACACCAATCTATATGCTATATCAAGAGTATAATGGTGTCTATAAAAGCAATATTAAGAAATATCTTACCTTCATATCTTTTAACACTATGTTTCATCACTGGAAACTCATGCCTAATTTTGGTCCAACATTATTAAATGTTGTGTCCAAGAGTACACTCATAATTTTCTTACGTTTATCCTACCGAAAGTACAATACCAGGACAGTATAGATTCAAAAAACTTTTAAGGTAAAACATTTCTGAATATATACTTTTAAATATTTAGTTATGTAACTGATGTGAATTTTGAATATTAATAATAATTTCAGTAACTGTACCACCTCAGAAGCCACCGGTGTATGAAGATCCAGGACCTGAATTCTACAAGAGTCTGAAGAGAGAAACGGATGAAATAATCAAAATTACAGAGGAAGAGAACACTAAATACAAAAAGAAAGAGATTCAAAGCAACTGGTCAAAATATGAAATGCCAATAGAAACTTATGAAGAAATCGAAGAACAAGAGAACTTAGGAGCTGATTATGAGGTTAGTACCGACTAACCTAACTAGCTCAACCTAGAACCTATGTATACTAAAGTAATTGAAAATATTTTTATAATTAAATTTATTTATATAAGCCTGTATCTACTTTCTGATATAATCGTATTTTATTGATGTAGTAAGCTATACTTATTTTTAATTAGTACAATATGTAGTTTTCAGATATGTTCTTAAGATGTCCCAGGAAATGGGGTTGTCATAATTATTACTCAAAAGTCACATACAATTCAAAAAGCAGCTTGTATATAATTGGAGATTTATATCAATATAGTTGGGGTGTTCCATGCCAAATCGGATGATTTGAAAAAAAAAATTGTTTTGATTTCCACGATTTTGTGATGTTTTAATACCCCTCAAAATAACCCTCCTGGTAACTTCGAGATTTTTTTATTACCCCTTCAAAAGATAGTTTCTTGGACATAACTTTCTTTAAAATACCCCAGATATATAGTTAAAAGGATACAGAACTAGAGGACATGAATTAATCCTTACTTAATATTATAAATGAAAATATGAGTTTGTTTGTAACACTTTCATAATTACTCAATCTATCACCATAAAATTTGACATGAAGGTTGTCAGGGGTACAGAATACGACTTACCGTTTACCATTTTCATCGAGTAAAAGTACTATTCCCGTGGAATATGTCCAATCTATATTCAAAGTGAAGGGGCTGACAAAAATTACTAATGAATAAACGAAATAAATAATTATATATGTGCATCAACAACAATGACAAAGTGATTATTTATTACTAATTACACAAGGTTTATAGTTGCAGAAAATTTGGCCACACTAGGGTGAACTGAAACAACAATAACTACAATGTTACTGAAGCACAAAGTCGTATATTATTTGTAGTAACATATTTTTAATTTGAATTCAGAAACTCATCGAAGCTCCATTATCAGTGGGCGGCCACTTTCAATTTAAGCATGAGAAATCATGGGATGTCAGTTCGGGCCCATCGCTTTACGACAAATATTTTGAAATAAATATGGAAAACCTTTGTTTAGCCGTTTCGACTATTCCATTTTACGAAAGAAATTCTATAGATATGGATATTTTTAACGAAAGTGATAAGCTTAGTATGAATAATAGAGCTACTAGATATAAACAGAAATATTTTAATGATAAATCATATACAACACCTGAGATCGAAGCTCAAGAAAAGATACTGAAGAACTTAAGAGACGATAGAACCGATAATACTTCTGAAATAGAAATTCAAGAAAGTATACTTCACAACTTAAAGGAGAATTTAGATAAAATTGATGTTAATAAAGAAGAAGCGAATATTATTTTAGATGGCAAAGAAGAAGCGAATGTTATTTTAGATAGTAAAGATGACAATCAGTACATGAAAGAAAATGTACTAAAGAATATTGAATTAGATATTCAAGAAGTTAACAAGACTGAGAATAATTCTAGTCAAGAAGAAGCCAAAGGAAACCTAAGCAATAAAAACAAGTCAAGTGATGTTAATATTTCAGATATTCAATTTGACAATAATCAAGACTTCATATTTGATAAAGCTGACACGAAACCCATAAGAACGGAGATAAAAAATGAACCAAAAAAAATTGCCGAAATCAAACCTACTCCCAAAGAGAACACAGTCAAAGGTACGTTTAAATTATACAATTTAGTTGGGTAATGTGATTGCAACATCATTTTGTTCATTCAAGTTTTTTTTTTGAGAATTTTTATTTTTATTTTAGTGTATGGCCACTGTGGAAAATTCCACAATTCTGCCAATGGCATGTAGATTATTTCTTTTAATCCAACGAAAAAATCAACAAGACATTTAAAGTTGATTTAGATCACCACCATATGACTAAAATAAAGCAAAAGAAGTATTTACCATTGGGATTAGTAAAATTGTTTTAATAAAATGGATTATTTCTCATACTAGTGACATTTGTAATTACATAATTTTCTTAAACTACAATTGTATGGAGGTTAAACGACATTGTAAATAGATTTAACAGTAGTAAGTTCGACTATAGAAGCACCGCCAGCCCTTCAACCGTAGAACAACTGTGCTTGTGTCGCATTCTGGCCCAAAGGGTGTAGTAGTTTGCATCAAGAGCTGACTCGATAGACATTCCAAATTGGTCCTTAGTAATAGTAACCTACAAATAACTGAACTCATTTAGAATATTAGTTACAACTATCCGTTATAGGTAGTCATAGTAACCATTTAACTTCAAGTGGTCTTTATAACCAGTGTACTGAAAAATCACTGCATTTTTATTTTATTTTATAAGTATTTGTATTTTTGGTATTTTATTATAGATGGTGGTTAAATGAAACAGTTATGGTACCAATAATGGTTTTATATTTAATAATTTCAGTTACACAGAGCTCACAGAATGAAACAAAAAATCAGTAATAGAATCACCTGAGGATCTTGAAAAGTGGCTCGACGATTTCTTGGACGGTTGATTTGGCATACTCGATACACCTTGTGCCTAAAATGTAGTAATCTCAAATTGTTCTTTAATAGTATTAGTGCAATATATATTATTACGTTACAATAGAAATTGTATTTTCTGTTAAACCTTACATATTACCAAACACCTGATTTAATTTAACTTATGAAGCCAAGTCGATTACACTCATATAGGGTTGATTTTGAACTCATGAATATAGAAGTCCAACATCGATATGCTCATCTGAAACAAAACTTTTGCAATATATTTTATTAGTAATTTAGTTACCCAAATTTAAAATTACAATTAAACTATTTGTTTACTTAGCCAAAATGATAATTGTCCGAGAGAAGGACCTCGTGACTGACCAACACTTTGTAAGAATTCACATAGTAATCGTGACAATTTGTTATACACAGTACACGCCACATAAACCATTCCATAGGACAGTGACTACCATTTTATTTTAAAATACGCTCATGTTCTTGAAAAGGGACCTAATCTATGAAATGGAAGAACATATCGGTACGTCCATCTTCATTTTTTTAATGCGTTGAGGTCAAGGCAACTTCGTTGAAGAGTTCTTCTAGAAAAACCTACGTTGAAGATTGCATAACAGAACAACTTGACTGCAAAATTTTTTTTTTGTCATATAGATTTATTTGTACTGACGGGCCTGTGAGTACGTAGTCGCCACATGTGTTACTGTTCTGCTGCTACAATACCAGCGTGACGAAGCTTCGCTACTTGTCGCGGTAAAAACTAACCTCAAAATAGAGTAAAATATTCGCACACCTTTGTAATTCCAATAATAACTCTAAATTAGTGTACCCAAGTTCCTCTGAAGTGTAAAAACCGCGGACCCAGTTATCGTTCAGCGTCTATCATGACGTAGTCAGATAGTTCGTAACACGTGATGATATTTTCCCACACCTGCATTTATTACGATAACAGACAAATCTTCATGGCGATACGCACAGCCATAGGGTAGTATTACCCTACCAACTTCCATAGTGTTGGCTAAATGGTAAAGAGTCAGCATTATGTAGAGTTACTACTCGACAATGCTGTATTGTCTTCAACATTAATAGAGCAGCCGGGTCCACCTAGTTTCACCCGACATTATTTTTTAGATATTTCGTAGAATATAGGATCGCATGTCAGGTCACGTTGTTCAAAAGAATAACAAAAAAGAAATATTGTTCACAATCCACTGTATAATCTTTCACGAGAAGTTCCCATACGAGTTTTTATCAACCGTACCGTTTATAACTTACATATAAATTGGACCAACGCGTATTTCAATAAATACGTAAAACATATAAAAAACAACAACTAACATCCGCATGACACTAAATATACGACAGTTGAGCTACCTGCGACAGAAGCGAATCGAATAAAAAAGCTGAATAGGTACAATAAATAGATTAATCGGGAGATACTAATAAGATTTATTAACAAATAACTAACTATACACTTCACAAATAGTACATACAATATTCTAAACGAATATTTCTATTATGAGAAATTCGTATTCAAATAAGATGCCGTTAAATTCCTTAGTAATAGAATCAAATACAATTAATGACTTGAGCGCCACAAAGGATCCCATCTAGTGAACCCCACATTAATAATTCATTCATTACATAAATAGGCTCATTTTAAATATCGATTATTTAACAAATAAAAGTTAATAATAAATGTTTTCAACGCAGATCGATGCAATCGTATCAGCTGAGCGCCAATCTTCTTAATTCACCGGAATCGTCTTCAAGTAAACTGTTCCATGTCTTCTCATCGCCAGTTTTGATAGTCTTCAATTACACACAAACCAGTTTTCTTTACAGATATTTACAGAAAACTGATTATTAATTTAATTCTCATCAAACATCATACAAAAATACATTCAAATATCATGAACACAGCACACTAAGGAAACTTAATTCAAAATTAATATAACTACAACACTTACAATTTAATTTGTGTTCCTTAAGGTAAACATTTACTTAAATCAAATAATAGGTATAATTCAAATTCAGTATGAGAAGTTAAACATCAAATTTACATTAAGTAACTTTACAATTTGGAATCAAAACTTATAATCAGTTCGCTCAGATGTAAATTAATTATACAATTTTCAATAACGATAATTATCGTAATGATACTGTTGACTACCTCCTCGTCCATCATAATTGTTGGGTTGATTTCGTCGACCAAACTGATTGGAAGGCTGCATAGTTTCCGTTTGCTTCAGGGTCTTCGCTCGAGCTGCAAGCTGCGACACCAATTGAGCCGGAGTTAAATGCGCGATTGAAATCGGTTCACTAACACCAACACTACCACTGGGATTGAAAATTGATTTAGAATTAATTAAATCTTGTTCCAAAACCTGTGTATGAATTGTAGAACAAAAATAATCAACATCTATAGATGTTCCGATTTCGTGGGTATCAGTTGACTCGCGTATTTCACAAACGTCGCAATAGGGTTTCATGGTCTGAACCGCAGCATCTTTCATATCTTTATTTTTCCTCTTCGGCTTGGAAACTACTTGCTGGATTCCAATACATGAGATGATGCTATCCAAGAGTTGTTTGTTCTGCCGCGGTGTTAACGAACTTTGTGCCTTTGTGAAATGGAATTCCACTGCCAGTTGCCTTTTTAATGGTGAACAATACTTAGGAGTTATACTTTTAGGCTCGGGAGCCAGCAAGTTGTTATTAATCAGCAAGTGATTAGGAAGAACCAAAGTGGACAACTTGTTGATAGCTTCATCACATCGATTTAACACTGCAATCACAAAATTCCACTTCATTGACTTGCAAAAAAAATGTAATTAAAAAATCCATATATAAAACATCTGTTTTTTTGTTAAAAACACTCCACCCATATTTTCAGAAAATATAGATTTAGTGAATGTACAACATGTTAAAACAATTATCTTTTAGTGTACTTTGTTATTAGTATATTGAATAATACATGTTTGAATTTGTTTTAATGAGGATCTCATGAAAACAGCATAGACAATTGACAAGTATCGAAAATTGCAATTAAAAACAAAACTTATGCAATACTGTTACAGAGAAAGAAAATACCATTCAGTATATTAACATATGCATAATTAAATCACATGGTTTAAAAATTAATGTTATATGAGACCTAGCATTTCAAAATGAGCCAATTCTTTAAAAAAAAAAATAGCCTATATGAACAATTAGAATTGTACTAGGTTCATTTTGAAATGTAACAACATATATATTCTATTAACATGTAAACAACAAGAAGGAGTACAGTAATTTACAGAATGAACATAGACTAACATCAAATCTTTAAATAAAGTGTATCTTAAAGTAGTTACATACAGCCATAGGAAAAACCTAAACAGATAATATATAAAATACCCACCCATAACTCTGGTCTTGTCATCCATTAACATAGTTCCACCTGGAATTATAACGTTTATCATAATTATGAAAATACATAGTATATTTTACTATTTCTAAAGATATGTAAATATGGTTTCTATAGTACATACTTTTATTTGGTGCCAGCTTTAAGTAATCCTCCTGCGATAGCTTCCCATCTGCAACTAACTGAAACATTAATTGTATAATTCAATACTTTCCTATTTATTTTAATAATATTGAAATATAATGAAACTATATTACTTGTGCCAAAGCATCATAGGGAGATTGTTGATCCATGTGATATTGTTGCATTGTTGTATTTGCAGACGGTACAACTGTAGGAGCTGGAACCATAGGTGGAGGATGGCTCAGATTCATTATAGGTGCAACAGTTTGATCTGTTACTGACGTAGGCGCCTGCTGTGGCTCTGCTACTGCAGACTGCACTGACTGTCCAGGAGTACCCATTATAACCACTAAAACTACCAGCATATACCTGACCTTGAATGTACGATGACCCTGGAATGGAAAACTCATTTATTGGTGCACCATTATATGAAGATGTTGGTGCACTAATATATGAAGGACCAGGGCCTATTTCATACGAGTTTTTGGAAGTGTATGCTGGAGTTTCAGATACATTAGGGTACAGAAAACTGTCTTTATATCTAGGAGAAGATGATCTTCGGGACTTCAAAGTGTGACTGCGGTCAGGAGATCTGGAGTGTCTTGACCTTCTAGGGCTGTATCGACGAACAACGTGATGATGTGGACTGTATCTTCTATGAGTTCTGCTAGGACTAGGATGCCAATTCCGGCTTCGATAAGGTCTTGGACTGTGATGAGGGCTGCGGTATGAACTTCGATAGGGATTCTTCAGGTGCTCTTCATATTTATAACTTGATTTCCTTGGTGGGGTCCTACGATCCCTTTCCCTATATTCTTTTGATCTAGAACGAACAGTTTTCTTATAAGGTTCTTCATGGAAATTAGATTTTGTTTTCTTTGCTATCTTTTGAACATTAAAGAAATCATCTAGCTCAGTACCTGGAGGCCGAATATCATCAGTCGACTCCAAGTGCTTAGCTAGATGTTCCTTGACTTTAACTTCTTTATCGCGACGAATGGCTTCGTTTGTCTTGTTGGGATCACGACGACTACCAGGCTTAATGTAATCATCCAACTTAGTGTTACTCACAGAACGACGATAGCTTCTTGATCCATGACGTTCTCGTAAATATCTAATTTCTCTTTCTGAATATCGTTCCTCTCGTTTGCTATCATAGTATCGTGAATCTCTCAAAGAGTGGTGAGGATCTTTATCAACATCCGGTTCTTCTGAATCGAAACGTCGTTTAGGGTTTTTATCCTTCTCACAGTCTTCCCAGCTATCAACTACACTAAGACCTTCCACAAACTCGTCCTTACTAAAGTCATCAAAGAAATCACTTGGAATGTCTTCACCATCGGCCGAGTCCAATGCTTTGTCATCGTCGTCCATCGTTAAAGAAAAAACAAAGGATTGAAATAAAGTTTTATAAACAAAAACAAATGTTTTCGTAACGAATAATAGCAAAAATAATAGCAGGCATACTACATAATAAATATTTAGTTTAAAAAACCTCAATTCCCAACAACCTCTTCGCTAACATTACCACAGACATACGTACAATTCTATCTTCCAGCGGTTTGGTGTATATCGATTTTCATATAAACATTGCTTGAACTCGATATATTGTACTAATCAGATCATTCAATATTGATATGAAACATCGATGTATTTTATTCGGTATTTTGAAATCAACAATGTTACCCTAGACTTACTGTTTTACTAGCAAAAACAAAGCAGTCAATGAGAATAGAAAAAAGTTTTAAACTATGCTTACAATTTTGTGTTGGAGGTTAATTAGGTTTTTCATTTGCATACACTTAGATCTTTCGACTGATTAACACAATTGATTTCAGTGATGATTCAGAGTTAGAAAAACAAATAATAATAACCAGCGTGGGTTATAGCAGTTACTTCGCCCTGTACATAGAGACGAAGAGCCGCCTCTTAATATGTATTTTGAATATTAGTGTAGTAATCGTTGATAACCAATTTATTATTTCTATTTATCTTTTCACTAAAATCTTCAATGTTTATTTCTTGTGACATCCCTAGTATCTACAGATATTCTCTTAGTAGTATATGCGACATATTATTAAACCATTAAAGTTTACTTGTAGACCTAACTAGTTCTATAGCACTGTGTTTTTACGGTTTTACAAAATCAAATCATGCTATCCAGCAAATTTAGTTACCATCAACAATAAAGGAAGTTCTCTACATTTTAGCATTACCGAACGTACTCTGGAATTTAGTAATGTACTCTGTGCTCTAGAAGTTCGAAGTTAAACGCGATTCTTACATTGTTGCACAAACTAGAGGATACTACGTCATCGTTGTAAAAGCCACATTCATGTTATATAACAAATTCTTTTTTTTCAAGTATTGACAATAAATACGTAAGGCCTTATCTATACACTTTTCGTATTTATTATATAATCTGACAATCCTGAACTATATCTCAAAACCTCTATTCCAATATTTTCTGTGCTTACAATAAAATTAGGGTTGCCAAAATGTAGAGAGTCCCTCAAACTGCGAGTAATCTTACTCTATTGCATAATTTGCAGCCATTGGCTATTGCCAAATTTTAATCTTCCGATCATTAAGAGATCGACGACTTGATGATTACTTACATAAGAGTATTTCAAAAAAATATTTAAGAAAGGTAGTAACAACAATAAAGCAATAATGGAGTAGATAAAATTTTACGTGTATACTAACTTGAATTTGTCAGTAGATATATATCGATAATACAGTTCACTTAAAATATGTCTATAAGAATCAGAACAAAAAAAAAGTTTGTGTATATTTATACACGCGTTAAAAGTTATACTTTTTTGGCGTAACAAGATGAAAATATTTTCAATAATTTTATCTTTCGCCTTATTCTACGTTTGTAATAAAAACAACACTAACAATAGAAAAAAAGTATTTAATACATACATACTTTTCTTGAATAAAATATCGAGTATAGCTAACTTCAGAGTGTCGGTTTTTCGTGACGATGTGTGCGCGCATCGTAAAAATTTACTCTCATCATTTTTCCCTAACGCGCCAAAAGAAGTATAACTTCAATAAGCGATAATCTTTAACCAGTGAATAAATATCCGAATAACGTGAAATAAAAAACGAATTTGTATGGTAGTCGTTGGATCATATAACATACGCATTAATATTCTCATATACGCTTTCTTCAGTGTAACCTTGACCGTATAAAAATGTAATAAATGAACGACATATAAAGTATAATTTTTATTTCCTAGTTAAAAGTAGTAGATTAAAGACTGTGTTCTTTTCAATATAGTTAAATATATATATTTTTTTTTGTCATTTGTTTATATAAATAAGTACAGCTATAGAACATATGTTTTTATATGTAATTTAAAGTTTTTCAAAAAAACCTCTTTATGAATTTTCGCCTAGCTTATCGATTCATAAAATTCAAAGTCAAAGTTTAAGATATTGTCAATTCCGTTATTTAACTGGATTCTATTGTAATTTAACTATCATACTTATTTTTACGAAGCAACTTTGGTGATATTTTGCTATTTTTTAACTCTGCTCATTAAAAATATGTATTTTGTTTAAAAGTTTATGCGCCATTATAACCTAAGTTGAAATTTCTTTGATTGTTATTTATACGAATATTCGCCAATTAAGGACTACCTTATTTTATATTCTATTTTTAGGAATTTAGTATTATAACATCACGTAATGCATTCAAATGTTGTAAATAAAAAATATTTAATAACAAACATTGTTATATAAATGTTTTTTTTATTGAACGTCCATTGCCTTTATATATAAGGAGTCATTATTTATTTCTCTTCAAATTTGAGGAATATTACAGATTTTTTTTTGCGGAAGTTTAATATGTGACATTGGCAGCACTAATTCCTATAAAATATAAATTTACAAAATACAAATTTGTATCGTAGTTTGATGTAGGTACTTACGTATGATAATGTTGTTGTTTAAATATTTGTGTACTTTCTAAGAAGTCACACAGTGAACATATTTGAACATTAGAAACAATACGAAATAGTTTGATGCAATCATTGTAATATATGTATTACCTGTAAAACTCTAAAACGATGGAATGTACGCAGAGGCTTCAATGTACTCAGGAATTAAATTATGAGAGTAAAAATGAAAATATATGTCCGGAACAGGTCTGTGAACATGTACTAGCTAATAAGTGTAGTATAAAATAAATCTAAATCATTTTGTGGTTTATAAATTACAAATAGAAACTTATTTTTAACGACATGGGTAACTTTCACGTCAATTTTATTTTGTTCTTGAGTTTCTTATGAGGCCTTATATTGCATGAATTACATGTAACAAAACTGAATTTTATAAAAAGCTCTAATCTGTCTAATTCATGTGAATATTTGACAACTGTGTTTTAGCAAAAACATAACAAACATTTTCCCGGTAACTACGTAAAGGCGGTAGATGTTATATATAATGAAGAATAAAACTTATTGGATAAATAAATATTTTTTTTTAATCTCATTGGGTCATCAATGGACTCTAAAAGAATCTATAAAACTATAAAATTGGTTAAAAAAACTAAACAGATTTTTTTTCTGAAAAGTGATGGGATCTCACATTTATTTATGCTTCTAATATTTTTAGTAATTCTATTGATACATTATTGATGAGTATTAACTGTTTTCAGATTGGTTTTTTGGGAATTTGTGGTACAAAGTATCCAGTCGTCAAAGGACCAAATAAGATTGGAAGAGATCCCCAAATGTGTAATATTGTATTGAACTTAAATGTAAGTTTTTGAAAATTATGATAACATATTAAGGTTTATTCTATAATGCTGTCTTTGTAATGAAAATGTTTCCAAATTAATTTCTATAGATTATGACATATTCATTTGTAATTAATTATTCACTGTATCTTTCATATTTTGGGTAGGCTTTGAGTTGTTGATTTGGTAATGTGATATGCTCCAAATTTCCATTTATATATTTTTTGTATTTCCTAAAATATTGGCAGAGAGTTGCAGTATTTTGTAGGTTTTAGTGTAACTTTGGCCGTAATCTCACCTGGTACAAGTAACAATGAAGATAAAGATAATGTTAAGGTATCCTAGGTTAAGGTATTGCTTCGGGAGTTACCTGTGTTTGCTTCGGGAGTTATCTGTGTCGCATTGGCCGGGAGCCAACGCCAGGGTGCCACCACTGTGGCTGCGCAGCCGATAATGCGCAGCACACACTGGAGGAGTGTCCCGCCTGGGACGAGCCACGCCGCGAGCTCGTGGTGCGCGACCGGGTGGATCTCCGTCGCCTCATACTGCGAGGCAGTCATGCTCGCGAAGGAGGCGGCGGAGAGGGAGAGGGAGCAGACCACCAGGCTCCCCTCCCGCGGTCGACGAACACGGCGGCGACGGGTCGGCGACGACCTCATGCCGTCGTAAAAAGGGCCTGTGGGCGACGGGACGGGCGGGCACGTCCGTCGCCCTGAGCAGTTCTTTCTGCACAGGCCCGCGTGGTGGAGACGCTTGTGCCGAGCGACTCCCACAGTTCGTCGGGGGGGGTTTACCACCCGCCCCCTCCTGAGGGGTCTACCATCTTGACCCCTCACACCGCAGACGGGGCCTCTGATGAGGGGCCGACACCTGCCGGGGAGCGGAAGTCATGCCTTTGGCAGTTCCTGCTCCCCGGCCAAATAGGTGTGTGAGGCACCATGGGGTTTTTAGTCCGTGGAAGTCGGACATAACCCACCCCCCGCTGCCCGACGGGGTGGGTATCCGTTACGGATTTTCACCATGTAAAAAAAAAAAGGTATCCTGACAGAATACTGACTCTTAAGGTTTTCTTAAGTGGTACTATAAGAATAGAAGTGGCGAATTCTTCCCTATGATATTTTGCAAAAAAATCAAAGCATCCTTTGTGATTGGAAAAATATTATCAATTATTAAATATGTATTCAGAGTTTATTACTTCAAATCTTTTGTGTTTGTTTGTTTTGAAAGTGTTCAAAGTGTGTTTAATCTTCTCGTGAGCCAGGTATTTAGCTGATAAAGAAAGTATTAGAACCTAATTTTATTATTACAATTAAAAGTTCTATAAACTTCTGAAAATTTTTGCTTTAATTTAAAAATAATTAGATTATCAAATTATTGAATCATGATCATGTTAACATAAGATATTAATTTATTTCAGTCTATATCAAGGCAACATGCTGTGGTGAATATATTAAATAACAAAGAATTTATGCTCATGGATTTGGATTCAGCTAACAAAACGAAATTGTTGGATGTGAGTTATAACATATCAAGTATCTAGTAAATTGGTTTAGTTATCATGCTGTTTTATAAACTGTTAGAACATGAAATCATTATATGAAACTATTTAATTAAAACACATCTTTTAAATATAAATCAACTGAAAGTATTATAATACTAAATAAATGATATAATTCCAATTTATAGAAAACTTTGAAACCATATATACCACATCCTCTTAAAAATGGTGATACAGTTCAATTTGGTGATATTTTTGGAATATTCCGATTACTAGAAGAGGATGATGATTTACCAATGACACAAGCTATCGACATACCTGATACACCAGTTCCCACAAGACAACTATCAAAAATAAATGCTATCACTACAATTCCAGAATCTCCTGATGTCAGTGATAGAGTAAGTAGTATAATATTTACATAATTTATAGTTTTTCTACTTTTTTGTTAATTGCGTAATCTAAATTATACAATGACTTCCAGAAACAATATAAGTTTCATTATTTCAGATTATGCGTGTTACAAATATCCATTATTATTACAATGTTTTTTTCTAGGATGACTCATTACTAATTTCAACACAATTTAAAGGAGGGCTACAGTTCAAAACTTCAAATGAACATTTTATAAAATCCTCAAGTAAAACAATATCTATACAGCCAGTGGGATCAAACAAAATAGATAATATTTTTTGGAATTCTTCCAAAAAGTCTAACTCATTTAATTTTTCTATGAATAACTCAAGAGATAGTTTAAACAATTCTGACACATATATAGCCAGTAAAGAAAATAATGAACATCCATGAAATGGAAACACAAGTCCCCTATCTTAGGCCTACTGAAAATTTGGACTCAATTTTTGAAGCCCAGACACAAATGCCTAGTGAAAATCAACCATTAGAATCTATTCATCATGCTGAAACTCAAATTCCAACTACAGAACATCTACCTGAAGTATGTAAAATTCCCGAACAATGTGAAATGAAGCTAAATTTATACACCAGCACTAAGGAAACTCTTTTAGATATTCATGAAGCAGAAACACAAAACATCCTATCATGCGAAAAAGATAAAGAAACTAAGCAAAGATAAAAATGAATCCATTAAAGAAAACATCTGTACAGACTCTAGTACCAATGAAACCAATCAGAAAGTGAATACATCTGAGGAAGAATTATTGTTTGATGACATTACCAGTCAATCTTTTCAAGACGATTTTGAATCACAGTGCTTACTGCCAAAAGTAAACCTCTCTCCCAAAGTTAACAAAGAAGTTCATGATAATATCAAATCTGAAAGTAATATTGATAACCTTACAAGCAAATCAAAGAAACGGGTTGCTCGAATAGAATCAGATAGTTCTACAGATTGTGAGGATTTAGAAATTTTACCTACACAGAAGATATCACAGATTCAGATCGACGACGGCGATGCCACAGACTGTGAAGACATTTTAAATGAAAATACCTTAATTAAATCAAAAGCTGAAAATCTGGCTAACGAGATTAGAATTAAAGTAAGCCCAGGAAAAATAGTCACCAAAAGTAATAATATTAAAACATGTAAACAGAATGAAGTTCCTTTTGAAGATATGCTTACACAAGTTATTGAAGTAGAGGGTAATAATAATAAGAGTTTACCGGATGATGTTGATTTTGAAGATTTACCTACACAAGTTATTGATGAAGTCATACCAAATAATTCAGAGAACAATGAGTATACGCAACAGTTTTCTGAAGAAATGATTAGTCCTTTCAAAATACCTTTACAATTCAAGGATAAAATTAAAAAAAAGGACCCTTCTAAATTTGTATCCAGTTCGTCACCTAAAACTAAACCAGCCATAATTAGTACAGAATATGATAAATATTATCAAGCTACCCAAGATGTATATGATGATTTGTGTTCACAAAAAGCACTTCCAGAAAAAGAAGTAGACAACAATGATAATCACTTTAAGAAGCCCCTAGATGGTGGGGGTGTAGGTATAATGCAGTCTTTCCAAAATGAAGGCACTGGAATCACATTTGATCACATAGAAAACAAAACATTAAAAGATTCAACCATCTTGGGTAATTGTTGCAAGGAAGAAGATGAAAAAGTTAACAAATTTGTATTAAGTCTATCTAAACAACAAATAAAAGATGTCATAGGAATTAATTCAGGCTCCAATTCTAAATTAAAGCGACTTCCCAGTGAATCACCAGATGAAAGCACTCCAAAAAAATTAAAGCCTTCAAGATTAATGGACATTGATTTGCCTAACAGTCAAGAAATAAAAGCCAGTGTGCATACAGTTACCAAAAGTTTATTCACTGAATTGTCTAGCGATTCTGAATCAGAAAATAATTCTGAAGAACAGTATACACCCATTCTACATCGTAAGAAGGGAAAGTCGAAGACCAACTCAAAAATGCATCTAAAAAATAAGTTAAACTTGGAAACACTTCCAACGAGAATTATTACTCGTGTTCGTAAACCGGCCGCGAACTTTGAAGATGGTAGTAAAAAAGCTGAAACAATCAACAGAAACATTTTACGACCTAATTTTTTAACAGAGCAAGATGACGATATTGATAAGGAGATAATTACAGAGAATATATCAAGACTTAAATCTAAATTGGAAAAAAATAAATCTAATCGAGCTTCAGATGCAGATGAAAAATCTATTAATAATAAAACTGGGAATACCTTGAAATCTCTAAATAAAGTCGAAACTAAAGATTCAAAAGATAAAACTAAAACTTCTCAGAAGAAAGAAAATAAGTCATCTAATTTGCACAATACAAATAAGAACAAAGACTTAGAAAGCGAAAATCCCACAAACATAACAAAAAGTACCAGAAGTGTGCGAAGTTCCAAAACTAGACATAAACCAGAATCTAAACATAAATCTGGAGACGACAATAAAAACAAGGAAGAAGTAAAAACTGAGAATCATTATATATCACAAATAACGTCAAATGAAAATAATACGACAATCGAACAAGTATTGTCTGCCTCAAGCAGTAGACCTACACGGGGTTCCAGAGGTAAAGGTAAAAGTGACAAAAGATCCATTTCATCTATTTTAGATGAAGAGAAGTCTACAAGAAAACCCCCACAGAAGAAAACAGACAAAGATAACACTCGAGATAAAGTTGTTGAAGTACGCCGCAGTACGAGACAAAAAATAGGTGAAAGATAAAAAAGAAAACGAATTACCTAAACCAGCAATAAAATCAATTTTAAAAAGAACTAAAGACAATGAAAGCACTGTATATGATACTTCGTCAGAATTTGATACAAATACCTCTAGAAGTTTGAAAAGATCTGCAATAGATAATAATGATACTCCAAGTCCAAAAAGAACTAGGTCTTCTGCGAATTCAAGTAATAGTTGGATGAAGTCTGTACCTACTAGAGCTGTTGGGGTTCAACATGTTCTATTTACAGCTTTTCCGGCAGATGAGGTTAAGTTCCGATTGGAAAAATTGGGTAAGACATTGAAATGTACAGTTTTTTTTATGCTCCCTTTTGTATATGACATTCATTTGTGATACAATTAGCTATGGTTATTATCCTACAAAAATAAAAGTTATAAATATTAATTATGACATAAATTAATTCTGAATTTGTCGAATCAAAATGTTCAATGTATCATTTATATAATATTATTTCGTCAGGTAGGATTGTTATCTCATCAGAAATTTATTTTACGGGGCTGTTATAGATTTTTTTTTTGTGAGATTTTTTTTATTGTAGCTCGACAAAGTGACCACACTTTGTCTGAAGTGCCAGTGGCAGTAAATGAATGTATTTATGAATTTCGAACGAAAGTAGTACTATGATAGGTGTTCTTAGTTGTAGATTTCTTTCTATTGTCACTTTTTGTATTGGCTTTCACAGCCCAGATAGTATGGGCTTCACTCTCATTAATGTACATTTTAATTTATCACCCGAAAATATATTTTGCCTGTACGAAAGGTACACCCTATGTCCTTTTCTGTACCCCTTAAAACGTAACAAACAAACAAACTTAACTTGACGTTTATAATATTAGTTTGGATAAATATAATGGTAGAGGTTTTGTGTTTATGAGACCCTTGGATGTTATCTAAAAAAAGATTATCATGATAGATTCATTTAACATAAAGTTTTAAAGAACTATGATTTTTATAAGCACTACGCTTTCGACGGTATGTGTTATTCCCACGGAGAATTGAAGCAAAAGGTGTGGTACTTTTGTTTTTTTTTCTCTTTATATAAAATATATTGTTAAGAGAATTAATAAAGCGAACAAAATCGCTGGTATCTTATTGATTGATGCGGTTTCAATATATCTTTGTTCCGTGAATTGTGTGAATACGTGTTCTTTATAGAAAATTCTAGAATTTACCATATATTTCTTTGGGATGTTTACAATAAAGTTCATATTCTCTTTAGCTGTTCAGAGTTCATAGTCATGCTTATACTATTTTTTGACGTGATATCGTCTTATAAATCGATTAACGCCGACTGCATGCACGAAAAAGCATGACTTATTGTCACGTTCCGCCTAAGCCGAGAGCGCGTAACAAGCGATAGAGAGGCACGATCGGCCTAAGCGTTCGGCTTGTGACGCATAATTTTTTATCAATGTTTTCTTATGGTGTTATCACGTAAAATTATCGTCCGTAAACCAACTTTACAGGCAACCATTTTTTTTACATGACAATATTGTCACTGATTTTCAGGTGCAGTAATTGTAACAGATATAATGCAGTGTAGTGTGGTGTTAACGATGCAAATAAAGCGCACGTTTAAACTATTGTGCGCAGTTGGATTGGGCCGGCCCATTGTCGGCCCCAACTGGGTGCAAGCTTGTGTCGACTCTCAAATGATCGTTGGTATGTAAAAAGAACTCTTTTACTATTATAATAATCGATATCACTCATATCAATTTGTGTGACCTTTAAAATTCACTTAAACCCCCAAAGCATTTCTTGTAAAGTTCTGAAAATGTTGAAAGTAATACATATTGGTACGGCGCAAAAACATTATTAGAGTAAGTGGTTAGCTGGGACAATAGTAACACGCGGGGGAGGTTTCAGCTATTGAGTTCCCACGCTAGTAAGGGATGCGGAATGTTAAGTGCCGCTTGCTGCATCGAAAGGTCGCTGTGGTTTTTTCACGTATAATTGGTGAAAATACTAATATAGTCGCAGTCAGTGTGTTGTCGTTCGTGGTTGGAATAAAACGTGCATAGACACCCTTATTATAGTATCACCGCACCGTTCCTGAAATTAATCGAACCCTCCCTCACCGATGCAACAGGAATAGCTGTCTTCGGCCTCCGGTGAGTACTTTATAGTTCCGCTAATTAATTTACTATAATAAGTGTTTATGCGCCTCAGCCCTTACGACCATCATATTCAAAGTACTAATTGTTCAAACCACGCCTGGGATATTTACCCGCCTTAGGTTTTACAACATTACACAAATTACGTAGGTAGTTGGCCGTCAGTAGGAGGTTTTCAAAAAAGGCAATTTTTGTCCTTAAAATCTTTACTTACAAATACTAATTTCTTACATAATATCACTTATATTTGATTAAACCTAAATGATTAACCTATGTGCTCCGGCGATCGAGCGAGAATGAATCCCTCTTTAACGTTCGATTGTCCCACGATACATTATTTTCTATGGTCAGCACTTTACACAATTATTCACACGGGAACGTTCATAATAGCTGAACTAGCGGTTTGGTTTGCGTTATATATTATATTGTTATATTTAGCTATGCTGTGTATGTAGGTAACAGACGTATGAAAGTACAAACAATCATATTATTTTCACTATTTCTATATAAACAGTAACGATTCTTATTATTAATGTATTTTAATATTAACAGCTGAGATTCGTAGTTTGTCTGTTAATGTGTTTGTTACTTTAGAACATCTTTTTTTTTGGCAAACAATCTTGTAGATTATTACTGCCATTGCCGAGTAGGTAATAATGTTGCAAGTATCATCTGATTATTTCAATGTTCTTACAAAATGGTGGCGCTCTTTTTAAAACTTTCCATAAGTTTTTATGACATCTCAGAATTCATGCTCTGTGGTATTATTTCCCATCCTCTTCACTTTCGTACAATAACCAAGCTATATTACGTAAAACGCCACCAATATTACAAAATATAGCATCAAATAATACAATATTATTAATAAAATATAAAATCCACTATGTAGCGACACACATAACCACATACATCGTGGTATGTGTGTACTACAATAATTTCCATAGAGAAGCAAAAGCAGTACCTACTCTAAAACTTTAATAACAAAGCAGATTAAGAGCACGAATTATAGCCCAGGTGTCGGTCACTTGATATCTGGGTGTAATTGTAATCTCGTCGACAAATCCCATTTACAATGCAGCGTACAATTATTGTTTAGAATTATTTCATATTAAAAGACTTTTAATTTTTTATTATATTTTATTTTTAATTAATTATTGTCCATGATTTATTCTTGCTTTATTCTATTGTACTGTTAATTTATTGTTTTACTTTTTACGACTGTAACATTATTTACATTTTCGGTTTGCTTCTATTTATATCTTGCACGCGTTCTATTTGATTCCTTATGAATATGCACTCAGTTCAATAAACTAGAGATTCGTAATTCAGCTGTCAAAGCGGTTACTAGTGAACACAACCAGACTCAGTTGTTTTATTTATTTCCTTCTGATAATAACTAGTGGTACGCAACCTACTACTACTGCTAAAGTAGTGACGCGACGCCGCTACCGCGTCCTATAAATACGTAGCATAACAAATATCCTACCAAACAAAAAAAAAAACGGATGTACATAATTCTATTAATAAAATCATACATCTATTCTTTGGCTAGATTTATCTTGTAAGATTTAAGTGATATGTGGAAAAAGGTATGATAATAATGCTATATGAAATCAGTAAAAAAAATTATCACAAACACATTCTGTTGCAATAATTTATAGTAATCATTATATAATGAGTAATATATGGCAATGGAGAATTGTTTAGAAAAGAAATCAAAATAAAATCTGCATTAACATAAATATAATATCTATATTTAAACCATAATTATTGCTTTTATGTTACAAGAACCATTATAATAAAGAAAAAATGACATAAAAAAATACATTGACACTAATATTGTACTTCAGGTGAGCGGAGTCACAGGCAGAGCCAGTGTCTAATAAAGAATGTGAATATCAGTTAATCAATTTAATTATTTTAGATCCATGGCTTTACATAATAAAGGATGAGGTAGCGGAGAAAAGATTTGCTTTTAACTTGGAAAGGACACTAAAAGGCAAGCGGAACTTTCTCGAAGGGTACAACGTATCGTCAACGCCCAGTGTGTTGCCAAACGCAGCAGAGATGAAATGTAAGTTATATTATATTTGTTATGTCCAAAATGAGACATTCTTATCTTTGATATTCGACAAAATTTTGCTCGCGGCTAGTAAGAGGAAGAGTTAGTCAGTTAGTTCATGCGGTTAATTTTAATGTTTCTTCTAGTAATTGTAGAATGTTCTGGTGGGAAATGGAAAGACGAGGGTCCTCGGTGGATCTGCGTTTCATCATTACCAGACAAGGCCCTTTGGCCATCTCTGAAGAGAAGAGGAGCTGCGATAGTCACCACAGAGTTTATTTTAGCCGGGGTCCTGAAGCAGAAGGTGGATATTGAAGCGAACCAGTTCAAATGAGCTTCTGTTTAAAATTCTTTAACGAGTTATTTATTATAAGGGTGTACTTATCTTAGTTACGATATAAAGTACTTTGATTCATGAGATACTATCAGGCCATGAATGAAATAAGAAGAAAAATTATGTTTGATTTAAAACATTAACAATCATTTTGAAATGCCCAAGTGCCCTTTCCCAGTACTGTTGTAAACGCATTTTTTTAGTTTGTACTTTGTTAATAAATGTAACATGTTTATTTCAAAAACTGTGAAAATTTACATGTATTTTTATTTCACAGAATGTTTACTTTAATATGTTTATTGTGTTTTTTTTTTGTTTGTTTTTATATATTAAAAGTCCCCTGGAGGGTGATTTTTAAAGAATTTGTATATTAAATAGTAATAATCACAATTTTGGTATTATTTATATGAAAAATGTCATACAAATAATAATCATTCATAAATCTACTAGAGGTGTATATTAGTGGTATTGCGAATTTTAGTAAGATTTCATAATTATATCGTCATTGGAAAGGTTAATTCACTAAGGTGTAAACATTTTTATGGGCCCGTCCGACATATTAAACTCTCTAGTAAGTCTGCTATATAAAAAAACATGTATTTACTAATATAAATACACAAATTCTTGTATCTATTTATACTGATATTGGTAATAGTAACTGCCATATTAATTTACTGTAGATAATAATGATTTAATGCTATTTTTGTACATAAGAACGTGTTGCCTTTACAGAGCCAATTTGTGTATCAGCTTGCTTGGTCAGACACTTTCCCAGTAAACACACAACCTAAACTTATCATCTCATACAGACAACATATGTCACTTTATATATTCATGGCATATGTGACGTATGTGCTGTCAAATTAAAGTCAGTATAGTACCCGACTTATGATTTGGCACGTTTAGGAGAAGACCGAAATAGTCGGCTAACTTCAGTTTAGTACAGCGTTATCTTTGTATATCGCAGTCATTGCGCTAGTGCAATATTATACAAAACAGAAGCAAGTCAATTTTAACCGAACATCTCGCTCTTCTTCCTGACGTGCCAAATGTAATACAGGCTGCGGTAAATACATGGCGTTTTTGACATTTCAGAACCGATGATAAGTGAACGATGAATGAATTAATGAATGTAAATATTGTATTATATTACATACAATCTGTGCGGGATGTCAAATTTAACTCATGTGTTGACCGAGATAACTGAGTTATACAATTATTATTCGTAATGTATTTATGATTTTTTGCATTCAATTCATATAACAGCCAATTTCAATGCTATTGGGTGGTCTTTTTATATATATTAATTTTATTTTCTGTGTAAATAGATATTAAAGTAACTTTTGTTTCATGCATCCCACTAAAATAATGAATATTTTTAAGTTTGAATAGTTTTAAATCAACCAAACGCTGATATCTTATACAAATTAAATATAATTGAAAGAGAAGATTACGAGTTTAAAATTATTTTGGTACAGTGAAATGTAGTGTCGTTGTTGAATGATAAATAAAAATGTACTTTTTTAAATATATTTCTTTATTGTAATCCTTCACTTTACCTTTTCAATGTGATTAGAAATTTTTAAGAAATTCCACCTCCTGATTAGTTATCATCGTCTGTAGTAAACATATTTGGTAGTGAATCGAACGTAGTTATTCAATAAGTATGTCTCACGATCTTTTGAAGCAATGATAACACAGTGATGTCACAAATGGGCCGCTTCGATATTGGTTTATTTGAATCGCAAAATGTTTTAATAAAAAATAGCATGCAACCATAGCTTATGAGTCTATTACAGGTTACAAGTACAGTGGCGAGACAATAAAACGATGTTAGGCCGAGAGAGTCGAATGAACGAGTAGGTATTTATACGAACTTTGCTTGTTTGGCGAGTCAGTTTAGTTTGTAACAGTAACCGACCGACTAAATTGATCGCAAAAGAAAAGATTTTGAAGATAATTTTCAACCGGCTCCTACCACTCATCATTGAAGAACTATGAGAGTTATTGCAAGAAGGGAGTAGAAGTATTAGAGCAAGAAATTAGATGTTAAAAAGGCGCGTCCTTGGCGTAACAATCTTTAAAATGAATTACAAATTGTAAATCCTAGAGAATTTAGGCTACTTTTAAGGATGACTGTAGCACGTTTTGCGACATTGTTGGAGTACATAATAAAATAACATAGAAATTGCGCACAAAACTGGCGAACGAATGTAGCGGGAGGTACATACTCGACCTAGTAAACAAATCGAGATTCTAGTGACACTATCTGCACTCTGTTCGGCCTAGCACTCGTCAAAAGGTTCATATGTACCGAGTACTCGGCTGAGGGTACTGTCTCGCCACTGTACTCGTTACGTGTAATAGACCTATTAGTAGTTGCGACGAATTTGCATATCGATGTTCCTGCACAGGGCCGGATTTCGGAAAAGGTAATGTGGACCCTCCAGTACAAAGTCCCCCACGCAAGAGTGATCAATCACTAAATTATTTTGCATTAATAATTTTCAACAAAGAAAAACGAACACTCTGACTGTAATCATACTTTACAAGTTGTTCCGTTATGTTTGTAATGAGTGTTAAGCACACATATATATGTACATTAACATGAAATGAGTAGTAAAAACCTATAATTAAGATCGCACTTGTATACAGTCTTTCTTTTCCAATATACGCGTTAAATTGTCCTAGTGTAAATCTTATTGGTGTTTCGAATAGATAAATACGATAGTATAAATAAAAAAAAACATAAATGTTTCAGTATATTTATTTACACAACATATAAGGAATACTGGCAACAATTTTTACATTTAGTATAGTTCTCTTAAAATCGACATCACATTTGTGCTGTATTAGTTGTATTATACGAAATTAATCGATACAATTTATTATTTGTGTGTATTATCAAGTAATTTTTTGTATATATTTGGTTTATTTAAAATGATGCTTTAATATCATTAAAGGAGAACAATTCAGAAAAATTAGAAATTCGTGCCTTAATTAAAATTAGATATATATTTAAAAAGTGATTTAATTATAATACAATAATTTGAGACAGTTTTCGTAAACCCACGTTCTTGAAAAATATTTTTTATTTTTATTTTTAACAAACTCGGAATGTAATCCTAAAAAAACGTTGGTAAATCTATGTGATAAAGCGAGCCTATATAAGCGAACCAAGCTCGCTAGACTAAGTATACATGAATGCGTTTATGAGAGACACGTATGTGTGTATGTGTGCCTTACAGACACGTACTGTATTTCGAATCTGGCAATTTGGCTAAAACTAACTAGCCAAATTCGGAAAAATAAGGGAAAAAAATGTATGTGTGATGTGTAGTCTAAGATGTATGTATGTGTGTGCGTGCGTGCATGCGTGCGTGCGTGCGTGCGTGCGTGTATGGGTGTGTGTGTGTGTGTGCGTGCGTAAGTTACAGTGAGGTATGTATGTCTGCGTGTGTGTGCAGCGTGGTATGTGTGTGTATTGAAGTGAGATATATGTGTTTGTGTGTGTGTGTGAGTGTGAAAACTATTGAGTGCAATACGATTGCATCACGCTAGTAGCGTGCATGAGGGCCCCACACCGGGAGAGAGAATCTAGCCTTTCTTCCGTATCTGCCGAGTATTAAATATCAAAGGCACCCTTTTAGTTACTATATAACCTATGTTTGGAAATCGATGGTTCTATTTGAAATTATATCATCATATTTATTATTCTTAAAACGCCTATATACTTAAATTTCTCAACATATCGACCTAGTTATACATTTCACGGTCTTGAAACAAACAAAAAACAGATCGGTGTTTTTGTTAATATAAATAATAATATATATAATAAAAGTAATTATATTTACAACTAGCAATATATATTAATTATAAATGCTTTCTTCCAGAAATTAACGACAAATTTGCAGTGATTTCGTTTACTTACGTAAATAGAAAAACCATTTCGCCGTTTTATTAAATATATATATATATTAAAACCATCAAAGTAAAATTAATATCAATTAATCTCTGAACAAACAAAATCTATGGAGCTCATACTCGCACAAAATATATTATTTTATCTAAACGGTGGTTCGTAGTTGTGGTAGATATCGATAGATGGCGTTGTAGACGTTATTAGCAAATTCTGGAATTATGGATTAAAAAACTCATTCACAATACACTTTGGTTTATACTACCGAAACAAAAATCATAAACCTAAACCCCATAGATGGCGCTATATTCACTTTATTAAATGCTGGAAATAAAGTCCATCGTATTATATAGAAATTAATTATATAAAATCATTAAGTAAAAAATGTATTTACTTTCATATATTTTTCGATCAATATAGTTTTTCAAACGATTTTTCTTTTAATTAATTAAATGTTCAACATATTATACATAATAATATATCTATCTATAAAAGCTTACAATTCGTGCTTATATAAAAAATGTCAGTTTATCACGCTGTACAGTGTAAAACACAATGTTTAACGACACTATCGAAGTCTAATGTCGCTGTGAAGCCGCCACAAGTCAATCTGCAATAACAAAATGTACTTTGAAGACTCTTAATGCCGAGAAAATAAACACAAATAATCATAAAAATTATAAGGGCATCACTAATGACGTCACCTTTAGACAATTAACACAAACCGAACATTAATACAAATACGAATACCAGGGATTCCAAATTAGGGGGTCCGCCCATTAAAATTTGGGGGTAAATAAGCGGGATGGAATTTATTTAAGGGATTTATATGTTTAGGGCGAAATTTAGATAATTTTTTTATTTACATGTATATACCCTGATATAATCCCCAATCCAAGAAATTTTATGGAATCATTAAAATGAAGAAAACTATTTAAAATGTGTACTTTTTTTTTTACTTTAAATACAAAAGGTGATATGTACGAATATGTGCAAGAGGTTTAATTATAATCATGCAGGATATCATGCATACATCAGTTCTCACTCCTTACTTGAAGACCTACGCTTCGGGGTTCTTCTTCATCAGCTCGAGGTCGGCTTCCACCATGTCCTTTACCAGTTGGTCGAAGGTAACACGCGGGCTCCAGCCCAGTTTCGTTTTGGCTTTTGTGGGATCTCCCAATAATAAATCCTGTATAATAGAACAAAAATAAATGGAGGGTAGAGTATAGAAAAAGTTACCCACCAAAATGCACAAAATAACTACAATAACCGTTTGGTCGCAAATGAATAGCAACCGAACCAAATGAAATCCATTAAACTATTTTGGGCTAGAAAGTGTCTCAAACAAAAGAATATACGTACATACTGTTACTAATATATAATCAAAAATATATTTGTGTCTATAAATATATTTGCACAATATTAAATACGAGACATGTTAGACTTATTACTATTTATGTTTTTTTTTTATCTTTGTACTTTTTTTTTAAATCGTATGTACTCTGAACTCTCTGGTATATTAATTTTATATTAAGCGAAAGAATTATCAACTTATAATATAATTTCTAAATGTCGCGAGCTCGACAGTTCTACTTCGGAGGATCGGACTTAGATTCGAGACGCTGCCAAGAGGGTCCGCGGTAGGTGTGCGGGAATGAAATTAACCACCACCTTCAGTGATGGGAATGTTAATTAAATGTGAGCGGGAACACGTAATACTGATGGACCGTGGGGTTAAGATTTATTAACTACCATTGTATAATCGGGGAAATCGATAAAGAAGTTTGACAGCCGTCTCTTATACTACGGAACATCTATTTTGGAGGCGTATCTTGCGAAGATAGTGATGGTTGCGGCTACATTAAAATAGCTAGCCGCGAGGAATTTGAAGTACGATATTTTTATGGATATCTATCGTTCAAATATGATATGTGGGGAAACCAACATTTAGATGAAGTGATTTTGTAAAATTTGCTTCATTTGAAAGTTGTATTCTGACATTTATTATAGACACTACACATGTACGGGAGCGGTGTATTATTGTATACATATAATAAGACAAAGAGAAAAATTTACCAAACAAAATAAAACGGACTCGGAAAAATTTACTCTAGAAAGACGCACCAGAACTTCTTTGACCATAGTCAGGTAGATACTTATCTAGTATTTTAATCACTATACAATTGATATTCGGTTTTAAGGAATTCTCTGGTATATCTTCGAAGTTCAAGACTCTGTGTAAACGAAATTAATGGGAAACTCTTAAAAAAACGCATTTATAAAAAAAAAATATTTTGGAAATCATGCAGTTTTGGGGTAACAAAACGTAGTCCGGTGAAGCCGTAAAAGCCCTTCAGGCCAATAGCGTAGTAAGTTCGAAAGAAAATGGTAACAAGCACTAAAAAAATAGAACCGAATTGAAAACCTGTTACTTTTTGAAGTCGGTTAAAATAAAATGATACTCACGACTTCAGTCGGTCGGAAGTACTTCGGGTTGACCCTGACGAGGAGGTCCCCGGTCTGCGCGTCGTGGCCAGTCTCGTCGGCACCGGCGCCGCGCCACGCAACCGCACGCCCCACGCACGCGAACGCGCGCTCCACGAACTCGCGGACGCTGTGCGCCTCGCCCGTCGCCACCACGAAGTCCTCCGGCTCCTCCTGCTGCAGCATCAGCCACATCGCCTACCCCCCCCATAGACCACCATAAATACACTACTAACGCAACTTCTATAACCCGTTAAAGAACTTCGTGTCATCTTTTAAACCCATACTATAGATAATATCACAAATACGAAAATGAGTTCTTTGTTTGTTATGCTTTAACTACTCAACTAATTATCATGAATTTTCGTATATACGTTGCCAGGTGTACAGAAAAGGACATTGGGTGGTATTAAATAAAAAAAAATCGGATCAGAATTTCAAGGACCCCGATAAGAAGTTCCAGTTTAAAAATTTGATTTTATTTCAGAATTACTTTTGAAACGATGACGGCTCAGTTGATATAGTGTTGTTTCGGTGAAGGAAAACATCGTGATGAAACCATAGCATGGTGGTAGAGCTTTTTTTAAGTCCACCTGGCTAGCTACCACCCTCAAATTGAAAATCTATCGCCAAGCACTTATTGGTGTGTTTCGTCAGCTGCACTTGTCTCCCTCTACGTTTGGCGAGACTACTATCTTAGACCACATCAGAAGAAATTGTGATCAAACGTTAACCTAAAAATATAAAAGAAAACACAACCAACAATTAATCCAGAGAAAACACATCGGTTCTCTTAAACAACATAATAACCATTTTCACGAGAACAAAGTCGCAGGAAATAATCTAATTATTGAGTAAAAATCTAACCTCGACATAATCTTTGGCGTGCCCCCAATCTCTCTTGCTGTCCAAGTTCCCTAGCTCGAGGACTTGCATAAGTCCGAGGGTGATCTTCGCGACGCCCCTTGTGATCTTTCTCGTTACAAAATTCTCGCCTCTCCGTGGGCTCTCGTGGTTGAACAGAAGACCGTTGCAGGCGAACATACCGTAAGCCTCTCTATAATTCACCACTATCCAATACCCGTACAGTTTTGCGCAAGCTGCAAATGGTACAATCACATTCATTTATGAAAATTCAATCGAAATAAGGACTCCCATCCGACTCTGTTGTCATCGCTGTCCGGAGCATTCTTCTTAGAAAGCAAGCCTTTATTGGCATACCTACCCTACACAGTTTATATTTAACAGTCTGCATGCATATATGCGTTATTACGCATATCTTTCATAGGCATATCTATTATGCTAGCTTTAACCAACATGAATATTGCTTTGACCTATCCCTCGGATACCCTACCCTATGTCTTTTTCCATAAACCTAACATGTATACAAAATGTCATTATGAAATAGTTAAGGCGTGAAAATGTAACAACCAGACTCATATTCGCATTTGGAATATTAGTTACGATACCTGATATAAAAAAAAAAAAACATTTTTTGGTATTTATTTACGTTAAAAAAACCTATAAACGTTCCACATTGGTATCATTCACAGTGAAAACCCTAAAGTAAAATAAATAACATATAAATAAAACCGCCCAATGTGAATCGGACTCGGTGTTGGGCACCGAATTTAATTAAAGAAAATACTATTAATTTGATACATCAGTAACATAGAATAAATCGTGAAATGGAACGAAACATAATGGTGCCCGAGTTCCACTCTATATTTGCAGAAAAAAAAATCATTACGAGCACATTTAACCTATTAATCTCTAAAGCTATATTATTGAAACTTGAACAATTCTTTTGCACTTTATAACCCAAAAAGTTTATAGGCTAACATGTAACATCACACTACAGCCCTTAGGAGTAGAGCAAGTCTCACGTAAAATGTAGGTCACAAAGTATATTAATCGAAATTGAAGATACACAGCGGGCAGAGTCTATGGTGTAAGGTAGACCATCGGGAGTTGAAGGTGGAAAGAATAAACGCAAGTGAAACCACGGGGCTCAACTTATGTAAAATGAACATGTCTCATTAATCCTTATTAAAGATAACCTGTATTACTTTTTTTTTCAACAAGCACAAAGGTACCAAAGTCGCCGAACCTTGGCTTGGGCTGTTGCTTCGGATGAAACAACGCGAATCTATCTAAACTAACCTAGCTAAGTTAACCATACATATACGAATTAGTGAAGCAAAAGATAATCTTACCAGCATACGAACTCAAACACGTATTTTATATTTGTCATCTAGGCTAAACTAACTAAGTTCAGAAAACAAGGGGGAAAAAATAAACCATTCTACCATATGTGTAGGTACACATATGGTTACGGTTAGGTACCGTGAGAGTACACGTATGTGGGGGTGATCTGTGTTGTGTCTGTTAAGCTAGTGAGTGAAAACATTCAGTGTCACTGTATCGCGTTAGCAGCGTGCTTGCGGGCTCCACTTTGGGTGATCAGACCTAGACTCGAGCCGCTGCCGAGGAGGGCCGCGACGAGTGTGCTGGATCAAAATTCACCGCTAAACCACGGCTGCGTGATCTGTGGGTGTTACGCGGGTGTAGGCGCACATAAGCTCTGTTTTAAGAATCGCAGAAAAACTGAACGTTCGCTGCTGTTATTTTATCGGGAGGATCGGAGAAGATGTTTCGCGACCGTCTTCTATATTGCGGGAAGTCGGGTATTGTCGAGTAATTCGCGGCGGATACCACTAACGGGCTGGGATGATTCGCAGCTATAACGTATTTTGTATAATCATGAACTATAAATTATTATCTCAAATATTTCTGGATAATAATAACCTAAAAGTTAAACTACTTGATCACTTCGACACTTCAACTCACGATTGAATTCAAAATAATAACAACAATCATTGTTTCACAAAAATGTATACATATAACATTGCATATGTTTGTTTATTGAATACACTAACGATAACATTCTTATAATAAAGAATTTACATTAAGACTGTCGACATTAAAAAAAAAACGTAATTCTCGACGAGAAAAGTAAATAGATTTTTTTTTTATCGCAAAGTAATATGTACACTGATTAGGTCTTCTGTGACGTCACAAATCACAGTACAAAGTGAAAAGTTTAATCATCTTGAATAGATTGTATTGATTAGGTACCTGATAAATTTATCAGATTTCATTATTTGAGACAACGACAAGATTTACTAATGTCATTTTCACAATACGACAATTCTGGCGAATATATCTAACTCTAGACAAGTACATAATTTTGCAAACCATTAAAATGATTCAAAGGCTAAGCCTATATAGTATACCAGAGATCGGAATGAAATATATTTTACATAACAAATATACATATATCAATTTACTTTCTTTAATTAATTCGGCAGATCCATTTATAATCCTATCTAAGTTTTGGTAAGAACACAATTTATTACCATGCCTTTTAGCATACGACCTACACACACTTTAACATTTTTTGGTCCATGGAAAACAACATAAATAAATAGAAACGTAGTGACTTACCATAAGGAGATCTTGGGTAAAATGGTGTTTTCTCAGTCTGTGGTACTTCCACCACTTTTCCGTATAGCTCCGACGTGGAAGCCTGGTATATTTTGGTATCCTTTTCCAAGCCGGCAGCTCTGACAGCCTCGAGAAGTCGCAGGGTGCCGAGAGCGTCCACCTGTGCGGTGTACTCGCTCAGTTCAAACGACACCTTCACGTGAGATTGTGCACCGAGGTTATAAACTTCCTTCGGACGTATCTACAACACGTGATTAAATATTGAGGTTTCTTGTTTCTAACATAATTATAATTTGGGTCGTTCATAAAACGTAACGTAACGTAAACGGCATCAGTAACTGCTATACTATTTGTAAATGAAAAATCCGTCACCAAGCATATATCAACGCATATCCATAGCAATTTTTGTTTCACGTATAAAGCGATTACAAGATCTAGATGCGAAGTGTCTTCAAAACCCGTCCTAAGCCTTCCTACACCTTTACATATAATATTCAAAATCAAAATCAAAAAATACTTTATTCTAATTAGGCCCTAACAGGGCGCTTATGAACGTCAAAATTACCATCGGTTCGGAAAACAACCCAATCATCGAGAAGAACCGGCAAAAACTCGATCGGGTTTATCTTTTTAACATATATAGATGATAATTAAAATACATTACACGTTACAATCGTTTTTAATGGATACACACATAGATGAGTCAATTCCAGACATCACCATCGTTCACATATTGATCCACTCTATAATATCCCATTCACACCAAAACCCGCTTGACATGGCGCTTAAATTTATTATATTGACCGTCAATTGCACTGTGTGCCCTGCTAAAATATCTTCAAAACAACATTTGTATCCGCCAGTCATATACATACGTGTTTACAATCGAAAACGCAAACGTTCGCCATTGACGGACACGTCAAGGTGGCTCATTTTTTTCACCAAACATAAATAAAGTTTGTGGTGAAAACCTAGATAAAATATAAAAATACAATAAAATCACTAAAACCATTTTGTTAAAATAAATATGGCCACCGAAATATAACCTAAAAACATCATGTACGTTAACCAAACAAATTTTAAGACCGTGAAAAACATACCGTTAAACATACATGTAACGATAATTAGTCATCTAAATATCACCTGTACATACATATAAATGAATGATTTTCAAAGCCTTTTACGGTAAACGATTAGCTCAAGGCTAACCCGTATTATACATAATTACTGTACAAATTGATGTCATTTTGTATGGATTATAACCTTCTTCATATCTTGAAACATTTTTTTTTTTTTATATTCTATCGGTCAAACGAGCAGGTGGGTCACCTGATGGTAAGTGATCACCGCCGTCCATAGACACTAGCAACACCAGGGGAGTCGCATGTGCGTTGCCGGCCTTTTAAATATATGTGGGCCTCCGGCGCTCTCACTGACCGAACGAAATGCAACAGTGTAAGCACTGTTACTTCACGTTGGCTTTCTGTGAGAGGGTGGTACTACCCCGAGCGAGCCGACCCATTCATTCTGAGACCAGTAATAGTTTCAGCGTAACTCTACCACCTACAAAATGACATACATTTGCTGTGCGAGACCTAATCGGTAATGAATTATTTTGAATTGATGTTAACATTTGACTGTCTTAAATAATCCTCATGAGCTCTCATTTCTCGAGGACTCATTTCACATAATCCTTCTACTATTATACTAATATACAAAAATTGACGTTTTCATATCCGAACTATCCGAAGCGAATAATTCGGAAACCGATTCACCGGATCAAGATTATAGTCGGTACACGTAATTGTTTTTTAATGTATAAGGTTTTTATGCTATTCGTTTTACTATAACTAGCCAGTAGACTATGTTTTACTAGCTTTTGCCCGCAGTTTCGCTCGCGTCACAACCTCACTCGGGACTAGTACATTAATTCGAGATGAAATGTACGCTATGCCCTTTACTGTATTCCTGACGTTTATACAATTGTTGCTGATCGATTGAGTAGGTAGTTAAAGCGTGAAAGAGACAAACAGACTAAATTTCGTATTTAGTTTGGATTGTTAATAAATCTTTATGTTGTTATACAACGCGAACGAAATACCGAGAGTGACGCTAGTATAATATATTTGTTTTTCACATTTTAAATAAGGCTAAGCGATAAAGATCGAAATGCAAAACTAAATAACATAAATATAACATTAATAAGATAAAAACAGTCAAAACTATACACAGAACTGATGTAAATTCTAGGGAAACAATGATAATATACTTATCGGCCTAAAATCAAATTTGTTTATTGAATATTTGTGTAATCAAAAACCCAGATAACAGCATACTAATATTGAAACAGGATCCACTTGCCTTATATTATACGTCGGCACATATAAAAACATGATAAAATCACTATATATATATATATATATATAATAAACATTTGGTGATTGCATGAGGAAAAAAAATATTTGGTGTAGTGTAAAACCCTAATAGAAGTTCTAGGTCATTTCATAATATGGGGACACTGCCACCAATGTAGAATTGTATTTAAGAATAATAAGGTTGTTATTTGTATAGAAAATATACAAACACATTTTTATTCAGGTATTATTAATTTAAAACACGTGTGTCACAAGAATAAAGGCTATCAGATAATTCACAATTACAATAAAGTAATTACTAATTAAGCCAAACCTAATTACATAAATATGTAATTATGTAAATATGTAAGCATTGATAGCTCAGTAGGTAGCGAGTTCGGACACAGCGTCGAAGTACATAGGTTCGAATCTTAGCAACTGAGTCGGAGCTATTGTTGAAGGAAAACATCATGATGAAACCATAGCATGGTGGTAAGGCTTTTTCTAACTCCGTCTGGTTAGCTACCGCCTTGAACTTGAAAATCTGTCGCCAAGCACCTGTTGGTGTGTTCCGGCAGCTGGACTTGAGAACCAGTCATCCCTCTAGGTTTAGCGTGACTATCATCTTAGACCACATCATCATTTAACATCAGATGAGATTATGGTCAAACACTAACCTATAAATTATAAAAAAAAAGAAATGTATACGGTTCTTAAAACTCAATATGTGAAATTTATATTTTATAAAGATTTTTTATAAATCACAATGTTTGAAAAAAAAAAACAAATCTTCACAGTATGAATTGGTTAATATGAAACATTGATAAAACTTACATTAATATAATGTATTCGACAACATTTTTATTAAATATTCTAGCTATTTAGAGCGTTGTAGTAGTGAAGAGATTGGAGTAACACTGCTCTTGATAATGGTATATCAATTATTTAGTCTGAAACTTGTTACAATTTGTATTAAACCTTTGTTTCTATTAAAAATTAGCATAATGATCATTATACCATTGAATAGGGTATTAGCTTATAACAGTTGTTACTAAAATACGCTCGACACAGCAGAATATAGATTACTTATAGGTCTCCTAAAATTATACAAAATTATTTTTTTTTACTTTAATACATCTTTAATTTATTTTAAATAACTTACCTTAGTAATTATGCTAATGAGACATGATGTGTCAGTGAGGTCTCCGTAATGCAAGTGCATTCTGCCCCCCGTATGGCAAGCAGGCTGACCATAAAGATGCTGAATACGTCCAGTGTTAAAGGAAGATGATCGCCTGAGGATACCATGTACCTCATAGCCTTTTTCAATTAGGAACTCCGCAAGATATGAACCATCCTATACAATGAATACAAATTATTTTAAAATGTTCAGAAAATAGATAATAGTACTACATACAGAAATATTGTATTTTATAATTTCCAAGAAAAAAAACTTTTATAGAACTATTACACCACTTCTAATCTAAGCACATAAAAGTTGTTATTTCTTCATATTGCCTATTCTTTATAATACATTCTTTTTTCGAACTTTCATACCCAGCTGACCCGGGGTCTCTACACATTCACCAGACTCCATTTCTTTATAATACTAAAATCGACACACCATAGTTTAGTACTAGGCTTATTCCACTATTTATGAATAGACAGAGAAAAAAGAAGGAAACACTCTTATTATTATTTAATCGAATACCACTGTATTATTTCCTGCTATATACATTTCATATTAACAATAACAATGGTCATATCATATTAAGTTAATCTTAACAACATATATCAAAATTCATATTCCAAACGTCTTTGCTAAAACCAATGTGGGTGATGTGCAGACAAAAAAAAAATGTACTTTATTGATATATAAAACAAAGATACTGTTCACAGCAATAAGTTCACATGATGCTAATAACAATATTTGCTTTTGAATGTCTGCAAACAATTATGGTAAATTCTTATGAAGTGGACAGCCAAAGTATTAGTGGTTTTATATTTTTGAAAAATCTTAAATAACATCAAATATTAATCACATTTATTACCACATAAATGGTGGAAAATCTACATAACCAATAACTCTTTTGGCAAACTAGTATTATTCCAGTAAGGTTATTGGTATACAAATTGATGTCAGTAGCTTGCAAAAAAAGACAACTTTTTAAAATAATATTATATTGTGATAAATGTCTACTACATTTTTATATATTTATCAAATTACATGCACGTCTTTCATTCTGTAATTTATGCCCATAGCAATACATAAAATTACCAATTATATTCCAATTACTAAATAAATGCAGATCACAAATATTTACTGGAGCATACTAAAGTTTGAATTAGTCAAAATCAGATAAAACTTTAACCAGCCTTAAGTATTCAATCATTATTGTTCAACATTGGTATATGAAAAATTCAACAATGCTTACAATTTGATACAAATTACTCGAATAGCATCTAACAATTGAAAAAAAAAATCAGAAAATACCAATAACAATCATTCTCTATTTGCTCAACTATTACAGTATACCATATAAAGTACAGACAGTGTGAATTCAAGTTCCGATTATCCCCTCATACTAAGAATATCCGACAGTATAACTCTACAGATATTTCTTGCCATTTATTACCATTTTATAGTACGTGTCAAGCAATTTAAAAACTTTGTTTACAAATAATGTTTGCACATACCTGGCCTGTTATACCGGTAATTAGCGCTACTTTTCTGTTCTCATTACCATTGGAGCCTTCGCCTGACATTTCTTCTTAATAGTTTTGTTTTATAATTTAGATTGCGATAAACACGTCCGCCCTGTGAGCCGGCGTTCAGTGATAAGCACAAGCACAGCTTATCATAACAACAGAATGCTATGTTTTAATTACTATAAAAACGTAAAGCAACAGTTTATAGCGTTGCGCAACACTGCGAATGCAATACAAATATTATCGATAGCAAAACCATATAAAGTATTTACTATTTATATAAGAAAAAAACAAAAACTATAATATCTGACAGACATGAACGAAAAGTCTGTGACAAGTTGTTATTTGACATTGATTTCCCTATAATGTAACGTACCTACCTACTCTATGACTCTAAATGATGAACTATTATAAGTAGGTATTATACATACAACATATAGTTTGTAATAGTAAAGATCATAGATGTTAAAACCGTGATTATGACTAGGATGGGTCCTATGGATGGGTCAATTAGACCCAGTGCCAATTCTTGTAATCACACATGTGAAATATCTAGGTAGTGTCGTAAAACGGAGTGAATAAGCCAAATAAATAAATTAAATATAAATAGTTTAAGCTGTGATTTTTGCATTAATTCGGATATGCTATATTTTGCTAAATTCATTAATTTCCTTAGTTGAGATTGAATTTACATCGACAAAGCATTATAACTACAAATAATTAAAAAAATAAAAATTGTGTAGTTTTATAACTGGATTTGGGTCAATAAAAACGGCATATATGGTTATTGGACCAATTTGCTGTGGTTAATACTTTTTTGTGGCTTAAGTACCTATATTGGTATCAACACTCCATTACAACAGTTATGAATAAGAGTAAAACCAGACTTGATGGCGGTCAACAATACTTGCGTATTATACTTTTTTTTTAGAAATTAGATTTTTGTTCCTTTTATGGAATAAGGAGACTGTACTATAAGATCCATGTACAACGCGTTTATAATACTGAGTTCTTCCTTTTATTTTAGACAACAATACCTATAAATAACATTTTATTTATTCGATAATATTTTACTACTTCCTTAATCATATTTTTACAGTATATCCTCTGAATAAGACATATAAAGAGACAGAAAAAGATAGCTTACAATATTAATTAAAGATGAGATTCACTAAATCCCACTCGGTAGTCAATATATGTGTTTTTAATGTATATTAATTTAAAAAAATTGAACAGGCTTCGTAGCAATCCTCATAACACTTTTCTAATCAACTTATTCTCGTTTCTATTTAGTTATCCTCTCGTTATAAATCACATAATATATGTCTATTCGCGTCATACTTCGTTTTATTCGCATATTTTTCGGTATTAATACATTCAAACCCAAATAAAAATCTACTGCATTTTTATTTTAGCCATGTCACAGAAGAACTGTAGAATGATATAATCCGAGTTCAATAAAAAATGCTTTATTCTTATAATATATTCATTAAGTTTTGCAGAGCATCATTCCGCATCCGAAGACTGGTAACTTCTAAACTTTATTTTTTAAGCTCTGACGAAAAATTATTTGTAATTCGTTGTGGTTATTGATTTGAAAAATGTTGCTTTTTAAATAAAAACATTGTATAGCAATTTAGTTCTTCTTATAGTCATGGAATTGTGATTTAAAAAGCTTTTCTGGGTTTGTAATCATTCACATTTTTACCACCGGCGCCATCCGCATCCCCAGTAGACAGACAGTTCACGCAAAATAACTAAACAATTTTCTAATTTCTCAAATCCTAAACACAACGCGACAGTGTAGCGTTCTTATTTAAATTTATTTAGTAAATACAGTCATGAATAATAGGGATATATATTCTGAGTTGTCGATGCACAGTACATTGTGTGTATAGCAATTGTTAATCTGTTAGATTTTTGTATCTATATTCTGACTGTAACCTACAATAACTGATAAGTATTATCAAACGGGGAAATTATTTTGTTTGGTTTTTATATTCATTTGTCACCTATTCCTAAATTACAATATAGTGATAATAAAGTGATCGATTTTACTTCTGTTATCGTTTGGTTCAGTTTTGCAGAGAACACAGAATTATTGTTATGTGGTTATTGCTCACGTTAGAAACGTTTAATCACAATGCCTGATATTAAGATAACCCCTTTAGGAGCAGGCCAGGATGTAGGAAGGAGCTGCATACTTCTATCAATGGGCGGTAAAAATATAATGTTAGATTGTGGAATGCACTATGGGCTACAATGATGAAAGGCGTTTCCCGGATTTCTCATATATCGTCCCTGAAGGACCAATCACAAGTCAAATAGACTGTGTAATCATATCCCATTTCATCTAGATCACTGTGGCGCCCTGCCCTACATGTCGGAGATGATCGGTTACACCGGTCCAATATATATGACTCATCCGACAAAAGCTATAGCTCCTATCCTTCTGGAAGACATGAGGAAAGTTGCTGTGGAACGGAAAGGTGAGTCAAATTTTTTCACTTCACAAATGATTAAAGATTGTATTAAAAAAGTCACCTGCCGTGACCCTTCATCAGTCAGTTATGGTTGATAATGAGCTTGAAATAAAAGCATACTATGCAGGCCATGTGCTAGGTGCTGCTATGTTTTGGATTAGGGTTGGATCTCAATCAGTTGTATACACAGGTGATTATAATATGACACCAGATAGGCATTTAGGTGCAGCGTGGATTGATAAGTGCAGACCAGATTTGCTTATAACAGAATCTACATATGCCACAACTATAAGGGATTCTAAGAGATGCAGAGAACGAGATTTCCTCAAAAAGGTTCATGAATGTGTAGAAAAAGGTGGTAAAGTACTGATACCCGTATTTGCTCTGGGTAGAGCTCAGGAACTGTGTATCTTACTTGAAACGTACTGGGAGAGGATGAATCTAAAGTATCCAGTGTACTTTGCACTTGGTCTCACAGAAAAAGCTAACAATTACTACAAAATGTTCATAACATGGACCAATCAAAAGATAAGAAAGACTTTTGTTCAACGTAATATGTTTGACTTTAAACATATTAAGCCGTTTGATAAATCTTATATAGATAATCCTGGAGCTATGGTTGTGTTTGCTACACCAGGAATGTTGCATGCAGGGTTGTCTTTAAATATATTTAAGAAGTGGGCACCTCATGAACAAAATATGGTTATTATGCCTGGGTTTTGTGTACAAGGCACTGTCGGGCATAAAATTCTGAATGGTGCCAAAAAAATTGAGTTTGAAAACCGTCAGGTAGTTGAAGTAAAAATGGCTGTTGAGTATATGTCCTTCTCTGCTCATGCTGATGCAAAAGGTATAATGCAGTTGATACAATATTGTGAGCCAAAAAATGTATTGCTTGTGCATGGTGAAGCTCAGAAAATGGAGTTTTTAAAAGATAAGATTGAAAAGGAATTCAAAATTAGTTGTTATATGCCTGCTAATGGAGAAACTTGCACCATAAACACACCCACTAAGATACCGATTGATGTCTCTCTAAGGCTACTAAAGGCTGAAGCTGTGAGATATAATGCTCAACCACCATGATCCTAAAAGACGAAGAATTGTGAATGGAATTCTCTGTGTCAGAGACAATAGACTTTCCTTAATAGATATAGATGAGATGTGTGATGAAATTGGAATTAACAGGCATATCATTCGTTTCACTAGTACTGTACGTTTTGAAGATCCTGGGCCAGCTGTGAAAACAGCAGAGAAGTTGAGAACATTACTGGCAGAGAAGCTAGAAGGCTGGACAATAACTATATCTGATGGGAACATATCAATCGAATCTGTTTTAATAAAAGTAGAAGGGGATGATGACAGCACGAAAAACATTTATGTTTCATGGACAAACCAGGATGAGGATTTGGGAAGTTATATACTGGGTTTACTACAATCTATGGTACAGTGAGAATTTTAGAATAATAGTGATAACATATAATGTGTACGGAAATAATTAATGCTATGTTATATTTTAATAAATTAGTTATTTAAATAAAATATTTGTTTATGTACACCAAGTGACGTCAGTATCACATTTTCCTTGATACCATAAATACTGTAATTTGTTGGATTTTGACCAATTCTCCATATTTTCTGCCTTCAGAACTCCGGATTTCTGGAAAAGATAACATTTTTACAAATAACAGAATATATAAAATATTTTGGTTACATAATACATCTATAAAATATGGATCTCGATTAGCAAGGATCATGAACAATTTTCATGAAAGGGCACAGGTATAAACAAGAACTATTTTTGTGGGGAATAAACCGGGAATATAGGTGTAAGTTATATTCCATTTAAAATATTATATTTGGCCATTCATAACAACATTTATGATGAGACAAATGTTTAATGTATTTAAATAAATTAGTGACAGTTACACTTGCCCTTAAATACCTATATATTGCTTATTATATATTAATATTACCCTTATTTTAAATTGTTATAATGAAGAAATCACCCTCATATCTGTGTGGACAATTATAGTAATTAAAAGGTTACATAATATTTTCTCACCTTGTGAAACTTTCTCAGGACGTGAAATGCTATGTTGATAATAATTAGGGCTGCCAACTATACTGTATAATAACCTATCCTACTTTATTTTTGATAATCATAAGTTACTACTTTAGCCTAAAAATAAAGTATGTGAAATTACTTTAGTTCCAATCTATACCAAGATATGTACAATGAAACACTTATATGGATAATTATAAAACTATTGTGTATTAATACTCATGTTATAAAGTACGAATTAAAGCGAATTAGAAGACGAAAAAATTGATAAAAAGTAAGATTAATAAAGAATTGAAAAATCATCACCAGAAATGGTCAATACAATTTATCACTAATCATTCACATATTGCAAAAAAATCAAGTTGAATTTAATTTCTATTCCTGTCACTTCAGCTTCCATTGAAAGAGATTTTTCAGTATTGGAAGTGAAATGGCAAGAAGAACGAAATAAAAACTTTCAAAGACAACAGACTATTGTTAGCATGTGCTAAAATCACACAATAATATGTTTTAGGGTAATAAATACATTAATTTGAAAAATACATGCGAAGGAAGTGGGCTTCTTTGGCTTATATGTATAAACATATTTATATATGAGAATGCTCATAAACTATATACTACTAGACCCAGACAGACATTTATACACATACAAATCCATACATACATTTAATGCCTAACGGAATTTTTTCACTACCAAGCCATTAGAAGCATGCCTTTAAATCCTTTTTTTCTTCTAAATACTTTATTTTATCCTATTTCAAAATAAGCTACGTTAGGTATTTTCGGAAAGTTGGCAACCCTGGCAATAATAAAACATAACTAGGAAGTATGCATGTAGGAACATGAGTTATCAAATTGTTCTTTGAGATAAAATATTTCAGTTTAGATAAGACATTAAAGTACTCGTATTCGTCCAGTTGTAAAATCGAAAATACTGATAATGAGTTTTTAATGAATAACGAAACATTTAACAGTAAAAAATTATCAGTGCAATTAGAATTACAAGAATTGTTATTACCTCTATGCTATTTCTGAATGTAATTTGGATTAGTGTTATGTAGTGTAGTGTGTTAAAGTGGATTAGTAATTAGGCGTGTTATTCAACAAAAATAATGACCACAGAATTAGAAATCTAAGAATTTTTAATTTAAATTTCTTTATTTCAGAAAACTAAAAATCAGTTAAGCCTCAAGACTGCTGTTTCGCCTGCATCTAGAATTCAGTTGAAGACTACCTATAGTTAGAATTCGTGAGCGGACAAACTGGCCAGGAATTAATTTTTGTTTGTCTCTGCCGAGTTACTGCTAGGTTTACTACTACGTGGAACTCGGTAGAATATAAATCATACAAGTTTACCAATAATTGATGGGCATATGTATAAAGCTCAGCATAGGATAATTATGTCAAACGCGTCAATGGCATAAAGTATGATCTATAGATAAGCTTCCACATAAACCATTAAGCACTTGATTGCATCGAAAATCAATACAACCTATTTTCTAAATAAGCCTATACAATAATTGTTTTTTCAGTCTGTTGCTACTTTATATTATCTATGTATTCTTAAAAGCTCTCTTTTAAAAAATCTTCTAAAAAATAACAAAAACAATATTAGTTAAGTTAAAATTGTAATATTTTTTTATTTTCTGGCAACAAGTTTCAATACACCATCGAAGTTTATATTTTAGCATGCCTAATATATTTATATTTTTATAGAATTTCTTAAAATATGTTTTTACTTTAATATGGCCGTTTAGTCATCCCATTATTATGGCGCTGTCATAAATTAAAGCTGATAATAGTGAATTTTAGCCTTTGCCTGGCTGAATATGTTGAAGTTGCATATCTGTTTGTTTGTGTTATTTTTCATGTTCATTTCACATATGAGAGAGGAGGGTTATTCCACTAACTCGAGTATTCGCTAGAAGCATATTACGATACTCGATAACCTAAAATTTTGTAATGTTAATGAATTACTGAATATGACTTACTGTCGGAGGAGGATGAAGTCTCCTGAAGTCACCTCTATGTAAAAATTCTCTGTGAGCCTTTAACAAACTATTTTTTAATTTGAAACTAAGACAGGGTCTACATAAATTGCATAGGTCGTGCGAAGCGCAATTTTCTTTGCAAAGTGTGCTACATTTATCTCCCCATACAGCTATGTTCTTTTGCGAAGACACCATGTTCTTAACAGCTATGTGTTCTCTGAAATATTGTAAATTATTATATTTTCTTAATGTTAATATATTGTTTTAATACACAATATTAAAATGTACTATTTTTCGTTTTTAAATTCAATTTACTATGATCCCGTGAGACCTTTATAGTAAAAACGGGTATTTCTGTTTTATATGTGAAAATGCATAGTCATTCATGCAAATCAGAAAAAAAAACATTATCCGTTACATCAAGTCATCTAGTTCCGTTACTTTTTAACATGTCGTATGACCACCTCACGAGACAGTCTTAGTTTTGTTTACATTAAGTAAACAATAAAATGTAGCATTCTTTGAATGTATTATTTACAACGTAACTTAAGTTATATTAGTACTTTCATGTATTATAGTAAGTAATAAGTATGTTACAAAGAGAAATTCCATCGAGTTTCTTGCCGGTTCTTCTCGATGACTAGGTTGTTTTCCAAACCGGTGGTAGTTTTGATGTTCATAGGGGCTTTATTGAAGATTTTTTTTTATGTCGTGTGAATATCCTACATTGACACCACACTTCCGGGACAGAGATTGGGTAGTGAAATTCCACGGTGTACAGACCCCGCTTTAGCCGGGTGACACCGAATCACGCGACATCCTACAACTTGGTACACGAGAGATGTCTTCTAGACGGCTGAACCAGTGCAATGGGAGTGTGATCCCCGACCATCGAATACATCGGATATAATGGAGTAAGGCATAAAATTCTATTTTATCAAATACTGTACACTCCTAGCCGTTCTGAATATAGCCGTAATTTGATACAAAACAAAGTTAAAATATTGTTATAGGTATCTATAATTGGCTTTTATTAATCCACTAGCGGCCCGCTCCGGCTTCGCACGGGTATCAAATATAGCCTATATCATTTACTAAAAAAATTATTAAAATCGATCCAGTAGTTTTGATTTATTCATTACTGCCCGTGGCCCGCACGCGTTAAATTTGGAGTAACCTCAAAAATAACAGTATTTCTCCACTATTTAATTTATGTTATTATACATTCCTCTTCAATCACTCTTTCTATTAAAAAAAACCGCATCAAAATCCGTTGCGTGTTTTTAAAGATTTAAGCATACAAAGGGATATAGGGACAGAGAAAGCGACTTTGTTTTATACTATGTAGTGATAAGTTGTCTCGGTGTTATTTTTATATACTTAAATTTGTATTCTCTGCATCTATATACAAAGCGGACAAAAAGTTTGGCGCAAAATCTACTTTAAGTACAGTTTAGGTTTCAATATTTCTTTTGTTTGACGAAATACGTCATGGATAGCAAGAGCTGGGTCAATCAGCTCTATTTATTCAAGTCTACTGTTAAACGTCTTTAGGTATTTTCTACAAAAAAACTGGAGTTCTTTATTGGTGTTCTTATAATCAGCATTCGTTTGGCAACCACGAATTTTAAATTACAACTCTTTATGTTTTATAACATTTTATGCTTATGACATTATTGTAATATTGATTATTCAGTGAACACTAATAGCAATTAAATAGCAAATGACTTCTTGTAAAAATTTTCGTAAAAATGTTTGACACTAGACTTAACGAAATAATTGATTGATGGACCCAAAACCCATGTTTAAAAACGTATTTAATCGATTTAGAAAATATATCAGTTAAAAAAAACGACATTATCAAAGGGTAACATAGACTATTTTATTATCAAAATTTGCATAAACGTGAACGAGGCCACGAGCAAAAGCTAGTATATTATCGGTGTAATATACGTTATGTGAAATGTATACAATATATTATAAACTAAAGCTAAACGATTACAAAACAAATATATCTTTATATATTACCAAGGATTATGGAACACTAGTTTTTGTCCGCGGCATTGCTCGTGTTAATGTATGATTAGTTGAGTACTCGAAGTGTGAAAGCGTAACAAACAAACCTACATTCACATTTATAATATTAGTTAAGATTTCAAGTTTATAAAGAGGTTAGATACAATTTCCGTACAGTCCATTAACAAAACTACTTAGGCTTCGAAACTGTAACGTTGTACCTAAAACCGCATGATATCTGGGCCTAATCTTAAATGCCTGTAACTTTTACAAAATCGTAGGCGTTGTGTGTTATACTTTCAAGTATAGCTAAACATTATTGAGAGACGAGAGTTCGACCGAAACTTGGTTTTACACTAACTTCATTGAATTTAGAAGATAACTAGTTTTACATATACGGTCGTTGCGAATGTCCTATAATATGTACTATTAGTAGTTATGTATTTTAAACTAGTTAAAAAAGAACAAGGTTTTAAATTTGGTAGTATTTTTTTAAATAGTCGTTATTTCATAATTTCGTCACTTGTAGACCGATTGGGGGAATTAAAATGAAACTTTTTAAACAGAGCCTCAAATTTTTTCCTCCATCTATCGCATGTCGCGTTACAGCCGGCCGCGGAGTAGGGGCAAAGTGAAAGTCACTCGGCAGAGCGGCTAAAGCCAATATGGCGGTGCCCACGGCTCAATTCAAAATTATACAATGATTTAAATCAATATTGTGATCAGTTTTTAAAAAGTTTAAAAATGCGATTTGAATACTCTGAATTGGATAATATTCGGAAAATTATTAAATGACAAATTCGGGTTAAAAATCTTCATGAGAAAATGAGTGAAACAAAAGACAGAAAAATATTGACAGAATTACGTTTCTTTTGTTTTAATTGCCATATTAAATAATTACATGGTGGTATTGGCAAAGGGAACAATTGATATATTCTATAGGTTACTACACCCGTGCGAAGCCGGGACTGGCTATTAGTATAATATAGTATTGAAAAGTAGTAAGTAGCTATCGAATAATTAAGGCTTGTGTTGCTTGCCTATAATTAAATAGAAAGCAATACTCAGAAATGTATTCGGAGTATTCAAATACATTATTTGGTTAAGTTTAAACTTTCCAGGTATTGCTCGCATGAGCACTAAAAAAAAAACATATATTTTATTGCTTAAAATCAATATTAACGATGTATAAAAAAGTTTGTCAATTAAAACGAGTCAATATACCAATTTAAAGTAAATGGGCTTTAAAACACATTTTCTATATCTAGCTTATATTTACAAATTAATGTTGGTATCATTGAGATTGAGAAAGCATCATCAATTGACATTGCCACATCTAAGTGCTAGGTTTTTATACCTTCCCTTTTATTATAATTCGTCAATAGATGGCGCTATTATATATATTCCATAACGTTCAAATGATAAGATGATAAGTACAAATATTTGAACATTTATCTTCTTAGACATGTACAACTAATAAAAGTTTGTAAAATTAACGTGTCTATATTTTTTGGATTCTTGTGAAAAAACTTATTGCAAGTGTCAAAAACTAGGGAATTAAATATATTTCAATCATTTCTAGAGACCGCTGTCTGTTTGTTTGTGCACGCGTCACTGCTAAAGTACAATATTTATGATAAAATGTCACCGAGATAATCATAAAGCATATATATCCTCATGTAACATTTAGCCTTTGTTTAATTAAAATCGGTTCATTCTATTAAAAGCGCACGCATCACTCAAAAGCTACTGCATAAATATCGGTCACATTTTTTAAATTTCATCTTTAAGTCACTTGATTCTTACCAAAAACATATCACGATATCGTATTACTTGAATGTAATGTAATTATATGAAAGTTTTAAAAAAAGTACGATTTTTATTAGCACTATGCGTTGAGAGAAATGTGAAGTGGGGTAAGCGGCGTGATGCGTATGAGCAGGAGAGAAAAAGTAAACGGATGACATTGTTTGCAAAAAAAAATTATATGCACAGTATATTATTGCTTTAATTTTTTTCATGTTTTTTCTGTAAATATAGCTAAATATATTGTTAAAATAATAACAACACAGACTAAGTCGCGAATATTAGCTATATATATAAATAAATGAAGAGGACTGCCGTTGCAAAAAACTACCTATCAGGGTTACAGATAAAGACATAAGGTAACTTTTACATTGAAAAAAGTGCCGTTGTCTAGAGATATGTCGAAACTAGATTAACACGAGCGAAACCGCAAGTAAAAGCTATAATACAGATAAAAATATCGATATCCCATTTTTATCCGATAGCGACATTTTTTTATTATAAATCATCATTATTTCAATTGGTAAGTGATTTATTTTAGAATTTTCCAGGTAGTTGACAAATCAGAATCTATGCTTCATGTCATTATTTCCCATCCATTTCACTCGTTCCCAATAACCAAACTGTGTTACGTAAAACGCCACCAATATTACAAAATAAAGAGACAAATAACACAAGATTAGGAATAAAATCTACTACATGACATTCCAAGATCTCGCTAAAAACTCGTATCATATCATAGAAACCTAATAAAAACAACGTACATAAATTTACGTACACACTTCAATCTACTAGTTACGAATCAAATGAAAAATATGCCTACCTGTTACTTCCGTCGTTATCTGCTCTCACATGATTAGCTATACCGGTGAGTGAGAATAAATTGTATAACACCTGTTCATAGAGTAACTGGTTCGGTGGGTAATGCGCAGAGGATAAATTAGGTGACATATTTGCTTCTAATAGGTACACGTTGAGATCTTCGTCGACGACCAGATCGAACCGCATGAGTTCGAAGAAATTGTCCGAGGATGGGTAAGTTTTTAACTGGAAGAAGTTGCAAGATATGTACGAGTATCTGTGCCGAGTTGCCGCTGAAACTATTATTAATAGAATGGTAAAGATTACAACTTATATTGTAATGCATTATTCCTGGGGCATCATATTTTCTCTTATACTTATTCACATATATATAAAAGTAGTGTGTACTTATGAACACGCGTTAGAAGTTATACGTCTTTGGCGTAACAAGATAAAATTTTTTTCAAACATTTTATCTTTCACCTTATTCTACGTTTGTAGAAAAAACGACACTAACAATAGAAAAAAGGTATTTAATACATACATACTTTTTTGAATAAAATGTTGACTATAGCTAACTTCAGGGTGTCGGTTTTACGTGACGGTGTGCATGGGTATCGTAAAAATTACCTCTCCTAATTTTTCTCTAACGCACCAAAAGAAGTATAACTTCAATAATGTAGTAGTAAGATGTCTATCGTATGTCTAAGCCTGAATCCTACAATGAAAGAGAAACATTATAATAAAAATATATCATTGCAGATTCATATTGAAATTTTGTCACTAAAGTAACTAAATATACTTTGGTGTATACATAAGTCGGTCCTATTTTAGTCTTAGCGTATTTCTAGTATCTTCCTCAAGCAGCATCACCATTTATCATCAATTATGATGACACTAAAATGCTAACTTATACATAATTTAAAAAATATCTAGCTTAATATTTGTACCTATGTAGTTGTATACAGATATTTGAAGTTAGAAAGCTATAGGTTTGAAAATTACAGTTGCAAATGAAACCTAAAAACAGGACCTATTTTCAAACAACGCAGTCGAAAAATACTTAGCTAGCTTGATGGACATTACCAAATGCCTTATGTCATATGATTTTTTATGGTCACTAGGATTTTGTTCGATTCAAGCATAAACACTTACAGCTTCAATAATATGATGTTCTTTCTTGAGAAACACTTCAGCGATCGCGTTTTGTACATCCTCCCACATCTTTGTCGTATCTTTACCCTGAAATACCGTTACATGATACAATCCTTTTCAATGCGTGGAGAATCCAAAGCTTTTAAACGCACACAGAATTAATATGGGAGTTTCTTATTGAACAAATCCAAAACCAGTACATTGGTAACAATTTACAGGAGTTAAATAAAAACACCCGAGTATTTGCAGCATGATCGCATGTTAATTTTAAGCACAGCACCATCTCGTGGCAACAAAGAAAGATATTAATGCTTGAACACATATCATATATCTGTGAACATTGTCGCGACTTTAGGTATGAAGAGACATTACTTCAATAAGCGTGTTTACTTCAATAAGAGTGTTCTGTTTTTATTCATTTAACCTTAACCCATCATCGCCTCTTAAGTAAAGAACTACGTAGGCTGTTATAAGAAGTTAAGGAAACACGGTAACATTTGACACTTTATACGTTTTTGAAGTTTACCGGATTGTGAAGATGTGGAGTCGCCTACAGGCCAGCATATACCCTCTCTTATACGATATCAAGTCCTTTGGATCAATTATAATAAGCCATTTAAGCAGGCTGGTATGGTCGCGACGACTGCTTAAGGATGTTGTCACCGGCGATTTTCTTTATTTCTGTACTACACCGTACTCTCCACCAAGTGTTATGCAGTTAAATTGTAAAGTTGGTATAAACATGATAATTAAATATTGTATTGTTCGAAAGAACGTTTAAAAAACTTCATAAATGAGACTTTTTTTTTTCGAACTGTCTACACTGTTGACCTTGCAAGGCCTCTACAGTTTCATCGGACTACGATAAATGAGCCTTTTTTTTTTCGAACTGTCTACACTGTTGACCTAGCAAGGCCTCTACAGTTTCACCGGACTAAGATAAAAGAGTCTGATATTGTGCAGATCATACCTTAGATTTGGCATAAACATCAAAAGCGTCCTTCATACCGAGCCCTAAAGCGGTGTAGGGATGAGCCAAGGAAGGGACCTCCCACGTTGGCAAATAGTCGTCTCCTATCACATACTTATCCAAAATTTTCGGATCAAAGGGGTAGTATTTCGCCGGACAGTATCTGCAAAATGTTATGTTGACATGTTGTTTTTTTTTGGGAATTTGGTTGTGGATACAAAATTTGATACAGATCTTATCCCTTCCTATAATTGGTAATTCGGTAAATGCTCCACCTACAAGCCCAGACTTTAAAATTTTATTTTTTGGTACTAAACCGACGTGTCTTGTGAATACGAGTCATTTTGATACAGGCTTTATTAATAAAGACTACAGCGCAACCTATTGGATAAGGACATAACTATGAAGCACATTCTGGTCAAAATAATCTCGTAATTATTGTATGAATATAAGTTGAATCGGACAAGCTTGTTCAAAAGTTAAACGAACATTAATAGAATGTACCAACGATTATACACCTAAAGATAAGGGTGTTGTCTAAACAGATAATACGTTAAAGAAAGTGGATTACATTTCAAGAGTGCAGTTCTAAATAAAATTTAAAAAAGCACTTGGCGATAAAACATTGAACATGAAGGTGATAACCTACTTAGCAATAGAAAATGTACAACAGTTTTAGTATAGTTTCCGATATCGTGTAACGTCAACACACCTTCGATGTAGAATACGATTCTTACAAGGGCATAGTGTTCAATGTCAAAATCTAACATTGCTACCCTAAACAGTGTTTCCAATAACAAAGGCACTGTATCATTCTAGTACGTTTTTTAAAGATTTAGACAAACTTAGCAGAAATAATCACAGGCCAGTGTTAAAACGTGTCTCTTGATGCTAAAGTTCAAAACAATCATTCGATGAGATGTGTTATGAAATGGAGTAAGAATTGTACAGCAATGTAAAATTAAGACATACAGAATACCTGAACAAGGACGTCGCCTTTATACCAATACACTCTAAGGGGGTCCACAGACGTCAACACTACGTACACTCCAATATCGAACTTATGCCCGTCCACCAAGAACGGTTTTTGTACGTACTCCTGTACGAAACTTTCGCCGCTCGAAAAGTCTATTTCGCTCACGTTCTTCAAGTAAACACCTCTGTGCTGATTGTGTTTCTCCAAAAACAATGCATTCTTATTCACGGATGCGTATTTTAAAAATTCCACTTTACTTGTAGGCAATTTGAACGCCCTCGGTATGTATTTCGATGTGGTTGTCGCTAAATCGACTTTATTAGTTATATATCCTGTACCAGGGAAGTGGTTGACACGTTGGTTTAGATTTTAATCTGTGCAGATTCGGATATAAAGCGCGGAACGGGTAATCGTGCGACCAAAGAAGAGTCCAGTCGCTTTTATTAGTGTCTTTCTCGTATCCTAACCTGTTTAAAACTAAATGTACATGTTTTAACAGGCCATTCTTGTTTTCCACATCGCTGTAGGCAGAATAAACCCAGTAACGTCTCTTCACGTTTGTCGGTGTAGCGTAATTTTTTCGCGCGTATATCGCCTCTAATAATATTCCAACAGATACCCCTATTAGACATACAAGAATGAATACGTTTCTGATAATCGTGTCTTTTCTAAATTTATACTTATTTATGATGGAATTTCCGTTATCAATATCATTTTCCTTTTCGTTGATTCCATTGGTAAGTTTATTTTCACCTTCAGATTTATTTGTGACCTGAAAAATAAATTTGGAATTTTGGCGATCAAAATTTTCCACGACGGCATATAATAATTACAAATCATGTCTTAAGAGATATTTTTATACATTATAGAGTTTAGCGTTTGGCTGCAATCTTGTCCCAAGTTAAAGGACGATGTGGTCTGAGATGGTAAGCACGGTAATCTAAAGGAGAACTGACTATCAAGTGCACCTTCTGGAACACACTTATACGTTTTTGGCGACAGATCTTCAACTTGAGGATGCTAGCTAGCTAGCCAGATAGGCTTAGAAAAATCCCTACCACTAATGCTGTGGTTTAATCACGACATTATCCTTCACCGAAAGCTCCCGCTCAATGACAAGAATTCGAATCTACGTCTCACCACTACCGACTACCGACTGTCCAACCCGCTAACCACTGAGCCATTATCACTTTAATTACCTGACTTCAGACGCTTCAGTTTAGATATAATATACCTATAAGATATTTTACATCTTCCGATCGTGGGCATTATATCAAAATATCTATTTTTAGACTTGGTATGTAGTACTGGAGGCTACTGTATATTATTGGAAGTCATGCGTACTGATTCCCTATCTTTTAGTGCAGTGCTAATGAACAACTCGTATCGAATAGGCCAGGTAATTACGAAGGTTTGTATTTATTATATTTTATTTAAAGAGAGCCCGCACTAGAGATCATGGTTAGAGTCACCGGTGACCTAAAAACATTTATCCTGTGTAAAATTTGAACCTACGACACTCAGCGCAATGGCAACAGCGAGGCAATCGCGTAAATAACTGCGCTATCCGCACAGTCCGTAAGATAAAATTAGAAATGTATACACAATAAACCAAATTACACGTAAAAAGTACTACGTAATGTCTATATAAGTCATTCAATTGTATTTAGTGTCTTATACTTAAACGCGAGTTACAATTCGATTTAAACATTTATTGGAAGGTTTGGGTACTTAGCTGACAAAGTTAAATGGTTAAATTTATCTTTATATTGATCTGAAATAAGGAGTTATATCATTACATTACATTTATAGGATTGTTAAGCTTACTAACCTCGTTTCCATTGCCTCTCATTTTCATTTTAAGACACTAAAACTCCTTTGTTTATTTATTTTACCGCGAAAAGTTTTCGTCGTTCGTGTATAGGTAACTTACAAGCACTATGTGATTCTTGTACTACGCGAATGAATGAACTCACGGCTGCACGTGAAATGCGAGATCATTTGTATTACGAGTGCGAAAGAGTTGGCTAATACTTTCTAAAAGATGGTTTAATGAATACGCACTTTACTAGAGCCTTTTAAGGTCACATCAATATTTAAAACATACACGGTACGTTTATATTCGCATATTGTCACACACATACACACGTATTGATTACAGATTATTGAAAAAGGTTATCTGATTAAATTGGTATTTATAATGATATTATATGTAGAAAGGTGTAGATATAATTACCTACATGATATTTTGACATAACAAATAGCACGTTAACGCACACATGCCGTAACGTAATATTGTAATGTACACACTATATGAGATAAAATGTGAAAGTAAGATGGTATGTTCTTAATATGAGCGTCAAAAAAGAAATAGTTATATGTTACTAGATCTGTCCGTTGAGAACAAAGAATAATCAAAACAGATATGACATCTTGTTTTGTTATAATATCTACCTAAATGAATCGACCCAATGATGACTTCATTAACGTGGTATAAAAGTAAATAGGGGAGTGAATATTCATTGGAAGTAAGTAAATTAAAATATAATCAATTTTTTTATATAAACATTATTAGAGGGGCATTTTAATTTATTTCTATTTATTGTTTCATTCGATTTTCGTCGTCGGTGCATATCATTTCCTTTTACTTAAAAGAGATATGCAGCTACGATAGATTAAAAATGTAATACAATTCAATCAAAACAAAACTATTTTTGATAGTTAACTTGAGGTCAGTGGCGTAGTTAATCCTAGTGGCTCCTAGATGACACGTCAATAGTTAAAAACACTCACCAACTCATACCGGTTCACATTACGTCTAAAGAAACACTGTCATTGCTCCTTTTTTTTTTTTTTTTTTTTATTTACGTGGGGAAATCCTTTATGGATACCCACCCTCCCGGGGGAGAGAGTGGGTTATGTCCGACTCGCACGGACTAAAACCCCACGGTGTACCGGCCGCCGATTTTGGTTGGGGCGACATGGGATCGTGCTGGGCTATCACCATGTCGCCCCATCGGTCAGCCCGGCGAAAGGCCACCGGGCTCCGTCCTAATAGGGAGGTAGACTGGGTACACAACCAGCTACCTCCCCTCGTCAGCCGGATCTGTGCAAGGAGGAGATGGGCCCCCCGGCCCACCTCCTTAGGTCCGGCTACGGAGGTGGAAGGAGGCGGACAAAGCGCCGCCTCCTTCCACCGACCCTCCTTTGGCGGAGAGGGCCGCTAAGAGGGTCCAGCTCTCGGACCCTCTCCGCCGCCTCCTTCTGCGAGATAACTTCCTCGCAGAAGGAGGCCATGGCCATCCATGCTTCTTCGCTGCCGAGCATGGCCACAACCACGCTCGGCAGCGACAAGTCACCACCTACCGCCGCAGTCAGAGCGCGGCGCTGTTCTCCCCACGCAGCACACTCAGATAGAGTGTGCTGCGCGGTATCTTCCTCAGCGCCGCACTCGTGACATGCGGCGGTGGGCTCCCTGCGAGCGATCTGGTGCAGGTACCAGCCAAAACAGCCATGGCCGCTGAGTACCTGCACCAGCCGAAACGTCAGGGAGCCCCACTCCCTATTACACCATTCCGGCAGGACCGGGCGGACGGCGTCGACGGTATATCTTCCATATCGCGCGTCCGCCAGGTCCTGCCTCCACCTCTCCAGGGCCTCCTCCCTTTCTGCCCGTCTTTTTACTATAATCTCCCTGAGAGCCGGAGGCTCCCCTAAACGTTTTCTTGCCGCCGTGAACTCATACACGGCGGCAAGCACCCTCGCCTCCAGCTCCCAGGGCAGGGAGCCGGCGAGCGCGAAGGCCGCCGACGAGGACACGGTGCGGTATCCCCGTATCACCCTCAGTGCCACAATGCGCTGCGCTGCCCGCAGCGCGCGCACGTTGGCGGCACCGAGGGCGTCGGCCCACACCGGTACCCCGTAGAGGGCCATCGCCCGCACGACCCCCATGTATAGTCTGCGGCAGCCGGCGCTCGGCCCCCCTATATTGGGTAGTAATCGGCCGAGCGCCCCTGCCGTCCCAGCAATTCGAGGTCCGAGCCCCTTGAAATGGGGCTCGAATCGCCAGCGCCCGTCCAGGGTGAGGCCCAGGTACTTCATCTGGGTCCCCACCCTGATACGGGCGACCTCAACAATTATGTGGGCCCCAGGTGGTGGCCCCCGCCGAGGCCCATGAAATAGAAGGGCCTCGGTCTTCTCTAGGGCCACCCTGAGGCCCAACCGTCGTATGCGCCCAACCACGAGGGTTGTGGCCGTCGTGGCCAGGCGCACAACATTTTCCCAATCCCCCCCCCGGGCTACGACTAGGGTGTCGTCCGCGTAACATATCAGGTGCGCCCCGACAGGGAACTGTCATTGCTCCTAGTGTATTAATGTATATTGTCCATTGTTATCAATCACTTGATGATACCCGCTTCTCCGAACGCACCTTTAGACTGTAATTTGGGAAATGTAAAACTTTAACTTGTAAAATTACATTAAAAAAAATTCAAATGCATTTGTAGGTACGACAGATGCGCTACTCTTACTGTAACATACTTGTACTATACCTATAACCTTCACGTAAGTGTATGAAATAAATTAAAGGTCCATATGAAAAGCATGGTAACTCATGAAATACGAACAAACAAAGATCGGTTTCTATATATATTACATACGTGAATGCTAAACTTGCCGAATGGGATTTACCATCAGAAACGTTTTTGGAACTTTAACCTACTATATAATCTCCTTAAAATTTAAGCTATGGCACAATAAGTCTTAAAAGATTTATTTCTCGCGAATACTTATAATTAATATCGTGTTTGTGTAGGCTTACATTTGCCAGAAATATTGCATTGCCATAGTGTAAATCTCGTTGGTGTCTCAAATAAATAAATAAGTTTATATCATTTTGTTCAAAAACTTTATTTCGTTTTTAATATTAAGTTAATCATTGGATACCACGAATTATAATAGAAACAAGATATCCAACTATAAATTTTAATTTCAAAATGGGTCCAAACGTTATAGAGATTAGCTGTATTAGCTGTAATAAACAGACAGATAGATAACAGTTTTAAAAATGGGTATTTAATATCATTTGAAAATAAAACTAAAAATTCATCAATTCACTAATATTAGTTTAACAACAATATTATTTATTCTACGTATATAATCTAATTTTACATGTATTCACTGCTTAAAATAATTATCTATACGTCGTAATCTTAAATCTTGTACCGCATCATCACTAGGTATGGAAATTATAACTAATTGAAATGTAACTGTAACTTCATGAAATTGTTTCTTGTAGTTTATTATTATGTCACGGGTGATCACGATTTGCTACTTTTGATATATGACAATTATGAATAACACTGTAACATTGTATATATGTATATGTACAGATTAATTTTTGTTTCATAATTATACAAACGTAAAATAAACTGAAGTCCGACTGTTTTGAGAGTAAGTATCATTTCTGGAGATGAACACCGGGGAGTGGAAAACTAAATTAGAACAACTTTTTTTGTATTAAACTGACTTTTTTTAAGCACAGACACTTCTTGTAGTTCTTTTTTTGAACTCCTCGCAGTCACCTAAAACTTAACAAGCTGGTAGTACGGGTGAATGCATTATTATTGTTATATTTCCTTCCCAGATGTAGTTTTACCATCAGACCTTGGAATTTTCCTAATTAAGAACAGAGTTATCGGCTGGAACTTAAATTATATTCTCGTGATATGTAACAGGGTGTTTTGATTCGTGTAACTGTTGTGATTTCTCTTATCGCTTGTTAATCTGTGCTTCATGAAATGTTCTATGGTTATCTTTTATACATTTTTTTTTCCTTTATGTCCGCTGACTTAGTAGCTTTTTGGTATTGATTTGCCGATGTCAGTTAATAACGTTAAAATTTGCTATCATGTTACCAACTTAAACTTGCCAGGTCTATAATCATGTAGAAATAAATAAAAAAATATTTCTTATTTTTCACTTAAGAGTCTGAATTTTTATTAGCGTTTTTTAAACCATTATTTGTGATTTTCATTCATATTTAAATTAGTAAATCAGCTAATTTTCCAAAATAAGCTTAACGTCTGGCAACCCCAAGCGTGGGCTATAGAATTAGCACAGATATTTCCCTGACATGTCATCACTTAGTCCCTTGTGGATGCCCAGCATTCCTCAACTCCATTCTCGGACGCATTCCCATAACACAACTATTATAGCAAGCAGATTATGTATTATTCAGTTACTGCAACATTATAGTAAACAGTACTACGTATAAATGTATGAGAAGTTTTGATTTTAATGACACTTGATTATAATACCGCGTTTTACTTGTATATATTCTGAAAATCGCACATCAAATTCTAATGTAACTTCTACGTTACATTATTATATTTAAAATAAAAATCACTACTACTACGTTATTGTTTTAATAATGGGTAATTTCAAAATATAAATAAACTAACTTTTGCCCGCAGCTTCGCTCGCTTTAATATATATTGGACTTATCACTCGAGACAAGTAGTTACTTTTATTGTGGAGAAAAGGTCATCATCTATATCCTATTCTGTACTCTTGACAACAAATATGCAAAATCTTATGTAGATTGGAATAGTAGTTTAGGCTTCAAAGCGTTTCAAACAAACAAACTCAAATTCACATTTATTATATTACTAGCTGTTGCCCGCAGCTCCGCATGCGTTTTTTTTTATAATTGTAAATTACTTCTTATAAGATCAGCTATCTGTTAGTGAAAGTTCCGTGAAAAATGGTTCATACGTTTTGGTGATTATACTGCAAACAAAGCCATTGGTAAAAGCTAGTCCAAAATCAAAAAGTTGTAATTACTTTTTATAACGTTAGCTATCTGTCAGTGAAAGTCCCATGAAAATAGGTCCAATCGTTTTGGAGATAGTACTACAGACGAAGCCACGGATGACAGCTAGTCTAAAATAAAGTAGCCTATGTCACCCGTTGTAATTTTAACTATCCGTCAGTGAAATTTCTGTCTAAATCGGTCCAGCCGTTTCGGAGATTACCTGGAACAAGCAGACAGACAATAAATTTTAAAAATTGTGTTTTTGTTATCAGTATCATGTATACGTTCATATCCAATCAGTAAAAAGTTGTTATTTTGATATTACATACAGACACTTTTGTTATATGTATAGATTTTCTCTTTGAAAAGTTGTTTTTTTTTCGCGAAATCAAACACACACACATGACTGATAACTGATAGATAAATTTTCTATTATGTTTTATAGATCTAATATTTGACTACAAGCCAACCTGACCTAATGGATGTCGACAATTTACTTGAATGTTGTAAAACGCTAAGACTAAAGGTATTGACTATACGAACAGCTACCCGAACACATATATCGACGTTTGATAACAGATATTCAATTTGAAGTAGTCAGTGTAACAATAATTAGAAAAAGTCTTATAATAATGGAATGCTATGATTTCACCACGAAGTTTTCCGTCAACGAAAGATTCAAACCTACGTCGATCGGGCCGGTGTTCAAGTATACTATCTCTAAGCCATTCTCGCTTCAAACTTCACTACATAGTATAAAACAAAGTCGCTTTCTCTGTCCCTATATCCCCTATGTATGCTTAAATCTTTAAAACTACGCAACGGATTTTGATGCGATTTTTTTAATAGATAGAGTGATTGAAGAGGAAGGTTTATATGTATAATAACATAAATTAAATAGTGGAGAAATACTGTTATTTTTGAGGTTACTCCAAATTTAACGCGTGCGGGCCACGGACAGTAATGAATAAATCAAAACTATTGGATCGATTTTAATCATTTTTTCAGTGAATGACATAGGCTATATATTTTATACCCGTGCGAAGCCGGAGCGGGCCGCTAGTAAGTTATAAGTTGAAAACAATTTAACAGAAAATAGGTTAGTAATATTGTCTATATAGTTTGAAATATAACATCATCAAAGACCTATATTCTAGAGAATAAATAATGATTTATCTTCTAGACTGTCTGTAATAGAATTTGATATTGGAATTAAGGAATCTACAAAAGGAATAATGTTCTATTAAATATTTGTATTAGAAATGATTGAATTACTTGACATTAAATAGACTCAACGAAATATTTATTATGTACATAAAAGAACAGAAACTCCTTCGTCTCGTCTGTGTTTATGTAAACATATGTGTCTAGATATCTAGACTAAGCAAATATTGGTTTTAAAATGTGAGTCACGATAATAAAGATAATGTTAATGTAATTTTGTCTGGTAATATATATATATATATATATATATAACTTTTTAAACTCTGTAACTCTTTTATCTTTCTCGTTGAAAGAAATATTTGTACTGCAATAGGAAAGTAGAATAAAAAGTTCATGTAGAAGTTTCTTCACGTATCGTTTATATTTATCACGAGTCGTTTAACAATGTGACAAGACAAGAATTCTAAAACAGTTTTTTTTAAAACTTTATTTTAAGAATAGGAGAGCTTGTGGTAATTAGATCGCAAAGGTACCTAAATCACGCTTAATTCTGCCGTAAATTAAACGTGGCGCGCTGCTGTGTTAAAGGTCAGGGTATGATTGACATCATACTGTAACACAAGGACTTCCAATCGTTCCTTATTTTAAGAATAGGAGAGCCTGTGGTAATTGGTTCGCAAAGGTACCTAAATCACACTTAATTCTGCCGTAAACTAAACGTGGCGCGCTGTTGTGTTAAAGGTCAGGGTATGATTGACATCATGCTGTAACACAAAGACTTCCAATCGTCTCTTATTTTAAGAATAAGAGAGTCTGTGGTAATTGTACTGCAAAAGTACCTAAATCACACTTAATTCTGTCGTTAACTAAACTGGGCGCGCTGCTGTATTACAGGTCAAAGGGTATGATTGACATCATGCTGTAACACAAAGACTTCCAATCGTCCCTTATTTTAAGAATAGGAGAGTCTGTGTTAATTGTACTGCAAAAGTACCTAAATCACACTTAATTCTGTCGTAAACTAAACGTGGCGCGCTTCTATGTTACAGGTCATAGGGTATGATTAACATCATGCTGTGCACGAGGACTTCCAAAGTCTCTTATTGTAAGAATAGGAGAGCCTGTGGTAATTGGATCGCAAAGGTACCTAAATCACACTTAATTCTGTCGTAAACTAAACGTGGCGCGCTTCTATGTTACAGGTCAAAGGGTATGATTGACATCATGCTGTAACACGAGGACTTCCAAAGTCTCTTATTGTAAGAATAGGAGAGCCTGTGGTAATTGGATAGCAAAGGTACCTAAATCACACTTAATTCTGCCGTAAACTAAACGTGGCGCGCTCCTATGTTACAGGTCAAAGGGTATGATTGACATCTTGCTGTAACACGAGGATTTTTAAAGCCCTCAGGAGTGCCAGCCTATAGTAAGTGACTGCGAAACAATTGAGGTTGGTTTTAATAGATCTCAAATAAGCACTACGCAACAACTAGACATGAAGCCCGTTCGCTTTTCAAAAAAAATAATCTAAATTATGGGTACTAATATTTTATTCAATTTTATTTATTTATTTTGTATATTTAGCATACCAATATAAAGACTACATATATTTAAAATTATACATTATTAATTTCAACATATAGTAGTGATCGCAGGCATGTATCACATTTGTATATAAAAAAGTATACAATGGAAAAAACAATCTAATTCTAATTATATGCTAAGCATATAGTAAATAAAATTATTGTATCATGTACAGACATACATGAATATACCAATTCGTTTTTGAGTCAGTATTTTTTTTTTCGTACTGGCTACACTGTTGGCTGGTTAAGGCCGCTACAGAACACCGATATAAATATGAATCTTGAGTCCAGAATTGCGATTTAAGTCACCAAATATAATATTAAAGTTATTTTTGTGATGGGTGATTGGATCACTTTAAAAATCATAGTGGGATTATAATTTATTATGTCCAATATTTAATACATTAATTTTGTCGTTGATTTCAATCACTTTTTTTTATATTATAGGGGGAAAACGAACAGGTGGGTCACCTGATGGTAAGTGATCGCCGCCGTTCATAGACACTAGCAACACCAGGGGAGTCGCAAGTGCGTTGCCGGCTTTTTAATATATGTGGGCCTCCGGCGCTCTCACTGGCCGTACGAAACGCAACAGTGCAAGCACTGTTACTTCACATCGGCTTTCTGTGAGAGGGTGGTGCTACCCCGGGCGAGCCGACCCGTTCATGCTGAAACCAGTAATAGCTTCAGCGTAGCTCTACCACCTACAAAAATCACATGGCGAGCTCGTCTTCTTTTATACACCACTATACATATATGTACGACGTATATACTCGTATAACCGAGACGTAATACGTTTGTCTAACCACGGTTACGGTGGAGTTTAACCGATGTCGTGAGAACACGCTCAGAAGGATGCGGCACGTCCATCACCAATTGCTTATCCATATTCTAATATTTGCGTTCGAAAACGAGTCCTATTAACAGTTCCCTGATGACGTAATTCGCAAGAGGAGAATGATAGCAGAAATCAGTAAATATCAGCAGAGCATTGACAAATTTTGTTAACTTTAGTAATCGCTCAGTGAACAAAATTGCACCAGAATAAATGGTACAGATCTGTATTGATTGACTTAAGGAGCTTAAAGAATAACGAATAAAGATTATATATGGAGGCTGATTTTTCCGAACTTTTTAAAGCTCACCAAGAGCTACCAAACAAAAGTAAAAATAAAGAAAATTGATTAATAAACACAAGAGAAAATGGTAGTGAATTGTTTTAACTTTGTCTCTTTTTATATAGATAATCAAATGGTTATAAGCAATGCTATTCAAATGACGAATCTATATAAGCAATTCAAAACTATATTCATTTGAACTCTATGGTGAAGAGGACTGATTCTAGTTTCTGATATTAGTTCATAAATCTCCTGAATGCAGAGGTACATTATTACGTACTTCTTCTTCTTCTTTATTTTTTGGCTCCGTCACGGTTTGTGCACTAGTCAGCGTCAAGTAACAAGATTTTGCCAAGTAAGTGTATTGTGATAATTATAATGTTCTAACAAGATGGTGGTTTCCTTGTTAAAACTTTCCATGGAGTTTTGGCGGCATCTCAGAATGCATGCTCCGTGGCATTTCCATCCACTTCACTTGTGCATAATAACCGAACTATATTACGTAAAACACCACCAATATTACAAAATTTAGAGTCTAATAACACAAGATTATGAATAAAATATAAAAACCACTACATGACAGACTGAGATCCCGCCAGAAACTCCAATTACGTACTAATAGTTGATGTAATTTACAAAAAATCTATGGTCATATTCCATTTTCCCACTTAAATACATCGCTAGATTATTTCTCAAGGCGTTCGGTTTTCCACGTCAGCCGAAAACGTTACAAGGTGTCCTATCGAACTAAACTAAAAAAAAAAAGAAACATTACCATTTCTATTAATAATCCTATCAATCAATGTCTTATCGATCATGACATTTGTCTAAAAAATTGGTAATAAATATGCCGAATGTAGAAAGATTCGGAGGGTCGTCGTTTCGGTTGCGTAGTGCGTGGATGTTCTAATTCCAAAACTTGTGTTTACTATCGGTGCCAGACGGACTGGCGGGCGCCGGAATTGGATGAACGCTGTATTGTATGTAACTGTCTTGATATTTACTATGAATTATTTATCAACTGGGAATAAAAATGTTTCGACTACGCCGACGGAGCTAATTTGTAAATGTTTTTCTATTGGTGCTCCATAACATCTAACAATTCGTATTGCTTAAATTAAAAAAAAATCGTTGTGGTCGATTGGTAGCACTGGTAGAATATCAGTCTAATGTCCACAGGTGTGAATCCACCTGTACCAATGAATTTTTCTAAATTCGCGTACATTTACTAATTTAAATGAGTAGCAATATCGGTTAACGGTGAAGGAAAACATCGTGAGGAATCATAAATCGGAGAAATGTTCTTGTAGTAACTTCGTATTTGGCAATAACATAGAACTGTGGATTTTTCAAAGTTTGAAATTGCCAATACTTCGTGGGATAACGTGGTGGTTATGTCCATACCTTCCTTCGGGGAAGAGGCCTACGGCCCTGCAATGGGTTTCTTACAGGCTGGTGATGATGAGGATGATTTCTTATTTGAAATTATTTGAAGGTATTAAAATTGTAGATTTAACGTATATCAGAATTTCATAACGATCAGTGGAATCGTTAAGACGTGAAAGCGTAATAAACAAACAAAATCACATTAGCCTTTATAATATACTAACGGTCCGTTCCGGCATCGCACGGGTATTAAATATATAATCATATGTCATTCACTGAAAAAATGATTAAAATCGATCCAGTAGTTTTGATTTATTCGTTACTGCCCGTGGCCCGCACGCGTTACATTTGGAGTAACCTCAAAAATAACAGTATTTCTCCACTATTTAATTTATGTTATAATACATATAAACCTTCCTCTTCAATCACTCTATGTATTAAAAACAAACCGCATCAAAATCCGTTGCGTAGTTTTAAACATTTAAGCATACATAGGGATATAGTGACAGAGAGAGCGACTTTGTTTTATACTATGTAGTGATGTATGAAAAACTTAGTATTCCAATTTTGCTGTAAAGTTCCTATAAAATAAATAATAATGTTATATTTCGTATTTATTATTGTTACTAACACGCGACTTCATCTGCTTAGAATGTCGCATCAAAAATGTTTTCATTGTAATCATGCACGTGCGAAACACGCGGTTCTGGACACAGCTTCTTTAGTTTATTATATTTTTGTGTAAAACCCTATTTTTTTTTCTACAATAAACGTAACTTAACTTACTCATTATATTATCAGCTATTTGCCATTAAGAGACACGTTAAAATCGGTCCAACTGTTTTGTAGATTAGCTGGAACAAACAGTTGGAAATCTTACAAATTGGTTGTTGGCAGTAAGTACCTTATAACCTTTCATATCGATTTATTAAAAACTGTTATTTGGACAGTACAAGCAGACACTTAAATTTAATTTATCTATACAGATATAAATTTGGAAACTTAAAATTAGCGCCGATGACAGAGACGTTAAGGGGTATTTTATTTTAGAATAATAGGTGATTTTACAGCTAAAAAAAGAACAAATAAAGAAGTAATAACATAAATGAAGCCATTTAAAAGTTCACACATATATAACAGTAACAGATTATCATAGTATGGGCATATCATGAGGAGACATTAAAGTAATGTAACCAGAAAAGTTTTAAGTATGAAGGTGGACGGGAATAGGAGTTTAAGAAGATCGATTAAGGTATGGGTGGAATGTGTGAAGAATGTTAGGTGTCTAACTCATTTTTGACACGGTTGCCTACTATGTAACTCTTCCCTGTGCTTTCTTATTATTTTTGTAGCATTTAATACCTTTTTTTTGCTACTTCATTGTCAATTAGTGAATATCTCTAATTAGGTCTAACTTGTACATTGTATTTTGAATTGTGTTTTAACAGCTGTTGATATTACTTGAAATAAATCAATAAAAAGTGTAAATTCTGTGAAGAAGAGAGTGGAATAAGGAAACACGTTGTGTCAATCCTACTGAGGTGAGGTAAGGGTAAGAAGATGAGGAACAATATCATACTTCGTAATAAGCGACAGAATTAATCCTCAGTCTTCATAGATTTGGCATGCAGTTTTTAATGACGCGTACTTTTTGATGGTAATATTTGCCTCTAGTCCTTCATCCAAGAACTGGCTTCCTTGAAACATCTTAATTTATTTAGTAAATACTTGACAACGTACAGCTCTCTCCAGCCGTTACCAATTAAAACAAACTCTGCTTCAACGGAGCATCTAGATAGTTTCGGACCGACTCGACTTCAATTTGTAATTAGATTACTATATGAAAACATATTTTCCCGTATTTCTTATTAAATAAAAAAACAGTAGAGTGTACTTATGTACACGCGTTAGAAGTTATACTTCTTTGGTGTAACAAGATAAAAATCTTTTCAAAAATTTTATCCTACACCTTATTCTACGTTTGTAGAAAAAACGACACTAACAATAGAAAAAAGGTATTTAATACATACACACTTTTTTTGAATAAAATGTTGACTATAGCTAACATCATGGTGTCAGTCTTTCGTGACGGTTTAAAAATTTACTCTCATCATTTTTCCCTAACACGCCAAAAGAAGTATAACTTCAAAAAAAGTCACATCCAATTCGTATAGTTTATTTGGAAACAATACATTTTGAATGTTTTTCAATGGGTACACAGAATAAAGAGCATTTGTGCGGTGTCTGTACATACCACACGCGGCAGGAGAGTCGCCGGCGGCGCCGTATTGTCTACTCTATACATCGATCCACGCAGAGAGGTGCCCGCGTCCCGGACAGACTTGACGCAGACGGCACACGACTTATTGGCGCCTACTTTATTTACAACTAGTCGACACGTGCGACTTTCTCTGTGTTATTTATTATCTTAACGATATATTTTATGTACAGAAGAAAAAAACATAGAAAAAATTAAAAGCACAAATATACTTGGCTTGCGACATTGTTAGTACATTGTAGTGCTTATAAAAACTTTATATTAAATGAGGGTATCATTATAATTCTTTTTTTGGATAAGATTCAAGTGCAAGGATTCCCAAAGTGGTCGCTATCGCTCTTTTGAGACACCTGGGGTCGATATCGGTTTCGCAGGTGTCGACATAATTGAAAACTAATTTTGGGGGTCGACGAAGTCTAACAATCGACCACTATTAACTAACATTAACATAAGATCCTATTTTAAACTTTCAAGATACTGTGTAAGTTATGTTAAATGTACCAACTTGTTATAAGAATTACTAATATTGTAGTAGGAAGTATCATTGTTGTGCTTTAAAAAAACTCAACAAGTCTATAAGTGCGTACAAGATGAAAAACTGGGCAACTTAATAAGCGTGGACAAGTTCGTGCAAGATAATGTGTTCGAGTGTATAAGTCTTTCAGGTAGATTTTTTTTTCATGATCCTAGAATGTCACCTTGACGCAGACAGGCGGAAACGTTTATGTTATTCAAACAATTTTTTTTTATATTATAGGGGGCAAACGAACAGGAGGGTCACCTGATAGTAAGTGATCACCGCCGTCCATAGACACTAGCAACACCAGGGGAGTCGCAAGTGCGTTGCCGGCCTTTTAAATATGTGGGCCTCCGGCGCTCTCACTGACCGAACGAAACGCAACAGTGCAACTACTGTTACTTCACGTCGGTTTTCTGTGAGAGGGTGGTACTACCCCGGGCGAGCCGACCCATTCATGCTAAAACCAGTAATAGCTTCAGCGTAGCTCTACCACCTACAAAATGAAATATCTCATGTAAATTATAAATACCATATATGGATTCAGAATAAATACAGTCTATTTTACACACTCTGAGTTTCACTATTACTCTCTTCGATCTAGCTTAGACTCCTATAATGCGACTATACGCTATTGGCTTGACTGGACAGCTTCACCGGACTAAAAACTTGCTCTGTATTTGACACATATACGCGATTTATAAGTAATTTGTCTATAAGGATCGGTGGTGATCGATTGATTTTGGTAAAGGGGTCTCTTGCCCTAAATTGTTTGAGAATCCCTGGTCTAAAGAGTAAAACAAAACAAAAAGGACCAATTCTACCCGATAGTTTTAGCGTGATCTCAGCGGCAATAGATTTATATCATGTTATTCATTTAAATACCCTCATAGAGTAGTGTAGTTCGTAATAGCGACTACAATTTTGCAATGATGTTTGTCATAGTAAACACGTGAGTATGCACATGCACATGAGACATCTCAGTACATCAGAGGAAGTTTGAAAATAGCAGTAGTGATAGAGAAGTTGAGGAGTAATAGGTTAACATGGTACGGGCGTATTATGAGAAGTCATGTAACAAGAAAAGTTTCGAGTTTGAAAGTTGACGGATATAGAGGTAGAGGAAGACCGAAAAAGGTGTGGCTGGATTGTGTGAAAAATGATATGTGTATAAAAGGTGTGAATACTGAGATGACACCTGACAGGGGAGAGTGGAAAAGGAAAACATGTTGTGCCGACCCTACTTAGGTGGGATGAGGGTAAGATGATGATGTTGCAATGAGACATCTCTGTATATTGCGAATGGGGCTTGAACGTTTATTAGTAAATTAAAAAAAAGCATATTATAGCTTTATAAGACATTTGGAATAATAAAAAATATTTTGAAGAAAATTTTATGAAAAATTCGGTCAAATCGATTTTAAGATAAATATATCCAAATATACATACAAATAATTATAAATCTTATTAAAATATACATGACTTGTTTATGATATCAAATTTGGATTATAAGATAATTGGAATTTCACGTAAAGAATACTAGTTCTGTAAAAAGCATAACTAATCATGTATTATGCGTTATATATTCAACATTATAAATTCACCTCTACTCTAGGGTAGTTAATAACATTTTGTTAAATTTCAACTATAACAGTCTCCTCATTGTGTGCAGTGTTATTAATCCAACTACTAAACTGAGATGTCGCGTGTTCAATTCCCTCACATGAACGACTTTTCTTATACACGTAACTATGAATTTCGCCTCGTTGAGTGTAAAATATCGTCCTGCTATAAATGCTAATAATTTATTGCTATAAAAAAATAAGGGAAATTGTTAATATTAAGAGGTGTTGGGTAGGTCAACATTTAGTATTATTTTATGTTGAGAAATTAAAATATCTATTTAAAAATAAATCTATATACCGATAATAGCGCCACTTACCGGATTCAACTATAACAGAGAAAATATATAATAATTATATTTTTAAAAAATCATCAAATTCGCTCGAACCGTTTCGAAGGAGAAGTAGTAGAAAGTTCGTGTGAATGAACAGATGTCTGTTACTTTTTCACGCAAAAACTACTTAAAGGATTTTGCTGAAACTATACAGTAATATAGATTAAATTTATAACGATATTGTTTAATTTGTAGAAAGTATAATGAGAAGCGTCAAGTTAGTTTGCTAAAGTCCTGTCACTTAAGAGCTATCTCGGTGTGCGTTGCACAAATTCAAACAAAGGCCGACCAATATAATGTACACTCTGTCACCATTTATCATACAAACATAGACAAAGTTGCGGGCAGTCGCTAGTTTTTGATAAATTTACAAGATAAAAAATTCTGAAAACGCGTCCATCGACACAGATTTGAAGTCTAATAAAACCTTGCGCTTTCGCTGAAGAAAAACTTTATGAATGAAACCACAGAACCGTGGTATGGTTTTCCCATAAAAGTCTAACCGAGTAACCAATCTCAAGTTGAAAACCCTATATATGTGCCTAAAGATGCACTTTAGAGATGGTTCCTGTAGGTTTAACGTGTTTTTAATCCTACGCCAAATCATGACACACTATCTGGTAAGATCATTGGTATACGAATGAGTATATAATATAAAAAAAAGAAGTCTACGGAGTTTTAAAATCAGAAAAATAGATTAGATTTTATTTTACTATATTGTGTATAGTTAATATTACATTTAAAGGGTAATAATCTTTTTTCAACTTATTTTTAGCTTTTTTTTATATACTTTATAGGTAAACGTTCTGACCACTATCTCATCTGATATTAAATGATGATGTGGTCTAAGATGGTAAGTTACGCTTAACCTAGAGGGAGACTGGCTCTCAAGTGCAGCTGCCGGAACACACCAACAGGTGCTTGGTGACAGATTTTCAACTTGAGGGTGGTAGCAAGCCAGACCGACTTAGAAAAAGCCCTACTATCATGCATATATATATATATATATATATATATATATATATATATATATATTATATTACGTTTATTGTAATACTTTTATATTGACCAACATTTCCTCAAAGTTTTCGTCTGAATATATTTTGTATAGATATTTTTACCTAAGTCGAAATCAGTTTCTCAGGTAGTTAGTCAGGTAGCATACAGGAATATTAAAAACAATCAAAAAACAACTGCAACACACATACAGATGCGCCCGCATGCACGCATAAAGTTGATTATTACACAACATTCTAAGCAAAATCGCACTAATACTTTCGTTATATAAAATATAGTACGTTGAATTACTTCATAATTCACACTTTATAATTATATTCCAATGTTTTCTAAATATCATGATTATGCTCGAAAGTTCTTATATAAAAAAATAGAGAACTGGAAGCAAAATAAAAGAGTTCGTAGTAATTATGAAAAAGTTGATTTATTATTATTATTATAATTATAATAATTATTATAATACAGTTTACAATAATTACAAGCGATCACCAAACGTGGTGAAAGAAAACGGCGTAGTATTAAATTATTTAGGGTGTCTACACATGGCCACGCGACCTCGTGCCAAACGCCGCGTGGTTGCGCTTCGTGGTCGCGTGTCGCGCTCGCATTCTGCCTGTCGCTGCTGCTAGCGGTACGCGATGGTAACTGTAATCACTGGGATAAGTCATTCCATACGAAACACCCGAACGAAAGTAACATCAGCGACGGCACAATACGCGCATGATACGTTACCACAAAGCGATAATAACAGTAACTTATGTGCCGCGCAGCGTCCGATACGATGACGCGACGAGCCCTATATAGACAGAGATTTATTTATTTGATTTAGGATACAGTCTTTCGAACGCGAGGAACAAAACATTACACAAGTCGAGAATATTATTTATAATCGATTCGGATTAAAACAGATTCGAGAGCGGCAGAAGCGCGCCGCGACGGACAGACCGGCGCGGCGGGAGCGGCGGAGCGACGCGGCGGGAGCGGCGAGCTATGTACAGGACCGCTACGGACAGTCGCATTCCTCGACCACCATCTCGGGCAGGTCGCGTTTGATGATGTTCGAGTCTGCGCCAAAGTAGATGAGCGATAGCGCGGAGAAGCGCACGGGCGCGCAGCACGCAGCGCGCTCCAGCCGCGCCGCCTCCGCCACCTGCGAGTGGTAGTTCAGGAAGGGTGCGCACGCGCCGCGACAGTAGTTCGCGTAGTAGCCCTCCGGTGCGACGATCCAGTCGTCCCAGCCTATTGCGCGGAAGCTCACGTAGTAGGACTGTCGGCAGCAGCGGCCATGCTCGGCGGCGTCACAGTCGAGCGCACGACGTCGTCGTGCCGGAGGAGGCACGAGCCGCAGTCGCAGTAAGGGCCGAGCTGCCTGCCCGCCGCCCAGCCGGAGCCTCACGCGGCCGCCGCACCCGCTGCAGTCGAGCAGGAGTCGGAGCGGCTCACGCGCACCGTTCGCAGCCCAGCGCCGCGCTGCTGTTGTTACATCCATGCGCTGCCAGCCGTGTGCCGGGTCACGTCGCGTCAGCCCCGCGAGTTCTCCGATGGTCGCGTTGTCACTCACGGTGAATGCCCACAGCGTATAGCGCAAATGGCGCGACCGTGGTGCCGTTTCCGCGCGAACCATCAGCTCGGCTGACGCGACTTCTAGCCCCTCGCCTTTGTCTGAGTCGGCCTCCTGCCCGAGCCGGAACTCGATCAGTCGCTGGCCATTTAATGTGTCACCTGTAAATACGAAAAACAGCACTTCTCCTTAGAGGATTTTCTATACTAAAGAACCTGACAAACGCATTTCCAGGTTGGAGTGCGCGTCGGTTTCTTTGGTATTTTATAGTTTTCTAGCATTTCCTATTGTCCCTACCTTAAGCGAAATGACCCAAACTTGATGAAGCGGTTTCGATGAAGGAAAGGATAAAGGAGAGGTCGCGCCGGCGGAGTGCACACGGTGGTCGCCCTTGGCTGTAGGCTACGCTTGCAGGTTCGCCGCGTACGCTCCGCAATACTTATTTATTTATTGCTAGAGAGCACGTACCGAGTCATGCTCGCGTTGGCCGCGTGTACATCCGTATCATTTAGTTCATTACTTTGATATATGGGTTTTTTTAAGTAAAACAATGTATAGTAAAAAAACACCAAAACCGTCAGCATCATGAAATAGAATATCGAAATAACAAATGTTCATGATACTAGTTCTCCATTCTTCGACGTGGACGTCGGCTGCGGTGCAAGTTGCTTATCTCATGTTGATGATACAATCCTGTAAAGAGAAAAATAAAATTAGCAATCATCTTGGATACTCTGCATTGAAGTAAATAAAAGTAAGGATACGATGCACGTCACTAATTCAACTTCGAAAAGTGCGTATAATGTCAATTAATCCTGGATACTCACACTTAGGCTAAACACTTCATTAGCATATAATTATTATTTGATTAAGGGTAGGTAAGCGTTAAACAATATTTATGCCACTTCTCACTGTAGCTCCTGACTGGAAGTGTGCCAAAGACTTGATCAAAACAAAGTGCTATTCAGAAAAAAAAAGGATTGTTTGGCAACTATTCAAGCTTTTTAAACTGATGTTAACACATATATATTAGGTTATATACAAAAATAATATGTTTAACTTAATAAAACGTAATGTAACCAACGATAGACCTTTAATTAAATAGGCAAAGAGACGTGGTACATTATTGTCTACATCGTAAAGTTAATAAGCAGATATTTTAAAATACTTCTAATAATATTGAAAAACAATATTCTCGACATATCACTACATAGTATAAAACAAAGTCGCTTTCTCTGTCCCTATATCCCTATGTATGCTTAAATCTTTCAAACTACGCAACGGATTTTGAAGCGGTTTTTTTTGAGCGGTTGAAGAGGAAGGTTTATATGTATAATAAAATAAATTAAAAAGTGGAGAAATACTGACTGACTGAGGTTACTACAAATTTAACGCGTGCGGGCCACGGGCAGTAATGAACAAATAAAAACTTCTGGATCGATTTTAATCATTTTCTCAGTGAATGACATAGGCTATATATTTTATACCCGTGCGAAACCGGAGCGGGTCGCTAGTTCTTAATAAAAAATAATATAAAGTGCTTAGCTTTGGGCATTTTAAGACGATTGTCAGAGAGAGAGAGAGAGATAAATGAAGTAACAATATTGAAGTTATACTGAGTACAAGGTATTCTCTATAAGAAACCGATAAGCTATGGAAGCAGCATGTAGAGGCCACAACGTGTTGAACTTGTGTTATAAAATTAGACATCGGCATGGTTATACTGAATTATTGACTGCGGTGCATCGACCGGCGGCCTCGCATATGAACGAACGGTTATGCAACGAATTGGACACACGTTTAGTTTTATCCATCTATGTTGGTTAGAACTGAAGATGTAGTAATAAACCTTAGAAACGTAGGTACGTTTATTTTCGTCATAAAGATTTCATTTCTTATGGAAATATGAACTTTATCATCTTAAATTGCACGGATTGTTTCGGTTTGTCGTTTGTTAAAACTTTAGCTAAGCTTTAAATTACTAAAACACCTATCTTTACTCGATGCTCCACTATAAGTAAGGTTAGGGTTTAAGATGTAGGTGTAATATTCCGTAGTCCGGTGGAATATCATGTTGATGCCTGCAGGCCTAAACCCCGACATAGACCAATGAATTTATCGGAATTTGCGTACTTTTAGTAATTTAAATTAGTAACATTCGGCTGACGATGAAGGAAACCATTGTGAGGAAACCTTAACCTGAGAAATGTTCTTTTAGTACAATTGTGTACGGCAATATATAGAATTTTGGAATTCTTGCAGTTTAAAATCGCATTTTGTCGTGGGCTTGCGTAATGAATGAGATCCATAACTTTCTTCGAAAAGACGCCTGTGGTCCTGCGGTGGATCTTTTACAGGTTAATGTGATTATAGATTGTTTAATAATCGAAGGTATACACTAGCTTTGAAGCACAGTAGCAGAAAAATACCATTAATTACTTTGCAACAAACTTTCAACTTAAAGTTTCTAGATGAACATCAAAAGATGTCCTATTACAGTATTATGCTTACATCGTAATGGTTTTGTTCGCTGATACCTCAGGATTCTAATCTATCTACGGTGACTAACATGCATTCAGGATGCATTACCATTAACTTCTTGGCGCTTTACATTTAATTTAAATAGCGTACAATCTTTCATTTCTTAAGTAGGGGTTATATATGTTTTCTGCCTTCATGTTCTGAAGTGAGATTCCTCTTATTACATTACAACCGGCCGCATGTATGACAGCAACTCTCTTGGAAATATCGTTACTTATGCCAACAACAGCTAGCTACACGGCCACTATAACTCATACGTTAAATGTAGAAATACGAATGTATCTCAGGATTTTCCACTAGAGTATGGTAATTAATCAAGCAAGCAGTATATAACATAAAATAGCCCACTGTCATACCCCACTCGTAATACATACTTTCCATCAACGATAAAAGCTTAAACTAATTGTAGGTTTCGTATCGACGTCCATACGGTCTGTGATAGTTAATTGGTACACGGTTGAGTGGCTTAAACCTAGCTTTTACACGAGTGCTATTAAAAAAGGAACTTAAAAGAATAATAAATTGTGTGTAGGATTAAAAAAAATTAGTCACCATAATACCAATTAAATATTACCAAAAAAAAACATTACACTGCTTTTAATCAGTTGCCCACTAGAATTCCATTAAAATTATATACTGTATAGGCACTTTGTAATTATCTGTTCGACGTTAAAACAAATCGAAATTTTGTGATATAGATTAATATAAAGGACATTGATCATAAATATTACTATTATATGTCATTCTGTCGTATGTCTGTTTATGTGTAGGTTTAATAAAATTTTGCCAACAACGAGAGTATGCAGTTCCAAATTGATAACCTATAAAGATTATGAATAGTACTTTTAGAATTCTAAAAGATAATCATTAAAAAATAATTGGTATTTATTCGAGACCGATTTTAGACATCAAGTATTTAACGCTCATTTCTGGAATTACCAGTTGGGTTACAAAGTTTATTTTTCATTTTATAGCTAATTTATTGAAAAGGACTATAACGTATCGAACAACATACTAAACCACTTATGAGCGGAGTGATTAGGATAACGAAATAATATGTGCGTCTGGTATGGGCAGCGCGGCGCGGGGTATCGGGGGACGAGGGCGGGTTAGCCGTCAAACAGTAGGAAGTTACATAACTCCATAACGCTATAGGTTATACTTTATATTCAATAATCTTTATGTTGCAATTAACAAGAATGAAGCCGTGGGCGAATGTTAGACGATAATGCTTTTAGAAATTAATCCTTAATCCTGATTAATATTATAAATGTGTATGTGAGTTTGTAAATTTACGCTTGCGTTTTCACGGCCTTAACTACTCAACCGATCAGTATAACACTTTATTAAAAGTTGTTAGAAGTACAGAATAAAACGACATAGAGTGACTTTCATTCAGAAAAAAATGCTGTTCCAAAGAAATAAGTGAAATTTACATTAATGCTAGCCAAGCTGCGAGCAAATGCTAGTGCTATATAATAAACGCAACTATACTATCTACTTTGTACATATAAATATACACTTTCATCATTAAATAAAAAATAAATAATTCATAACTAAGATAGACAGCTTTTTCAAAGTAAATCTTTTTTTACGTCGCCTTAAATGTTTTGTCCATCTATCGCGTGTCTCATTACAGCCGGCCGCGGAGTAGGGGTAAAGTGAAAGGCGCTCAGCAGAGCAGTCGAGGCCAATAATGCGGCGCCAATTAAACAAAGCAATATGATTTCATTATTTAAACAAATATTGTGTTCAGTTTTTAAAATGCCGGAAAAAAGGTTCACTTGTATCGTGGATTCATAAAACCACACAATTATTTTTTCTTCGTCATAACAAGGAAACAGAAAGAAACATAACTGTAAATAAAGTTCATTGTACGGCACATGAAAATGTCGACTTATAAAAACAACGATAAATGCCCTAAAAAAGTACAATAAAATCACAGGTAAAAAAAATGTTGCGCGTCAAATGAAACGATTTTATTATGGGATTAAAGAAAACTTAGGCACTAAAACGATGGTGAACTTTCGACCTGACCCGCTTCGGCCGGTTCCGAGAATCTACATAAACATATCAAGGCCTAACTTGTTACGACAATTTCTAATCTGCACCTATTTATAACGTACTTATTTAACGTAAGTACTGTTTGATATATCGTCTCTGATTTTTGCATTACATTACTTTTTTTTTTCCTCGCGGCAATTGTTTTATTAACGGCAACTTTTTATGTTTGTACATTACTAGCCGACGACTGCCTTTAATTTTTTTTTATTGTATAATTATATTTACAGGTTATAAATTATTTCTGTTAACATTTATCATTGCTGTTTAGTCTCTATGGAAAATTATAATGATATGTAGCATAAAGAGTACTCCGAAAAGTCTTCTATCTGCTAGTAAATGTCGCATCTAAATTGCTTTAGGCATATAATGATATTAGCCTGGATAAACCATAGACACTCCAATTTTATTACTATGTATCCGCTATAATAATATATTAATTTTTTAGTAAATTTTCTATAGCGATTACAGTATTTTTGAAGTTGATTAAACTAATTGATTATTTCAATTCAGTTCAGTAAAATAAATCTTAAACATATGACTTAAATAAATAAATTTTATGATGATCTGTTAATGAACGTGTTTTGGTATGCGAAAAAAAATTTGCGTTACGAAAGGGATAAAATATGTATCGCTACATAGTATAAAACAAAGTCGCTTTCTCTGTCCCCATATCCCTACGTAATGCTTAAATCTTTAAAACTACGCAACGGATTTTGATGCGGTTTTTTTAATAGATAGAGTGGTTGAAGAGAAAAGTTTATGTGTATAATAACATACATTAAATAATGGAGAAATACTGTTATTTTTGAGGTTACTCCAAATTTAACGCGTGCGGGCCACGGGCATTAATGTATAAATCAAAACTACTGGATCGATTTTAATCATTTTTTCATTGAATGACATAGGCTATATATTTTATACCCGTGCGAAGCGGGAGCGGGCCGCAAGTAGCATATGAATTAAAAGATACACTATTTTTTTCTATTGAAGTACAATCTGTTAAGAATACCGAGCACTATATGAAAATAACATTAAAATAGAAAGAGATTTTGTTTAAACTTTAAATTCTGTCCGAATAATATATACACTGTATGCTTAACAACATAGTTACTACAGTCTACACCAAACTTTTTGGCGCTTTGAACATAGTTTTAAATTCAGACTTGCGCATATCTAATACCGTTAAGAGTTTAACACAAAACAAAGTTAAAATATTATTATAGGTGTCTAAAATTGGCATTTATTTACCCTTCTGTTGTCTCGATGTTATACATATAATATAATATGTATTTATACATAAATTTGTGTTCAACGCAATGATATTAAAATCGATTCAAAAATTACACCGAACAAACAAAGAGACAATAAAAAAATTGTCAATAAAACTTGTTAAAAAAGTTAATAAAAGTGTTAAAAACATAAATATTTAATAGTTCACAATTCTATATATGTAAGAATAAGTCACTGTAACAGTTTCTAATTATAATTTAATGCGATATCGAACGAATCAATCTTGTTGCGACTATAATGTAACGTATTTGTAACATTTTTAAGGTGCATTATATACGCGTACTAGTAACCTCCTGCGACTTAGCATAAAATTTAACGACAATAGAATTAAACTTAGCACCACCTAGTGTAGGAGTTATTGTAAAATGGATAACACAAAAATCTTCACTATGAGCGAGACATTTAATAAGCACCAAATGACGATACGTTCAGTAGTTTTCACGTGGTTGAGGTTCAAATGAGCTGTATTTTTATTATACATGTTTAGATTAAGTACTCGCAATTTCCTAGGTATTTGGATGAATTGTTGTACTGTAATTTTAATTATTAATAGCTGATATTTACCGCTTGTCCCACTTCTCCACGGCAAGAAAACATAGATAGATGAACATGCAGTGCTTATAAAAGTCACAGTGTTTTAAAACTTTAGGTTTTTGAAGTTGTACTTCTTTTGGCGCGTTAGGGAAAAATATTTACGATGCGCGTGCACACCGTCACGAAAACCCGACACCCTGAAATTAGCTATAGTCAACATTTTATTCGAAACAAAGTATGTATGTATTAAATACTTTTTTTCCATTGTTAGTGTCGTTTTTACTCCAAACGTGGAAAAAGGCGTAGGATAAAATTTTTGAAAAGATTTTTATCTTGTTACGCCAAAGAAGTGTAACTTCTAACGCGTGTACATAAGTACACACACACACACTTTTTTTTCTTTGTTTTTATATCTAAGAGAGTAAAAAATTAAAAGTAAAATAAAATGTTTTTGAGTGATATTATACGCAAACCGGCTGATATTTATAATTTTATTTATGTAAATTTCTTCCTACGTTATCAAGTTATGAATTAACAAGCCTCATAATCAACGCGGGGGATATTTTTAATGTAATCAATAAAAGTGTGTCATTTCCATATGCACGCGTTGAGCACCGCTAAAGCACGACGCGGATATGTTAATAGTGGGGTGGCAAGGCCGACTCGATCTCGACTACCGTATACACAGTTAATACCTGTTAAAATGACTCACTACGGCGTGTCGTATGACATTTTCACTTATACTTTTTCATCGTATAAATAAATCAGATACATAATAGTAACGGATTTATGTTACTTGAAGCGATTTAAATAAGTAGTTTCAGATGTAACACTTTTCCATATGATTTTTCAAACGTTTTTTTTTTTTTATTTCATACAAAATTTATCCTGACAATTAGAAAGAAAATGATACATATTTATTTATGTATATATACATTTTTATATATAATTTATGTAATTTAGTTTGATCATTATTATTTCTATAAACTTTTTAACTTATTAATAGTTGTTTCCTCTCACTCGCTCTATTTCGTCTTTCCGCCCCGCTTACTTGTCCTTAATTAACTACAAATGTAACATGAGTTTTAACAGTAATTGTCTATTAAAATTGTTTGGTATGCCACGGCCTGCACATATACTGGCCGCGGGCCACATGCATCCGGCCGCAGTTTGGTGACCACGGATATAGTGTGTCAGTGGATATAGCGTGTGAAATTCCAGGACACAATCTCACTAAGAGAGATTTTATTTTACCCCTGAAGCTGACCACAAATTTGATATTTAGTTGCTATGAAACAGGTTGGCAGATTGCTGTTGCCAGACGAAATCTATACAAGTATTATGGCAGCCCATAAAAATATACTAATTGATTGATGGTGTCAACGACCCAATCCATGAATAAACGGCCCGAAGTTATACCTCGTATCGTTTTATATTGCCCCTGGCCAGAAAAGTATGATGACCACTGCACTATATCTTTAGTCACTACATAAGCGTAATATAACTCCACTATATAGGCCTTGTATTTATTTATTTTAATAAGTAATGCCACCACGCTTTAATTTAATTTAAGTTGTATGTTAAAATTTGCACAAATGTTTCTAGAAAAAGTTACGCTATTGAAGTGAGTCGGTTATTAAAATTGCTTAAGCACATAGAACCCGAATCGGATTTATTTTATGTTAAGAAATAATAAACTTTACCAGGTTATTAATATTAACACACAATATTAAATAAAAACTGGTGATATTTAAATTGAAGAAAAAATTCTGACCTTCTTCTTCAATCACACTGGGAAATTATCGTCGTGAGTGTTCCGAAAAAAGTTTCCCATTTTCTTCTATCGTCGACGTGCGTCCCCCCGTCGCTGTGCGAACTGTACTGAGTGTCATGGGAAATACCCTCCCTTATATAGGTATGTTTGGTGGGTGGTTTGCTTGAATCACGCGGACAACGTCAGGGAGGGTGGCGTTCCTCATTACCCCTACTTCTGTTGCCAAAAGTTTCGTTTTAAGGCCGTTCTACTTGTTTCATACAATTTATTATCTGTTTAACGTTACATTTTATTGGCTTTTGAGACGTCATCCAGTGTGACTGTGAACGGGATGGATTTTACAAATACTTAGGCGGGTAATTGCATAGGTACGCTAATTTATTAACTCTCGACGTGATCTTGATAACTGACGTCGTCCATTTCTCTTACTACTCGTTAAAAAGTGTATACAAAAACTTAATTCATTCTTTTTATGATTAAACATACAACATTTCATTTTGGATTTAATAATAAATATCAACTTATGAATATCCCACTCCTAGCAAAGGCAAGGTAAGTACGAACTCGAACACAACTCCAGCTTAAGACGCTACGTACTGAAAATTTCATATAGAAACCTACTTGGCTATAGTTTGTATCATAAAAATCAAACATTATCCAAGATAAAAATAATAGTAATTAAAGATTGCAGTCACCCTACACATTTTGTAGAAAATATTGATAATTTATATTAACATAACGAGACTATTCACCGAATAGAATTTCAAAGGGGTTCAGATCTAACAGTAATTTGACAGAAATGAGATAATTATATGATTGCATTTCATATATATTACAACAAATAAGCATATGTATATAACATTACTTCAATTATATTCAGTTGGAAAATCGTAGACGCGTAGGCGCTCAGATTTCGTAGCGCCGTAGCAAAATGTCTACAAGCAGTCAATTCTGAAGGCGCATTTCATTTTATTTCGCACATTAAATATCTTATTTGACTTATTTAGGTGTGATTTAAATATTACTATATTTACGACTAGTTAATATTCTCGACTTCGTCTGTGTTGTTAATTATCTCAAGAATATACTTTTCATACACGGGGAAAACATAAAAAGTTGAAACTAACATATATTTACTAGCAATTTTTTTTTTCGTCTTCAACGTTGTGTAGTCGAATAAGTTATCAACTAAGCCATCGTCGCTTATAAAAATGCTGTCAATGGAATATAATTAGGTGAGCTTAAACAAGTGCCACACGAACGACAACTATTGCGAATAAAGCCGAAGCCTCGCTAACATAGGCATTCACAGATCAACACTGCCTTATCGTAATGTAGGTAGGTTTTTTAACGTCCTCAAAAAAAAGTTTTCTGTGTTTAATCTGACTCGTAGTTCCAGAGCATTCAAACAATCAATATCTCTCTTTATCAATACTGAAGTGGATTAACATAAACATGATCCTATGTTTACACAAACGGTCTTGTACATTTTCGATTACAGCGTAATATATGATATCGGCTATAACCTAGTTTTTTATATCCTCTGAGAATTAGGCCCAAGTTTCGTTGTTTGCAATACTCTATACTTAAGCAAATACCTATGACCGTTTCAGAGAATCAATGACGCAAATGTCTTCGTTTTTATCCACGAAACGTATTTAATTACGTTATTAATCAAAGAGGGTATAAATTTACCCCAAATAATGGTGTAACATGAGCAAATTAATGTACTCGTATGTCCTTTGTGAAATCACATCATTGTTTAGTGCCCATGGACTTAATATATTAAATATTAAAATATATTAAGTCCATGTTAGTGCCTGTAAATTGTCCAAAGATAAATTTATGACAATTGGTAAAGCTTTTTCCTTTTTCTTCCTTAACAACCAATCCTCGCAGCGGATAATTTTTATTTTTACAAATTCTTCTATTGTAATGACTAGTGTTTAACAAGAGGGTGGCTCCCTTATTAGAACTTTCCGAAGTGGTATTGTGGTAACTCAAAATTCATGTTCCGTGTTATCATTTCTAATCCACTTCAATAGTGAACTATTAATAAGCAAGCTATATTACATAAGACACGTTATAAAGTTAAGCCCTGGACTGTCCAAAACCATTAAAGATTAAGTTACTTCTTCTTTATTCTTCTTTATTTTTTTTGGCTCCGTCACGGTTTGTGCACTAGCCAGCGTCAAGTAGGTCACAAGATTTTGCCAAGTGTCTTGTGATAATTATAATGTTCTAACAAGATGGTGGTTTCCTTGTTAGAACATTCCATGGAGTTTTGGTGGCATCTCAGAATGCATGCTCCGTGGTATTATTTCCCATCCACTTCACTTGTGCATAATAACTGAACTATATTACGTAAAACACCACAATATTACAAAATATTGAGTCTAATAACACAAGATTATGAATAAAATATAAAAACCACTACATGACAGACTAAGATCCCGCCAAAAACCTTAAGTTACTTACAAACGAATGTAGACCTCTTGAGGCACAGATCAACGACTATTGACTGCATAAGCTTAAATATGCCTGATTTATTACAAAACTTTGAAAAATAACAAATGATGTGTCGTAAAATAAAATGATAATTTATATGTAAAAAAACTTATTTTTAAATTATTTAATCATTTGCACATTTTTTTTCTAAACCATGAAATTTACAAAGTAAGTGTGTACTGAAATTTAAAAAAAGTTGAAAATATAAACCGCCATTTTGAAATCTGGGTCTTAAAAAATTAGCCGAGGGGTAAAATAATGTAAAATTATGAATTAAAAACAAAAACATACATACTACACTAAATTCCTTCAACAAGTGTATTTTTTTTATAATTATAAAAAAGCGTTAAAGGTAACACATTCATACAAATGTTTAAAATAATAATATTTGGGGTTTCGATTGAAAACACCGTTTAAATATATAATGTATAAAGTTTATTATGACTGCACAAGTTAATCGTTATAAACACACACAGAGTAATATATCATCACGTGAGTTATATACTATGTAGTTTACTCAGTGGCGCACACAGAATGAATAATATCTAAAAATGGTTCTCCTAACGGAGATCGTTCAGGTAGTTGTCCTTTGTCTCTCCCCAAGCGATGCCTCTTTTGTGGCGTCCCTTTTCGGGGTTGCGGACGTACAAAAATGTTTCGTCAAGAAACGCTACACCACCCCCCTACGGAGAAGGAAAAACCACATAGTGAGAAAAAAAAGGAATTAAAGGTCGAAAGGTTTCGAAAAATGAACTTGACGACCGGACCTGGTTGTATAGTTAGCTTCGTGTGCAGGTGCAGCAGGCGATGAAGGTACAGAAGGAACAGGCGGGATGACTTTGTTGAGATGCGATGGACAATCCTCTATAAAGGCAGGCTTGAGTCTGTCTACACTGACCGTAATCCGTTTACCTTTTACATCTAGTACGTATGTCTTCCCATCTTCAGCCCTAGAAATAACTTTATGAGGACCAGAATAAGGTGGTTGTAAGGATCGTCGGATGGCATCGTCTCTAAGCATAACGTGTGACGTTTCGCTTAGCTTTTTAAATATAAAAACAGAGGGCTTGCTATGTTGAGAAGCCGGAACGGGACGCAAATTCGACATTTGCTGTTTTAATTTTAGTATGTATTCTGACGGTTCCTTACATCCAGATAATGTACTAGATAACAAAAATTCCCCTGGAAGAGTTAATGTTTCTCCATAGAGTAACTCTGCAACTGTAGCTTGCAAATCGTCCTTGAAGGCAGAGCGCATCCCTAAAAGAACCCACGGTAGTGCACTCAACCAAGGGCTTTCGTGGCACATGAGAGAGGCTTTTAATTGCCTGTGCATGCGCTCTACGAGTCCGTTGGAGCAAGGATGATAGCTCGTAGTTCGAATGCGCTTCGTACCGCACATGTCTGTAAGGCGTCTAAACAGGTCAGATTCAAACTGCCGTCCCTGGTCTGTTGTAATAACGGCAGGCACCCCATAACGAGAAATCCAGCCAGCCACAAAGGTACTCGCTACTACTTCTGCGGTTATTCCACTCATAGGCCACGCTTCGGGCCACCGAGTGTAGCGATCCACAGCAGTTAAGCAGTATTGGTAACCAGAACAGACTGGCAAAGGACCAATAATGTCAATGTGAACATGCTTGAGCCGAGCTGTGGGGCTAGAGATGTGTCCAGGCGGTGACTGCGTATGCCGAGACACCTTGCTTCGCTGGCAAGCTAAGCAAGTTTGGCACCAACGGCGGCAGTCTTTGGCCATTCCCGGCCAAATAAAACGATCGGAAAGAAGCCTGATGGTAGATTTAGCGCTAGGGTGACTTAGGTTATGTAATTGATTAAAAAACTTTCTGCGCATTGGTTCTGGAACAAATGGTCGTGGTCGACCTGAAAAGGTATCACAAACCAACGTGGTGTTTGTGCCAGGAACTGCAACGTTCTCTAATTTAAGAGAAGAATTTGCATCGTTACGAAGCATTTTCAACTCGTCGTCAAGTTCTTGGCAAGAAGCAAGAGCAGAATGGTCAGACTGAGAACTAACCGCTTCTATTCGGGACATGGTATCCGCTACTGTATTGTCTATGCCTTTTATGAAAACAATGTCTGTTGTAAATTGCGATATAAAAGAAAGTTGATTTAACTGAACCGGTGGAAGCTTCTCACGACGTTGTGAGAAAGCGTAAATCAATGGTTTATGATCAGTATAAATTGTTACGTGTTGTGCAACCAGGACATGTCGGTAATGTTGCACACTCTCATATACTGCAAACAGTTCTCTGTAGTAAGCTGGCCATTGGGACTGGCGAGAGTTCAGCTTTTTACTGAAGAAACCCAGAGGTTCCCAAGCATCGCCAACTTTCTGTTGAAGACAGGCACCGACGTGGAAAGTGGAAGCGTCGGTAAAAAGCCCTAATTCAGTATTAGGCAGAGGATGAGCCAAAAGAGTTGCAGATGACAAACTTTCTTTACAGGTCTTAAAACATTCCTCAAGTTCAGGTGTCCAATGGACCGGTGTGGAGCCCTTTCCTGGAGTAGCAACAATTGCTTCAATTAGCGGTGCTTGCAACATTGCAGCATTTCGCAAAAATCGGCGATAATAATTAATCATTCCAAGAAAACGGCGGAGACCCTGTACGGTTTTTGGAAGAGGAAAATCTTGCAGAGCTTGAATGCGTTCAGGTGGCGGTTGAGTTCCAGTTGCTGAAATTCGATTTCCGAGGAAAGTTACCTCAGGAACACCAAACACACATTTTGCTGGATTTATGATTATTCCGTATTCTTCAAATCGTCTGAAAACAACACGGAGATGCTCAGCATGTAGGGTAGCATCACGAGAATAGATTAAAATGTCATCGACATAGGCAAAACAGAAATCTAACCCTCGGACAACTTCGTCTATAAAACGTTGAAAAGTTTGACCTGCGTTACGCAGACCAAACGTCATATAATTAAACTCATAAAGTCCGAACGGTGTTATGATTGCCGTTTTACAAATATCCTCAGGTGCAACTGGTATCTGTTGGTACGCCTTGACGAGGTCAATTGTGCTGAATATGGTACAGCCAGCTATGTTGTGACCGATGTCACCGATATGACGAACCGGATATCTATCAGGTATTGTGCGCGAATTTAATGCGCGGTAGTCCCCACAAGGTCGCCAAGTGCCATCACGTTTAGGGACCATATGAAGAGGTGAAGACCAAGAGCTTTGCGATGGTCTAGCTGTCCCACATTTCACCATGTCGTCAAAAACTTTTTTAGCTTCTTGAAGCTTTTGAGGTGCTAAACGCCTAGGACGACAAGAAATGGGGGCGCCCTCAGTGGTCAATATGTGATGCACTGTATTGTGTTTATGTTCACGAAACAAACCGGACGGCTTAGTAATTGATGGAAATTCTGCGAGAATGGCCCCAAATCCTGATGATGGAGTAGAAATAACTTTGACGCTGGATTCAGCCAAAGTTGTAATAGTCGCGATGCATCTCAAACCAGTATTACTATCAACTAGCCTCTTATTGGCACAATCGGGCATTAGTCGATAGTGTGCCAAGAAGTCAGAGCCTAAAATGGCAACGTTAACATCAGCGACAATGAATTGCCATTGAAAATCGCGTCGCAACCCTAAATTGAGTGTTAATTGAATATGGCCAAAGGTACGAATTTCACTACCATTAGCAGCAACTAATGTATAGTTCGACCGTGTTGGCTTATTTGCTAACCACTGGTATGGGTAACAGGAGAGATCTGAGCCTGTGTCAATTAGGAACCGGCGCTTTGATACGCCTTCGGTGACAAATAATCGGCGACTCTCCGTTAAGCAGTCAGTCGTCGCCGCTAAAGACTGCTGTCCGCATTTCCCGCCGGCAGGGACGGTGTCCAGGTGCAAGGTTTTATGCACTTTGCTGCTTTAATACCAAATTTTTTATGATAAAAACACATTTTTGGATTACTGGGTGTCCGTGAACGTTCGCGCTGATGTGAACAACCTCGAGATCTTTCCCTATATCGTTCAGCCTTAAGTGAATTAACCTCATGAGTGAGCTCGTCAAGGCGTCGCATGATATCGTCAAGAGATGAAGGCGATACTTTAGAAGAACTGGCTGAAAATACAGCCGCTGGATGAGAAATATTCATGCCTGGTGAAACTTCTAAAATTTTATCCGCTAGCTCAGCAACTTTGTCCAAAGAAAGTTCGGACTGAGCAGCCAATATCGCTTGAATATGTTGAGGTAGACGACGCATCCACAGCTGACGGAGCAAATTTACATCTGTAAGAGCATTCCCTGCGAGTGATTTCAGATGACGTAAAAACTGCGAGGGACGACGGTCACCTAACTCTTCATCACTGACGAGTTGCCGGACTCGTTGCTCCTCAGATGTGGACAATCTGCGAATGAGCTCATACTTAAGTTTAATATATTTATCCTCCAGTGGAGGTCGAAGAATGATATCTTCGACTTCACCTATTACACGAGTATCCAGTTGAGCAACAACATAATTAAATTTGGTCAAATCAGCAGATATACCTGATATAGTGAATTGTGCCTCCACCTGTGCAAACCATATAGCAGGACGGTCAGCCCAGAATGGTGGGAGTTTGACCGCCACCTTGCATACCGAAGGAGATTGAGGAATAGGAACTGAGTCAGCAGGGGGTGTGTTTGTGTTTTCAGGATTTTGACTTTTGCATTTTTGTATTTCCGCAAGTAAAGCTGCATTTTGCTGATGCAACAAAGTATTCTCCTCTATTAAATTCTTATTGGTCTCCATTTGTCTAACTGGACAAACCAGAATAGAATAGCAGGTTGTAAAGTTTGCTAAAACTAATTAGATTATATTAGTTACAAAAAATTCCAATAAGACAAAACACGCTAATACATACAGAACACCAAAAAAATGATATTGTTAAATTACAAAATTTATACTATAGAATAAATCAGTATTAGTAAAATTTTATACTAATGGAATTAGTCTCACAACCATGAACCATAAATCTAATGATAGTTAGAACAAAATAATAAACGCAACAAAATGAGAACAATAGGTTAAAATGTATGCAGGAATTCCTTAATACCACAGTAATGTACAAAAATATATAAAAAGTAAGGTGAACCACATAGACCCTTTAATACTAGACCATTAAATTGTATAACACTATATATGATTATGTAATTGTACAGCTGATTTAACAAAAATATTACCAATTAAGTGCGATGCAACATTTGAGACATGTAATAAATTGTCAACATAATGATTAATTAAAACATGGATCACAGAGTTAGTAATACTTAGAAATATGTTGTTAATAATTAATAAAATTAAAATACCAGGTACAGTGTATAAGTTTGTTAGACGTGAAAAAAAATCTTGTGTGTGTCCCGGTGTAGCTGCTTCTATGGACCTTCAGAACAAGCCGAAGCAGATTCACACCACTTGATGTACTAAAGTTGCGATGGTGAAAAACTTTTATATCGCCAAAACACTATCACCCAACAATGTCGTGGTGATTAGCTTCCAGGTAGCGCAGTCGTCGGAGTCACCAGTTTGGGGTTTCGATTGAAAACACCGTTTAAATATATAATGTATAAAGTTTATTATGACTGCACAAGTTAATCGTTATAAACACACACAGAGTAATATATCATCACGTGAGTTATATACTATGTAGTTTACTCAGTGGCGCACACAGAATGAATAATATCTAAAAATGGTTCTCCTAACGGAGATCGTTCAGGTAGTTGTCCTTTGTCTCTCCCCAAGCGATGCCTCTTTTGTGGCGTCCCTTTTCGGGGTTGCGGACGTACAAAAATGTTTCGTCAAGAAACGCTACAAATATAAATTACAAATAAGCTGTGCATAGTTTGGAATTAAAATGGTTTATTAAATTGTCAGTATTATTATTAACATTCATGCTGCTTTAGAAGCCTTAAACGCCATCGTATTGTGTAATTCTGATCGTAATATTTAATTGTCATAACATGCATGGAGTTCATATTGTCGATAGAGTGGCTAACGCACTGATACATTTAATGTTGCCAGGCGTCAATAAATGTTTTTCAAAATATAATAATACAGGACTTTGCATTGATCCATGAGAGCTCGAACTAACAAGGCTATATAGCGGAGTGGTAAGTAACAATGACAACGATCACCTTATATGTGGTGAAAAGCAACTAATATTTACTAGTGTCCGAGTGTTGCTTCTAACTAGAAGGTATTAAATGCCTAGCAAGTTATTCTTGTAACTGCATATTCAGACGTCGAGAAATTGAAGAGCAGCATTTTTTCGACTACAGAAATATTTCTCACTAACTGATATCCGCTTCGTTTGTGTTGTCCTGTGCATGCATACCACACCGTTATTACACATCTCCGCGCCAAGAAAATACACATCGTTGAACGCATAGAGTACTTATAAAAATTGTAGTTTCTTATCACTTTAATAAAAAAGAAAAAAATAAGATAATCGTAATATTTTTCAGGTCCTTAAAAATTAAAACTAAGAAAATGCGATAGAAATCTATCCAGGTAGTTTTGAGTTATGTGATCACAACAGCAGGCCTCCATCATTTTATTTGTGTAGATGTACTATAAAATTCCACGGTTTTTGGATAAGACTCAAGTGTTACATACTTGCGAACTCTTTTCTCGTGCTTAACTCAGACAGTCGTCTAAATTACAATAATTTTTGATTGTGTACATCGATGTTAATAAAACAAAGAATAAAGAAATAATGTTACTCAAGGGTATGATTTATTCGGTGACGTTTATCACAAACGTAGTAGATTATCAGTGACACGTGTACAAACAAATAAACAGACAGACATTTCTAAAAATGATTTAAATGTGTATTTAACTATACTTATTATTAATCACTTGCAATAAATTTTTCCACAAAAATCTGAGAAGTACAAATATATTAATTTTAAATTCTTATTATATGTATAGACATAGATATTACTTCATGATATTTTTCCACATCGTTTTGGATAATGATAGTAATCAAATTAGTGAATTTATATAAGCATAGAAAAATATTTTGGTATATCTATCGGCGATTGAACCTGTGTATATCACACCAGTGTTGTACTTCTTTAAATAATTCGATCGTTACGATTTATTTTGCGGCCAGTTTTTGAAATAATCCCTATAATTTTCGGAAATATTTTTTTAGTTTGGCAACTCTGAGTATATTCAATCAATTGCTGGCAGCGTCCCAGGCCGCGGTCCGTTTTATGTGCGACTGTGCGGCGCCAGTTTTCTTTCATTACCTTATTATCTACGATCTGCATTTGGCTGATACAAATCCAAAAGTAATTTTTAACTGGTTATATTAGACTCTATATATACTATTGATGTAATATATTTAAATAGTAATATATTTCTAGAGGTAGTTCAGCAGAAAAAAAAAAAAGTTTATTTGTATATTGTAGATAACTTACAGAGTTTTATGTTTTCATAGACACCGATTACGAAGATATCTCATAATATAACAAAGAGCGTGTGAGTTTATGGAGACCATCTTCATTATGACGACGGCCACATACCGGTTTAAGCATTACATATAATTAAAAAAATAAAAATGTTTTGTTAGGGCCAATGTAAACTTATAGAATGTATAGTACTGTCAGGAATAAAGATCAAACCCTAGATATGTAATTACTAGCAACACATGTTAGTATTCAAGGAAAATAATTATACTATATAATCGTTTGATTCGAAAATTAAAAAAGTATAAGAAATAGTTATATTCTATGGACAAATTATTTATTCAATCAAATCAAAATCAAATCAATCAAAATTAATTTATTCAATTTAAGCCCTAAGAAGGCGCTTATGAACGTTAAACCTACCACCGGTTCGAAAAACAACCCAATCATCAAGAAGAACCGGTAAGAAACTCGATCAGGTTTATCTTTTTAACATACATTTATATATTTAAAACACGTTATACGTTACAATCGTTTTAGTGGATGCACAGAGAGGAATCAATTCCAGTATTTCCATTGTTATTGCCCTTGTCCCACCCGAGTAAGTTCTTCTTCTTCTTGATTTTTTGGCGCCGTCACGGTGTGTGCACTAGCCAGCGTCAAGTAACAAGATTTTGCCAAGTAAGTGTCTTGTGATAATTATAATGTTCTAACAAGATGGTGGTTTCCTTGTTAGAACTTTCCATGGAGTTTTGGTGGCATCTCAGAATGCATGCTCCGTGGTATTATTTCCCATCCACTTCACTTGTGCATAATAACCGAATTATATTACGTAAAACACCACCAATATTACAAAATATAGAGTCTAATCACACAAGATTATGAATAAAATATAAAAAGCACTACATGACAGACTAAGTTCCCGCCAAAAACTCCCCGAGTAAGTTGCATACAATATGTCTCTTTCCATGCCACTGTCATGCTGTGAACGAAGGTATTAATGAAATGCCTAAATTTGTAGGTTATGTTATAATGTGGCTATTGTTGTTAGCACATTGAAATGATCGTAAGCAACTCGTAATATTTTTACCTATACGACAATGCCAGTAATAATCTACTAGAAAATTTGTTGCAAAAAGAAACATGGGTATTTCAGTTAACTTTTTTCTGTATAATAAATAATATGCATAAGTTCAAAAACCTTGACACAAATTTGTGATTTTAATAACGTTTACGGTAATATTCGTTTTCAAGGTCGAAGAAATAATAAAAGATATTTCAGCAAATTCATCTTCATTTCGGATTATATTAATATTAATGATCATAGCGAGGCCCATACAGCGACGGTGTAATGTTTATATTGAGAATTCAACGTGTACACTGAAAATATATTACATACATGTGTTTCTACAATTTTAAATTTCCGTATGCAATTTGGATATTATGTTCTTGATTAATTTATAATTTGTGTTTATATATTACGAAATGATTAAAGGAAATTTTTATATTTGTAAATTGTACAGTGTTATACTATGATACTACAACTTCTTCGTGATAGTTCTGCATAGTATCCATAGATGGCATTGTAATAAAATTATAATATTCTATCTACATCACGATGACAAAGCGGTATTCAATTTAAATTCTGTTACGTCAGTATCCCTTTTTTTCGGATTACCTACACTATTTGCCTGACGGGCCTCCACAGCTTCACCTGACTACGATGCTTCTCGGTCTTTTGACTAAAAACAAAAGTGTAGTCTTAAATATCTGAAGATTTATTTCTATTCACTAATGTATCAAATGAAAATTGTGGATAACTTAAGGATGTACACATATTTGTTGAATTTTGATAAATGATTTAAATAAGCTATAGATTTAGTTTTATTTCAAAGAGAATATTATCATTACTGTTTACGTTATGGAATCGCATACACACGTAATGACAGTATGGTTCATCTTCTAGTGCCAATACTCCTATAAATGTAAAAAACAACAATACTAAACAATGTACCAACATTGTGAAAATTGTAGGGTAAACCAACAGCAATTGGAATTTTTGCAGTAAATCAATATGTTCGTTTTATTGATACCAATAAAATAGATACAATATGGATTCCACGAAGTTTTTATTTATTACCAACATATATAGAAACAAAATTATTTTATTAATATGGCGATCACACCGTGTTCTCTTTGAAAAACTTTATCCGATACCCAAATAAATATGGAGTTCTTATTATATTATTCTTTAATAAAATATTAAAAGCTCTCAAGTTTTCGGAGAAGAAAGCAAGGGAATATGACTTTGTGACTTCGTCTATTTTACATCGTACGCATGATTAATCAGTTAGAGTGGGACAGCAATCGATTAATTAAAATGCGTCTCTCAAACGTCATAACTAGGCTTGCCATTCGTTCTGATATGACAGGACTGACACTCTCACTATTTCATCTATATTTTTTCTGCATATATATATCTGAAAATCATTTCAGCGGTGAAAGGTATTCCGGAATAGTGGAAGGGCAAAAATTGTGTAGAAGAAAAGTTACTCTATTTTTTAAAGCAAACATAAACCCCTAAGAGGAATATCAAATATTTTAATTATGCTAATATTTTTATATCATACCTATCCACTATGAAATTATGAGAAACATATTTATTCATATCACGCCACTAGATAAATGAAAGTACTTAATTACTTACTGCCAGAGATTTGATAATATATTATGGTGCAAGATTCATTGCAATATGACTTCCATCGGTTTTTTATAAACATGTAATAGGAATTCAATATCTACTTTTGATACTGCTTCGGCTTCTTTTTTTTTCGAACTGTCTACACTGTTGATCTGGCAAGGCCTCTACAGTTTCACCGGACTACTGCTTCGGCATATCTAATTTGTCAATAAATAAATATTATTTAACTTTTTCTCTATGCATTTCGATGATACCCAAGCGAAATATGGCAACCCTATACATGACAGACGTGGAAAACGCCCTATATACACATAATATATACAATAAAATACTGATTTGTTTTATTTAAATACCTTTAATATCATGAATACAACTTTAACAATTCACGTCTACACATTCAACTAACTTTTTTTTTTAATAAATTTCCAATACTCGCTTAACATTACAATATATGATTGGTTTCAGTTATCTCAGTATTAATTTGTACAGGAAAGTCTTGTTTTTATGAAACGTTTTCCTGTACTTAGGAAGAAAAACTCATCACATTAAAAAAATGCTATTTGAATATCCATGGTAAAAGACGCAAATCTGACCAAGATTTGCGTCTTTTACTACGCGCTGCAAACAATGCCTTAACTTGAAACTGTTATTGGCACGTACGTATAGGATTTAGTTACAATAATCGAAAATGTCAAAAATAACTGCCTGCAGTGAAACACGATGGTTAAAGTATGAGAGAATTTTTGTTTTCAACAATAACTTATTGATGCGTGTCCTGTAATAGACATATATAATATAATATCTTATGTTATAAAGTGTAAACATACTACAAAAAGATAGACATATCGAAATTTATATTATATGTTGATTACAATTTGAAACTATTCGTAGAAACTTATACATTCATATAAAATAACTTGGTATAATCTACTAAAACTAGCTTTCAGAGCCGTATCCTCCCGCGTTTGTTATTATTTACTACAGCGCCACCTATTGATGAATTTTAGTAACGCGAATGACAGACAAGTAGTTATGGAGTTTATCAGCCCTCGCATATACGAATATCTATTTTTATATACGTAGCTTTGTAAACATTGTATTTATTATAAATTCTACTGTGACTTTTAAGTAATTTACAGTTTTATAACAAGGTATATATATAAATACACTTTTCACAATATTATAACAAGACATTAGGCTTTTCATGTCCTTGAAAATTAATAAATATATTTAATTATATTGTTGCGTACAATAAAAAGTTTTATGAGAACGATAAACGAACCCTCCGCTTTAAGAAAATTGGTGATACCACACGTGAAAAGTTATACTTTTTTCGTCTTCTAAATAAGAATATTTTTAGACATTTCGACCGTTTTGAATCGAGTCAATAGTTCAAACGATGAAATTAAATGTTATGAACAATACTTTGCAACAGATAACATATAATTTAAAATAATTTAGAAGAAATTATTTACAGTATAGTAATTCAAAAGAAACCGTTTACCGGCTAACTTCGTGGTGTGTTACGCCGGCACGCGCGTAATTCATTTCGAGCCAAAAATTCACACAACGACTTCTCACAATGAACCAAAAAGAGTATAACTTTCACAATTCTACGTTCCCACGAAGTCATTGACTGACTACGTATTTTTGGTAATACTGCTAAAATTATACATCTTGATTATCTTTGAGTTTGACCCCTACATCTACATACCATCAAGAACAATGAAATATAACATTGTTAACAATAAAAATATCATGCTTTGTAATTACAACAACAATTAGTTAAATGTATATATGTTTATATATTTGTGTATACTATAAGAATATGGGTTATAAAATCAAGGAGATAGAGAATTTAAGTATCAGAGTTTTTTATTTTAATAAAGTCGATAAATGAAAATTTTGATTCTCATTTACCAATTTATTTAATTTATAGTCATTTCCACATTTAGTAGTGTTCAATAATAGTTTTCGGTGAACAAAAGTGTGAAGAGAGATGTGAGAGTACACAAATAAATAAGTAAGTCTGTAGTAATGTAATAAAATATAATAGAGGATGTATCATTTTATTATAAAAGTGGAAAATTATTAGTAACGGGAACATGTCTATCGTTTACGGGAACGCTATTTTTTATAATTAATGATTAAAATGTAAATGGATATTTTATGGACAAATTTTCCGACCATACAGAAGGTTTTTTTCGAGTGTATGTGGCTGTTACCATAAAACTATAAATCAAAATCGAGTTTTAATACTTTGTATGTACACGTTATTTTATCTTTTGTTTTTTTTTTCGAACTGGCTACACTGTTGACCTGGCAAGGCCTCCACGGTCTCACAGAACTACGTCTTTTGTTATAAATTTGTTTACTTTGTAATTAATTAGTTATTGGAAATTCTAATGTTTTGCCGTTGACTTACGACTAAGGCCAAATAAAATTAAATAAAATATGTAATTTAAACCTTATAACCATAACAATATATTCAGTTCTTCCTCTTCATACTATGGCGCTGTTAAGTTCTTGTGGGAATTTCATGTCATTTAAATTTGCAACGCATATGTTCATCAAATATTAGTATAAAATATTGATTAGGTGATTTTGGCCGTTTATAATTAAACGTTTTATTAATTTTTACAATTGGATTCGAATTAAACTATTCCATATATTTGTTATTAATATGCTTGTGTTTTTAAAAACGTTCCCGTCATTACATTTCTCACGCATTGTCCATTACTTTTGAGGTTATACTGAAAAATATGGCATTGTAAAAGGGTATCACTATAATAAACTATATGATTTCTCATAACATTTCAGCTCAATTCATTATGAATCCAAGTTTAAACTTTAATCGTACCTACTGACAATTAATTTCTCCACCTCCTTGATTTCGATGGATATATAGATCGATTTATACTTGTTACTACCACCACATTAATATTCGTAATTTTCTTACATCGATAAAAAGTAGTTACATATAGTAGTTTAACTTATCAAAAGTGTTCTAAAGTTTCACATATATATAGACTTACGCATTTTTAAATTTATACTTCTTTTGGCGCGTTAGGAAAAAATGATGAGAGTAAATTTTTACGATGCGCGCGCACACCGTCGTCACGAAAATCCGAAGTTAACTATAGTAAACAATTTATTCGAAAAAAGTATGTATATATTAAATACATTTTTTCTGTTGTTAGTGTCGTTTTTTCTACAAACGTAGAATAAGGCGAAAGATAAAACTTTTGAAAATATTTTTTTTATCTTGTTACGCCAAAGAAGTATAACTTCTAACGCGCGTACATAAATACACACTACTTTTTTTTAATATACGTATATTAATATTTTAATAAGTAAAAAAGATTATAATTTTGTTTTATAAAAAAAAAAATCTTATTCTTTCGTAATGTGATAGTGATGTATGAAATGTAGTAATTATTTTTTAAACATAAAATATGCTTATTTAGGATTGTTAAGTCGGAAAACATAAATTTTTATCTATTTTGACATATGCATAAGTTATATGCTTAATAAGCGAATTCTTAGCGACTACAGAAAAGCGATATCCTACATGAATACTTGCCTAATTTTATATAATTTGAGCGATAAATATTCGTGATAGATCGATTATTCGCCAATTAGATAAATTTAGTTCAAACTACGTATATTTTTGAGTATATAAGTTTTTATTTACTTATTATATTATTTAATATTGTTAAACCAAGGTACTATGGAAATACAGAAAAATAATACCACTATTATTTTCAGAGGCGCATTTAAAATTTACTGTAAAGAACCTATATCTTGTTCTCCAATATTATCAGATTTTCTTTTCCAAAATATATCTATTTTCTGTTCTAGACGAAACGTTCGCTATTGCAAATGGTCGCGGACAATACAATTTCAAATAAGTTCTTTTCAGCGAAAACACCCAGATGTAGAAAAACTTAATGCTGCGATTGTCTCTCATGACTACATTGTACGCTCGTTCAAGAATTACAAAATTTTTAAGAGGATCAGTAACATGTTAATCCTTCTGGTGTTGCAAATGTCCGTAAGCTGCATTCACCTTTTACTATCATGCAACCCTTACACTTGTGTGACATTATTAATGTTACAAAGCTTTAATTAATACAATGACACTGGCAAATGTTTTGGCAATGATTACTAACGAAATAAAATTGCATGAATGTCATTTGTAATTTCTTCTTTCTTTGTTAAAAATAGTATACAATAGTCAGTTTCTGATGTATTATATTACGATACGATTACGATATACATTTAAGGCTATAAAGAAACAATAACGTAGATCAAGTATGGCATAACATGGGTTTACGGTATTTGAAGGATCATAATACAGAGTGCGTGATGGGGCGGAGGCACCTGGAACACCGGTACACCGCCCTCGTCGCAGTACTCTGAGTAACTCACACGCTTCACCTCCTCCAGTCCTAAACTCCTGCAGATACGTTGAGAGAAGGCGCCAGTCGCGTCCACCTTGAACAACTGAAAACCGACAACGATTAGAGTACATTAACTAATGTCCTCTATTACACTATCTACTGCGACTATCTACAATTAGCCAATAGTAATTCTAATCAATAGAAGTTCATTAGTACTAAAACATTGGGACAATAGCAGGGTTTCACTAATCACGACGATATTGAATCTTGCATGGTGGTAGAGCTTTTTCTAAGTCCGTCTGGCTAGCTACCACCCTCAAGTTGAAAATCTGTCGCCAAGCACTCGTTGGAGTGTTCCGGTAGTTGCACTTGAGAGCCAGTCTTACATCTAGGTATAGGGCGACTACCATCTTAGACCACATCATCATTTAACATTAGATGAGATTATGGCCAAACGCTAACCTATAAAGTATAAAGAAAAAAATATCTTCATAATCAAATTTAGAGAAAGAGTATTTAGTTATAATTTCTGGAAGTACTAGTCTGGTTACAAGTTTTCTTTTTCAGTTTAAGGCTAATTTATAAAGGAAGAGTATAGAGTATTAAACATGGCGATAAAGTGCTTATGAGCAGTGCAATTAGTAAACAAAATGTAAGTAATATAAAGTATACTAAGCGACAATGAAGTAATAGTGCGGCGGGCCCGTATGACGCGGTGCGGGGTAGTGGATGGCGAGGGCGGGCTGGTCGCTCAATAGTAGGAAGCTACATCACGCCTATGGAGTGTAGAGATAAAGAGAACCATCTCATATTGGGAATATATCGAAAAAGTGTCCATCTCTAAGCACTAAATAACAGTTCCAAACCTCTCCAAAATGCCGCTAGCATAGGCATAAAGTATAGGTTAGTTCGAAGTAATTTTGTAAATGTAACATAAAATAACTGTTATGAGAAAACATGGAGAGTGATAGAATTATTGTGAACGTTATATAATACGTTTAGTGATATTAGAGTGTTTACTGTTATAAGGCTTTTCAAAATAATTGAACAATAATGAACCCTGTTGTTACTATAGCACCACCATAATTTTGCACATTTTGACAGACACATTTTCAAATACATAGATATGTTCACCTTACCCCTACGCTCCATAATTATCCCTTCATGCCATAGGGTATACGTCGCTTTTATTAATATCCCGATAGTTCCCCGGGGAATAGATAAAAAGTACATGATCGCGAGCGAAGCCAGATATATAAGTCGAGATTGTTGTCGTACCTTGAATCCGTTGTCTTTAGCGAACTCGATACTCCGTTTCATCAGTTCCCTTGCCAAACCGCGACCGCGAGCTTCCTCTGACACTGAGATAATCCTGCATTCAAGTATACGATCCACCTGAAATTAGTATACACAACTGTAAGTGTATAATTTTAACAACGTTCGCACTTGTACCCATGGGTATGCAAACAAAGGTCTTCCAGACGATATAATCTGATAAACGATTGGAACCTTTTAATTGAATTGGGAAAAAATAAAAACAAGTTGACGTGGATGCAAAATCGGACAATTTGTGCTTATTCAACATAATCGGCGTATTCAGCAGCTGTTATGTGAGATTTTGGTGTGTAGAAACTGTAATAATTATTACAATAAAGTTTCGAAACTTGTATTAGTTCTTAGAGAATGCAGAAGAAATATTCCTTACACTTTTTCTGTTCTCAACGAAGGGTTAGTCGTTTTTAACAAATTTATATTGTTACCAAGGTTTTATTAACTTTTTTGAATGTCTCTTTGAGCGCAATTTCATAGTTGATTTTAACCTACCTCCTGATGGTACAGAGATTTTATTTAAGAAGTATTGACTAAAAAAAACAACACCAATTTTTTTTTTACATTATAGGGGGCAAACGAACAGGTGGGTCACCTGATGGTAAGTGATAACCGCCGTTCATAGACACTAGCAACACCAGGGGAGTCGCAAGTGCGTTGCCGGCCTTTTAAATATGTGGGCCTCCGGCGCTCTCACTGACCGAACGAAACGCAACAGTGCGGGCGCACTGTTACTTTACGTGGGCTTTCTGTGTGTCGGGTGGTACTACCCCGCGCGTCGGGCGAGCCGACCCATTCATGCTGAAACCAGTAATAGCTTCAGCGTAGCTCTACTACCTTAAAAAACCACCATATTTCGAGTATAACGCTCACCCCATAAGTGTTGAACAGGTCAAGGTCCCGGCTGACGGTGTACAGAATCGTTAGTATCTTGTTATATTTCTCATCGGATGAAAATCGAATTTGCTCTATCGACTCCTCAATATCGCCGGGTCATAATATTCCGTTGAGAGCTACGCCAAGTACCTGGAAATTAAGTCAACATTCTTTTGATTTAGCCAAAGCGTGCTTAGGTCATACTATTTACATTAAAGCGTATTGTTTTTTTTTTCTTTATATGTTTGATCACAATGATTTGATCTAAGGTCGTAACCAAGGTAAACGTAGAAAGAGACTGGCTTTCAAGTGAAGCTGGCGGGACATACTTGTAAGTACTTGGTGACAGATTTGCAACTTGTGGATGGTAGCTAGCCGGGTGGATAAAAAAGCCTTGCCGTCATACTGTGCTTTTCTATCGCCGAAAACTCTGACCCCTTCGCAAGGATTCGAACTTACAATGATACTTTAAAGCACCGGTAAGAGAACTACTTACTATAAGTTACTTATAGGTGGTAGAGCTACGCTGAAACTATTACTGGTTTCAGAATGAATGGGTCGGCTCGCCCGGGGTAGTACCACCCTCTAACAGAAAACCGACGTGAAGTAACAGTGGTTGCACTGTTGCGTTTCGTTCGGTCAGAGAGAGCGCCGGAGTCCCACATATATTAAAAGGCCGGTAACGCACTTGCGACTCCTCTGGTGTTGCTAGTGTCTATGGACGGCGGTGATCACTTACCATCAGGTGACCCACCTGTTCGTTTGCCCACTATAATATAAAAAAAGCTATCGTTTCTTACGTCTAAAAGTATAACTTAACTTACCGTTTCTCCATCAACAGCAGCTACGGAGAGGCCATCGGCTACAGTGACAGCGCAAAGACGTTCGAGAGCCTCGTGCGGCTGACCACGCTCACACAGCTCTACCGCCTTGTTCAGAGGCTCATCAGCGAAGAAGTTATCGCGTAGATGCTTCAGTACTGCATCGCTCATGTCCGGTGTAATGGTCACAAAACGCGCCATGTCTAGAATAAAATGTGAACAAAATAGCATAACCATCTATAATAGGGACAACATCTCGATAACGAACAGGTGGAAAGGGATAATTTACGGCAGTGTAGAGCGTGTTAATTCATTTATAAGTCTGGTAAGACATTATATTTTTTTATTATTGGTACGACTGGTCTATGAATACAAGAGGGCCGGGCGCAACCTATGTTTGGCTCTGAATACATGTTTTATTTGTGAAGTGTAGAGGTTAGGAGATCCATCTATGTGTATGAAAATAAGTCCGTCAATATGTACTAAATTATATTGGCGCTACAGTAGCAACGGGGTTTATTATTGTTCAATTCATTTAAAAAGTTTTATAACAGTACACACTCTAAAATAACGAAACGTATTATATAACGTTCACAGAAATGCTATCACTTTTCAAAAGATAAAAAGCACTACATGACCGACTAAGATTCTGCTACAAGCACTATTTATTTGAAAACATTTTGATTAACAATGTATTCAAATAATTATTCGATTATATAACATATATAATATCCAAAGCCGAGTTCGTGCTTAAAAACATCCTAATCGGTTTATAAATAAGTATGTTCCAAATTTCCAATGTAACAACATTAAAAGAAAATACAACCGAATTCAGAACCGCCACCTTTTCAAAAACGGTTAAAAATGGACTGGAATGGTAATACGTAAAATATGGATGGTCAAATAGTATATTCAGCGTACTTATTTGATAGCCAATAAGCTGTCAATCGATTTTATCGAGTCCCTCAACGGAATTAGACATCCAACTTGAACCAAATTGCGAGTGTGAAATTGAATAGTGGGTTATTGAAATTTGAGGTTGTACATTGCATCTATATATAAACAGGCGTATATAAAACAGTTCAGTGTCTTTTATCCTCCTATTTATCAACTGTTTTTCTTAATAATTTTTTTTTAACTACCTTAGTTTTTTTTATTTAATTTTAGGAATTCCATTGAAGGTTTTAACAATTATTTCGATTACCGCTTTGCAGAATTTAAAAAGGTCGCGGTTAGAGAAATTGTGTTATTACAAATAGGTAATAATGTAAAACGATGTATAATAAATTATTGCAGAACATAAGTAATAATAATGATTCTGCGGAAACGTTCAAGCGTTTTTTATCAGAACGTGCGAACAAGCATTATGCAATAACTAATAGGTGTGAAAGGGAAAACATTTTGCTTCCACTCAAAGTCACGATACGAATAACGAATATTCATTTTATTGTCGCTACATTGTCAGAAATCGCAATACGGTATAAAAGCGAAAATAAACTAACAGCAGAATAACTGACAACAGTTTATAACGATAGTTATTTGTAAAATAACAAAACTGAGTAATGAATTTTATTGATTTATACGCGTTTATGTCATCTATTCATGTGATTAAAAAGTAATAGATACATAACATTTATCCTCTATTTGTAATACCGTTTATCTATAATATAATAATCACAAATATTATATAAAAAGTAGCTTTTTGTGTCTGTATTTTCATTTAGTTCTTCTAAACTACGCAACTGATTTTAATATCGTTTACATAATTTTATCCGAAAAGTTTATATATATATATATAACATATGTATGCTACATTTTATAGAAAGTAAAGAAAATTCGATGTATCCTTATGAAGTCGTAAGAAAGTATTTTCAGACGCTCACACTGGTAACACTAGAGTTAAAAGGTATGAGATACAAGTTGGTACATTAAAATAATGTACTACGGAATAATACATCTAAACATGCCTACAAAAAAGTTTACAATGGTGTATATATATTTAATAAGGATAACCTAACGTAATCATTTCTATTTTAAAGTAAAACGTTTTTATATCGTCTCAAATATAGATACAACGATTTTTTTTTTTTTCGAGCTGACCTACTCTGTTGACCCGGAGGCCTCTACAGTTCCACCGGACTACTAAGGGGTGCGCTTAAGGCACTCACCCGGGAACCAATGATTAAACTAAATATTATGTTCATAGTTATGCGTCTATCATATGAATCGTTGTATTTATTATGTATTCCGTACTTTAAAACGGAGATAGAAATTAAAATTTATAATTGAATATCTTGTCTAGTACTGAATTCCCATTATCATTCCCAGTTACTACGTTAAGATTAAAAACGCGATTTTAATACCCTAAATCGAATATTTTTCTGAAAATATTCACATTTTCAAATGCCAACGATCCGGAAAACTGTTTCACTTGCATCGTGGTTTCATAAACCACACAATTTCTTTTTCTACATTTTTTTACATATACTTTAAAAATGAATTGGTTATTTACTATACTATTGTAATGAATAGTATAAAACCTAATTAGTTACATTTGATATCTAATGTAGATCAAAATTGCACTTATCAGTATATCAATGCATGTACTTAGAAAATATCACAGATGATTTAAAATAATAATAAAAATTGTTTCCTGCAATTTAGAAAAGAATCTTTCAGTTGATTTGAGGTTACATATAATATGAGAGAATCAAATTTCCAGTATGTTTAAAATACACAAGGACTTATCGATAAATTACTTATTGTTTTATTATACGTGCGTCTGGAGCTGAGAGGCGGGGGCGCGTCCCGGATTCTCCGGGGTGGGTCAGGGTCGATCAGACTCGGGATCTATTGTACACAATGGCTTTCTATTAATTTATATAACAAGATTCCGCATCCTAACACGCTAAACGATTTGATTTTTTATTCATTTCAGAGATAAATATTTCATTTTTAAATTGTCAATATTAATTACCAATATTGATTATTACTGAGGTTCTTTTGTCGAAAACTGTAACTCTATAATTGCATATTTTGTAAAATTTGTTATCTAGGATTCCCCCAATATTTTGTTTCTTGGTATTTCTGTTACTAGATAAGATATCAGATATATTAATACTTCTATTATCTATGAAAGCTTTGATAACAAAAACATAAACCTTTAAAGGTACCATAATCAAGATGGCGTAGCCTTAGTATCAATAGATTCCTTTCTGTAGGAAGCGAAACCATGAGAATAGAAGATTTATTAAAATAAAATTTAAGACCATTAGAAGACTGAGGGAGCCATATCTCATCGATAAATGATTATGGTACTGTAAACGATAAAAAAATAGAAAAATCTTAAAACATGTACTCAAGAATTTCTATAAGTACAGTAGTATTTTGGAGTAATAACTCAATTGTTTGCCTATATTGTGAGGTCCCAGTAGCAGCAGCAGCTGTACTATTATAACTTACTCGATGATAGCAGTAACAATTTAGAAGATTGGATACCAAAAAAAAACTACTTTTTAGTACAGCATTACTGTCACGCCTGCCACATTAGTGGGCTACTCCCAAAACTCTAGGAGTTTTTATTAATCACGGGAACGTTTTAGGGAGATTTTGGGTCACAAGAATCTGATAAAAGTACTATATGCTAGTAAAAATATCTTTATTATAATAAGCTTACCTAACGCTTTGAATAAGTGAAATATTAAACTGCATACTATACATATTATGTTATATTAGAGAAGCAACTACGTAGCAGAGACAGTCTACTGTGGAGGATAATTAATTAGTTTCCATTCGGTTCGCTGGCTTTAGAAAATGAAATATGAACGTAAGAAATAATGGATATGTCATTTTTATATGTATAACAACATTATATATTATATATAAAATGATTCCTTAATAATTTACCTTGCCATTAGTATATAGATTACCCTAGTAAAAGAATTTTAAAAATTGATACTGTTTATAAGAAAATCGTGTAAATGAAAACATTCTTTGGAAAATATGAACTGTTCTTTCTATGAAGTCGGTTGAAAATGATTTAAAACGTAACGACATTTAGATAAATCCCAGGATATCCACAGTTGATTTCGTACATCCTAGTTGGCCTTTATAGGAGTGACTTTAGGAGGTGGGGGGAGTGAATTCCAAGTGCGGGGAGGCATTCCGCCCTGAACTGAAGGATCTCGAGGGGCGATATTGCGAACCATTAGTCTGAAATTTTTTGACAAGAGCGAAATTGAATGTAGTTGTGACGGACAGGCTTATTCCGGAGATCGATATTTTAGATGCGAGTTTATATTTTAAGTATACATTTTACATCATATTTTAAGTACATTTTTGGAGTAAGTGGGATTTTCGTTAAAAATTACACTAACAAATGTTCACGTCGTGTCCTACCTTTTTAAGCGAGGCAATGGCTACAGTTACGAATGTCTAATCAAGAGACGACGTGATAAGAGAATGAAATATAAAAAAAATAGCAGTATTTAAAACATTCTACAATGTTCTTGGTTATGATTTTTTTTTTTTTTAATTAATGATGGAAAAAAATTATATAGAAAGGATATTTTTTTAGTATAATGAACGAACAGAAACTATTTTAATTAATACTAGCTGATATCCGCGATTTCGCCGGCGTTTTATTTCGTCTGTATTATCCTATAAACATGCTGTATGTACAGAGAAAAAATCATAAGCACCACACCGCTTGCCCCATTTCTTCATGACAAGAAAACGCATATTGCTAAATGAGTGTGTAGTGCTTATAAAAATCGTAGTTTCTTAAACATTTAACTTTCATTACTTAAGAACTTTACATAACTTAAGCCATCGTTATATTCTTTCTTTAGAACCAAAATGTCTAAGAAAAACTAAAAAAAAAAGAAAATAACTAAAAAAGTAATGGACTGTCAATCTCTGGGTGGTTCTCATTACCCATGAATACTTACTGATCGGGAATAGTAATTGTTGCTTTACTATACTACTACAAAAATACATATGTTAGCTTTTGCTCGCGACTATATTAGTAAGGATACATTGTATATCACCTAGTTACAGAACTGGCTGTAGTATTTAACACACGCCCAATTCATCCTGTGAGGATATCGAACCCTCGCGCCGACCCGACACTTACAATTTATCAAACTTACTACCAATGATTCACTAGAAAAATCGCTTTCTATAATTGAAAATAGGACTCGGGCTAACCTCAAAAACTAACGCGCCGTAACGATTCCCTTACATCCCGTAAATTGCGACATACGACTACCTTAGTTAAAATTGTATAACTAGATACCTAACTTATAATGTTTAAATTATAACTAATCAATATTTAGATATTATTTTCTTGTCATGCCTACGATAGTTTCTCCTCTCTTCTTCTTCTTTATTTTTTGGCTCCGTCACGGTTTATGCACTAGCCAGCGTCAAGTAACAAGATTTTGCCAAGTAAGTGTCTTGTGATAATTATAATGTTCTAACAAGACGGTCGTTTCCTTCTTAGAACTTTCCATGGAGTTTTGGTGGCATCTCAGAATGCATGCTCCGTGGTATTATTTCCCATCCACTTCACTTGTGCATAATAACCGAACTATATTACGTAAAACACCACCAATATTACAAAATATAGAGTCTAATAACACAAGATTATGAATAAAATATAAAAACCACTACATGACAGATAAAGACACCCTACGACAGTTTCTCCCCTCAATAAACCACTCCCGCCGCCATCCACGTTTGCATTGGTTCAAATAGATCACGTCATTCTAAGGCGACCGTGGATTGGTCGAAATCGAACGTCCCAGAGAATGTGATTAAATTGTAATAAAATAAGCCATTTAAATCGATTTCGAGTAGACGAAAAGATCGGTGAACATACGTTAACTAGAAGTGGATGGAATTCAAATAAGCGGTGTTATCCCGCCTTAGAGATTGTATATTTTCTTCATATTTAAATGGGAACACTCTTGAGTATAAGAAATAAAAAAGAATTATTAAAATCGGTTCACGCAAATATCATCAATAAGCATAGATAAAAAATATATAGGGTGTTCGACGCCAAATCGGACGATTTAAAAAAAAAACAATTTATTTACTCAATTTTGTGATATGTTTTAGTACCCCTCAAACAGCCCTCCTGGTAAATTTGGAGATTTTTTGATTAATAATTCAAAATATAGTTTTTATTTTAAGTTCTTTGTACATAACTGTCTTAAAAATAGTCCAAAATAAATCTCTTTTTAACATTTTTATGTTTTTTACACGACTGAAGGAATAAAGAAAAATAAATTATCAAAATATTTTTAAACTTTAAATCGAGTTTAAAAAAAAGAATGTACCTTTAGATTTTTTAAAATCCTTTGAGTTTTAAACTTCTATCCGTTCCACAGTTTTTAAGCCCGGTTAGGTAATTTTACTAGGTTTCGACGAGCTTCAGTGTAATCAATAAAATAATTTGGAAATTATTTATTTTTCATTACCACCGACGAATTATTTATTCATAAGTCACTATTCGTTATACTTGATAATCTTTATGTACATTAATATTCTAACTAATTTTATAAATGTATATGTGAGTTTGCTTGCAACATAAAGGACAAGAGTATATTTAATAAAGAAATAAATTCAAGGGGAAGATCAAATCTACATGAATAAAGCAGCCGCGAGCAAAAGCTAGTCTACAATATTAGTATGTTTTTCCAGAAAAAAATTATGATCGAATTTGGACCATTGGGCTATCATTAATATTTACAAATGGATGTTGGTATATAATTGATAAATAAATTTCAACATCGTTCTCTATGGAGGTTTTTATGCTATCCATCAGCCTAGTAATTAAAACTCGCTACTAATTATAATATTGTAGTTCGAGCATTACTGTGATAAGCGATATGTTTTTCGCAGAGCAAGAAATATGTAGTAATGTACCACCGGACTTCAATCAGGGTGCTGCATTTTACCCGCAGTGCGCGCACTTTCATATAACATAATTTTGTAGAAAAACTCGTGCGGAAAAAACCGTAGTGCGTGCGGACACTTACTTACACATGAACATGTATGTACCTATACTACGACGCTCGAGTGCCCTTGCGCTGATCGCCTAAACAAATCGGGTGAGTGCCTTAAGCGCTTCCCTTAGTAGTCCGGTGAAACTGTAGCGGCCTTGCCAGGCTAACAGTGTAGGTCAGTTCGAAAAAAAAAAACATACTACCGACCGCTATGGAAATCGATACCTAAAGATATTTGAACGTGAAAGTTATTCAAACGGTATACATTTTCTCATAATACTAACTGCCCGACCCGGTTTCGCACGTTTTAAAGTACGACTATGTAGTGATATAAAATAGCAACTGAGTCATTGAACATCAATCTGTCAATTCTGACAATATTTTCTAAGATCTTCGCACTGTCTTCTGTCTCACTCACTCAGTTGCTATTTTATTTGGAAGATTTCATTTAACCAAATTTTTTTACATTTTCTTTCATACGAACCTTGTTCTAACGATTACGAGCAAAAAAAAAGACAACCAAATAAGTTCCAGCGTTCTGGAAGTGATTCCCTCACATACATTCGGCATTAGATTTATTTAATTTACGAATAACAAAAAGAGTATAAAACACCCGTACGAAGCTGCGGGCAGGAACTAGTACACTTATAAAATAAAACAACATCATGACAGACCTCCCGACGACCGGATATTAAATCCTGAAAGCTGAAAATAAAAGTCGATGAGACTTCGTTCAACACAGGCCCTATGTCGTTGCAATTTTCCTGTACAACTTATTCATAGTATTAGAAATCTTAAGCTAGTACACTTAGGGTTCAAAATAAATTGACAACGTACATACTATGATTTAATGGTATAGTGGAAAAGTTTCCATAAGATATATGTGTCTACTCGCATATTGAACAACCTTACTTTAAGCTAATGAGTAAAATTATTATGACATGATGGAGTGAAGTGAATATAGCTTCTCAAATTTTGTGTATTCACATTTATAAACTATTATTTTTCGCGAATATATTTATAGCAACTAATTAATAACTAATTCGGAGTCGTGATCTACTGGTTTGACCGGTGGAATATCAATTCGACGTCCGCAGCTTCAAACCCCGGCATTTACCAATGATTTTTTCTGAATTCGTTTATAATTATTAATTTTAATTGGTAACACTATCCTGGAGGAAACCTGAACCTGAGAAATGTTGTTGTGGAATCACCGTGTGTGGGAAAAATATAGAACCGTGGATTGCCCAGAGTTTAAAATTGCCAATACGCCGTATACTGGCGTGGTGTATACGCTCATATCTTCCTTCGGGAAGAGGTTTGTAGCCATGCAAGGGGTCTCTTACAGGTTGATAATGATGAAGTAGTTAATTATGTATAGAAAGGATCTAAAACGTGCTGGATCGATTTTAAAAATCCTACCGCTGATAGAAAGCCACGTTCTGGCTAATGGTTACAGATCATACTATATTGTTATTAATATTTTCTACTGTAATTTGCACGTGAAGTCGCGAACGGTTACTAGTTTCCTGTAAAATTGATGTGAGTCAAGTGGTAAAACGCTAATAAGAGCATAATAACTTCAAACTTTACTGATAAACTATGTTTTGGCTAAATCAACATTATGGTTATTCATTTACCTTCACCGGTGTCTTACTTCCTTACTTAGTTACCGTATTTAACCCTTAAATGCATAATTTTTGTTATGAATCCTGAAACTAATTTTAAAACAACAACAAAAAAAAGTGTAATTTGCCTGTCAAAAGTAATGTCAACGTTTTGTTCCAAGTGTAAAGTATTTTCTAAGGTTCTAACATGCTTTCGAAAATGCACACACTCAGGATTTTGAACAAAAATTAAGTGGATGTGGAATGTATATAATTCGCAACAATATGCATTTAAGGGTTAATAGCGATTCAAAGCTTATGACGTCCAACGATTTATATTAGACTTGCAGGACTGGCGGACGTTGTCCTGCTCTGATAATAAAAAATATATACTTATATGTGCATGAAACGCTTAAGGCGGCTTGACTTTTTCCGATTCTTTCAACAATTCGGTATATTTCAACCAATTTACAACAAAAAAAACCGTGACAAATTATATACCTAAACCTTCCCCGTGAATTACTCTATCAATTGGTGAAGACCGCATTACAATCCGTTCAGTAGTTTTTGTGTTTATCGCGAACATCCAGACAGACAGACAGACGCGGCGGACGACTTTGTTTTATAATATATATTGATGACTTTGTAAAGAAGTGTTGGAATGTTATAAAAATATATCTTTGTTAAATGTAACGACTATAATTGTTTAAATGTACAGAATAAGGATTTAGTGAATCTGGTGTTTCAACCCTGAAACGTTGGAAAGATAATTAATTAAGCGGCTTCTATAACTAAGTTTTATACAAAATTTACATAATTAAATGAAAATAAAGGTCGATGATCTTGGGTCCCTTTTACCTTACGCGACGCGCCGTTAAATATATATTATACGGATTATAATTCAATGTTTGTGTAGAATTAGTAAACGTGTTTATTTGTGTATTTTTTGTGTAAAAATGTCATGAATACATATTATTAAAAAAAAGTCGTCCGCCGAGTCTGTCTGTCTGTCTGTCTGTATGTTCGCGATAAACTCAAAAACGACTGAACGTATTGTAATGCAGCCTTCACCAATAGATAGAGTAACATTGTCAACCTAGTTAAGGTCTCTGTCTACTGTCAGAGGATTTGTATTTATTTCACAATAATAAAAAAAAAAAAAAAAAATAGATAGAGTAATTCACGGGGAAGGTTTAGGTGTCTAATTTGTCAAGGTTTTTTTTTGTAAATTGGTTGTAATATAATGATAATTGTTGAAAGAATCGCAAAAAGGCAAGCCGCCTTAAGAGTTTCATGCACATGAGTATGTACTTTTTCATTATCAGGGCAGGACAACGTCAGCCGGGCCTGCTAGTTTTTATATATAATTAAAAATAATATTTAATTTACAACGTCCATTTGAACAATATGTACAAGAAAAAAAAATGTCAGTGCGAAGAATCGAATCGAATCGAACTAATAATGAATGACTTTGAATATCATAGCGCTATAAAATGAAACTAAGTTGTCTAACCACCTGATGCCACCCTAATATAATGCATCTCTACGAAACCGGGGCGGGTCACTAATAACAAAATAAAATGTGAAATTATCGCCACGATTTGATTTATTTGGTGATTCAAAACCACTACATACTATACGAATATTATTAGCATTTCAAATATATAACTCGTATAATTCTAATAGTTTTGAGACTACATATATTGTACAGGCGAGTAAATCAAAATTTATTTCAATACATAATCTAATACAGTTCTAATATTTAATATCCAAACCATATTGTGTATAGTCAAACAGCTGTATGACATAGTAAAGGTTTCGACTTACCTCGTGCGCCGCCCACGGCTGCTCGGTGCGCACTGTGATAACGGGCCGCTCGCCCCGGTTCGCGACGCCCGCCCTGCGATCCATAGATTATTTCACAGATGGGTATCAGTCACCTGTCGATACCACGGTTGATTTTCCAATTTCTGCAATGACCTCACTACCTGAATGAGAATTTATAAATAAATTTATAAGTCATTTTTGGATTCAAGATAATTAAAAAAAAAAAAAACGTAGTGTGTACTTATGTACACGCGTTAGAAGTTATACTTCTTTGGCGTAACAAGATAAAAATCTTTTCAAAATTTTTATCTTTCGCCTTATTCTGCTGTTTGTACAAAAAACGACATTAACAATAGAAAAAAGGTATTTAATACATACATACTTTTTAAAAATAAAATGTTGACTGATAACTAACTTCAGGGTGTCGGTTTTTCGTGACGGTGTACGCGCGCATCGTAAAAATTTACTCTCATCATATTTCCGTAACGCGCCAAAAGAAGTATAACTTCAATAATATTTAAAAAAAAAACACATTTGTGGACTTGATCTAAATCTGTATAATAGTTAATTTTAATAAGCGGCGGTGTAAACGGGATTTAGAATGTATTAATATAACCACCGAAAAGTGAAATTGAAAAATGTCAACACCGCATTGGTGTGTAATTAATGTACGCTTCTCAATAAAGAACTGCACGTGCAGAAACCGCCCGCACTCTTCGATAACCTCTTAGCGTACATTCCGAGCTTATGTTTATGGTGATTTCTCTGCTGCTACTAGTCGCAGCATGATATTTAAATAGCTTATGATCTTCCCCAATACACAGACTATAAAATACTAGAAGATTTTATTAAAACTGACGACCGTGCTAGAGATTAGGGCGAGTTCAAACAAATTCAAAAGTTTATGATCTATACGTATTTCTTTAAATGAACACAAAAAATATTCTCTATATAATTATGTAATTTTAGTCTCAATATACACTACCATATGAATTTCCACCGGCAGAATTATTTTGCGCAAATATGTGACGTACTTATTAATATAGAATAATAAGTAAATTCGCTACAAAATCGTTATGTGTTTACGATTATGTTGGTAGTAACATCAAATTTAAGCCCGACAAATGTTTAAAAACGTAACTATTCCATAAGTTATACAAAATAAATTCAGAAAATGCTTTATTCAATTTAGGCCCTAAGCGCTTTTGAACGTCAAAATTACCACTGGTTCGGGTTTATCTTTTTTAACATTCGAAAGAAACCGTTTGAAAAATGTATGGTTTCGTCAATAGTTACAAAAATGTAAGTTCGTAATAAAAATGTATTATTAAATAATAATAGTTAATAAAATGACTGTAATTTTAAACGTAAATGATGTGTTTCACAGTTGGCCTGTTTTATTTATGTAACATTAATAATAATTTAAGCGTCGAAAAGGACGACCAATTGCCGACCGTAATTTGACAACGAATTGTAACTCCTTTCAAGTTTTGTAATAATTTAAGTATCGCGTTCTTGAGTGTTAATAATCTATGTTTAAAATACCGTGAAATATATTAAATAAAAAAACGAAACAAAATAACAAATAATAACACATCATTTCACGGCTACATATTTATCAGTGAAATGCGTGATCGTAAAATTTCGCATAGTGAAAATTCTCTGTGTGTTTTAAACCTTATTTTTAAGACAAAGTGGTACGCAGTGTCATAGATAATACAGAGTACAGAGTGGCCAAACCATACGCTTGGTCTGGACGGTCTGGTAACGTAAGATATTATGAATTAAGAAGAACCGTGTTTATGTGATTTTTTATCTTACTTTTTTTTAAGTGTGTCGCTTACTATCGATCGAATTCGAATTTTCTTTTTCACAGTAAGATAGTTCGTTCTCGAATAGGATTCGATAAATATTGAACGAAGTGAATAATATTAATTATATCATGTCCTATATTAATAAATAACATTGAAAATTGAATATGGGACCTTATGATAATAAATATAAACTATAATAAGACCAGCCGTGTTATATGGATCCGAGTGCTGGGCTACGAAAGAGACGGATGAGAAAAGATTACATGTGGCAGAAATGCGAATGTTAAGATGGATGGATGTATGGTGTAACAACAATGGATAAGATTAAGAATGAGTATATCAGAGGAAGTTTGAAAATAGCACCAGTGACAGAGAAGTTTAGGAGTAATAGAATAGCATGGTACGGGCATATTATGAGAAGAGTTGAAAGTCATGTAATAAGAAATGTTTTGAGTTTGAAAGTGAACGGATATAGGAGTAGAAGAAGACCGAAAAATGTGTGGATGGATTGTGTGAAAAATGATATGTGTATAAAAAGTGTGAATACTGAGATGACATCTGACAGGGGAGAGTAGAAAAGGAAAACATGTTGTGCCGACCCTACTGAAGTGGGATAAGGGTAAGATGATGATGATGATAATAAATATAAAGTTCAAGACTTAATTTTTACGGGTGTCTGAACTGCACTAATAACTAGAAATACCAAACGGATTTGAAATAATCTTCTTGTATTTTATAGCTTACAAGCGACTCACTCCTGCTTCGCACGTGTGCAATGTAATATTATGGCGTAATAATTCTCTGAACGATTTAGATTCATTTTTGGCGTTTTAATATTTACAGCTTATGCAGAGTCATAAAAGCTACGTAAACATCTTCATAGGAAATGATTTTGAAGTGAAACTTCTTATGGGAGAGATTTGAAATTCTGACCGGCAACCTTTTTATGTGACGAAAAGTGGTAAAAAATCAAAACCCCTTATTAACCTAAACTAAATAGGTAGTTGCGGTGATAAAACAAAACCACAGTAATTTGTTAGTATCACTTAATCATGCATTTAATTCAACTACAGATTTGTTTTGTCACAGTGAATTTATTTTCAATTTACATTTATAGGAGCTGGATATCGAGACACAAGCGGATTTATGGGTAATCTGCGAAGCTCTGTTTTACGACAGCAATATGCTGAACTGACGGAATTAATATATTGACTGGTGGTTGTCAGATTCAATAAGAGTTAGATAGAACACGCTATAAAAATATAATTGATTTGTTTTGTTATTTTTATAAGTGATTTAATATTTTCAAGTGAAAAGTTATTGAGGTGTATTATTGAACAGTAAACGAATATGAACCGTCACGCTCGGGGGATGACGTTGAATCGGGTTTACTGCCTGACAACTAGTGCATCGTTTTAATTATAACATTACGATTATTACTATATTATAATAGTAAAATAATGTTACGATATTATCAGATGTTTTCTATCCTGTGGTCATAAGCACATATCCACTATCTTTTTTTATATAGATTATTATCTTTCGGAGTAAACAGTGATGTGATACATTTGTCGATAATACTATATCCTGTAGGTGGTAGAGCTACGCTGAAACTATTACTGGTTTCAAAAGAATGGGTCGGTTCGCCCGGGGTAGTACCACCCTCTCACAGAAAATCGACGTGAAGTAACAGTGCTTGTACTGTTGCGTTTCGTTCGGTCAGTGAGAGCGCCGGAGGCCCACATATGTAAAAGGCCGGCAACGCACTTGCGACTCCCCTGGTGTTACTAGTGTCTATGGGCGGTGGTGATCACTAACCATCAGGTGACCCACCAGTTCGTTTGCCCCCTATGATATAAAAAAAAAAAACATTTCCCGATATACAGAATGCCAATCGCCAATAAACATCGACATCAACCAATTATACAGTCATGTTCTAATCTGTCTTCTATCTATATATAAACGAATTAAGAATACAGATCCTTTGAGGCTGAATAACGTCAAAACTACTAAGCGTATCGACATGGGGCTATTTTTCGCAGATGGTTCTAGCCTACTTAGTTTTAGGATTCCATTGAGCATTTTGCATTTTTTTTAATTTAAAGTTTATTTGATACTCAACGAAGCAGGCGAGTAACAACTAGTATGAAGATATACGAGTTCCTTCTTAATATCCTGTCTTCCAATTTGTATTGATTTTATTTTTAACATTGACAGGCGCATAGGTTGAGCATAAGTAAAGAACGGAAAAAGATTAACGTTATGTCGCTGATTAGTGGCCTTTTGTTAATATATTTCACAATAGTTAAATAAATAAACGAAATGATCTTTTGGAAGCATAGCCTTATGAAAATCTGTACAAATAAAAATCGACGGGGATTAATAACTTTATAACAGCTGCGTCTATTTATCTATTTTTTTTTGTTGTGTTTATAATTGTCAGGACAAGGCGTGTATGACAGAAAATGTTTGAAAAATCATACGGAAAAGGAAAAAATGTGGATTAAAAAATATCCGTATAAAAAGTGACTGAGTACGTGAGACAAGAATACAGAAAGGAGATCTTCAAAATTATTGACAGATTAAACGTTCAGTTGTACCGACGCCATTTTATTTCATTTCATAGTCATATCATAAAGGACACATTTGTTTCATTTATTTCCTTAATACGTGCGAAGTCAGGGAGTGTAGCTAGCGAGTAATAAAAACCAATAGATATGTAATAGGAATCAAGTGTTCTTTTTATAAAAGATACAGCCTTCGTTATAAATCATTTTACTTACTAAAACTAATTAAAGGAAGCTCTAATATTTTATTGTTTTATCTTTTCAATGTCAAACTCAAGGGAAAAATGGCGGTGTGCCTCATTGTTATTAGGTCACGAGGGGATACGCACAAGTCTCAAACACGCTTCACTATAAGCACTTTATTGTCGACCAACGGCGAAATGCGCATCGTTTTAATATCGCTAGTAACGCGTGAATCTTAAGAGCTATATTTAGTTGTTTTAACATAAAACTCTACTTAGACTGTATTCAATTTTCTTGACTTTACTTACAGGCGACAGAAAGCTTTATTTATTTTCTGTTGCACGCGATAATTTTTTTTCTTTGTGCACAAAAATGTATATGTCAAACTCTCGATTACTGAACAATGTAAAATAATTGTATGTCAGAATAATATAGAATGAAGTGTTATGAGAGTTAAAAGAAGAGGCAAAGTAAGATTAAATAAAATTAAATAAAAAAAAAAAATATTTCGACAGTACATAAACACAATCAATATGGGCATGAGCAGGACATGTGATAAAATACGAAAAAGAGAAACGGACTAAACTCATAACAGAATGGTACCCCAGAGAGAATAAAAGAAGCCGAGGTAGACAGAAGAAAAGACGGGAGGACGATATAAAGGAAGTAGCTGGCCCAGCATGAATAGGGTAATAATATATAAATCTTTGTCGCAGGACACGTTTTTTTTTCTCTTTATTTTTGTTGAGGGTTTGTTCAAAAAGAACATGCCACCCTCATCCATACAACAAACAACAATTTAAAACAAAACATATTACAAACGAAAAGAATAGCAATAAAGAAATTACAAAAAAAAAACAGAAACTTGCAATTACTTTCTTGCCCTTATACCGGCGTCTACCAAATTATAAATTAATTTGGCTTGTTCCGATGCTGGGCGTGACTATATTTCATTACACAAACCTATATTATAGTTCTCCTTAAATATTTGTCTACTTTGAAAATCGATCTGGACGCAAGTAGTAACCGAGAAAACGGGATGGCAATAATATAAATACACAAACATATTCTAATTTAGTTTGTATGCAACTTATACACAGCAATAAATGCTTATTTTATTACAATTACCTCCGGCTTCGCACGCGTGCCACAATGAAGGGAACGAAATCGTATTTTTCCTTATAGTACGACTATGTAATGATATGAAATAGTAACTAAACAGAAACCTGCCAACTGTGTCAATAATTTTGAAGGTCTTTATATTGTATTCTGGCCCTTTCGCTTCTTTAAATGTAGAATCCAACCCAATTTTTCAATTTCCCATACGTTTTTTTCAAACGTTTTCTTTCCTACAAACCTTGCCCGACAATTACAAACAACAAAAAAGAATTAGCTACATGGTGCAGCCGTTCTGAAGTGATGCGCTTACCTACATTCAACAATTGATTTATGGATAATTGATATATAGATACAAAAATAGGGAAAATTGTTTCCCATCATTTAAGATATCGTGATAGTTTTTTTCGTCAAGAACCAAGTGTCTAAAAAATACAACTAAAAGAAATTGGTCGATATCTATCCAGTAGTTTTTCAGAGAATAACAGATCGATATAATTTTTAATGAGACTGAAATGCATTTCCTTACCTACACTTCTCTCGTACTTAACTCGCGCCTGTCATTTAAATTATAAAGACTTTTGATAGAGTGAACAGATTTGAATGAAACAAAGACAAAATATTACTCGAGGATATGCTTTATGATTTTCTTGATAGCGTTTTATCATAAACGTAGTATTTTAGCTGTGATGCGTACACAGACTAACAGACATACAGTTTTAAAAATTAATGAAATGTATGTCATTATTTATTCGTAGTCATTTGCAAAGATTTTTATTTACCAAAAAACTGAAAAGTACAGACACGTTACATTTACACTCTTATTATATGGATAAGATTACAATATTTACAGGACTTATTCAAATGGTGATTATAAGTACTAAGATAAAATAAAACACAAGAAAAAGACAATTTAATTATATGTTTATAATATCTAATCCAATACAATTTTTGGTCGAATTCGATTAATAAATATATTGAAATTCTAGATGTCATGGCTTTTTGTCCAATCAAAAATTTCATTTACCTAATAAGCAAGTCTCCGGTGCATTAAAACAGCGATGTTAAGTCCTATGATTCAGTCGTTACATTCAAAAATGAACCGAGTTCCAATGTAATCGGCCATATAAGTGTCATTAATTTGTTTTTTTTTTTTAATTTTCAGTTTTTATAAACCGTGAACGAAGTCCAAATTTAGTTGTTCATCAGATTTTAGGTGGTTTTGTATGATTTTTAAATTAAAACTCGACAACGGCTAAAATTGGACTTGGATCATTTAAACCCTTGGACTGTCCAAAACCACCAAGGTTAAAGTTTTATACAAACGAATGTAGACCTCAAGAGGCACAGGTCAACAGACTGTTGGCAGAATAAGTTGAAAAAAATACCTGGTTTATTACAAAATTTGGAAAAATAACAAATTATACATCGTAAATTTATATTTTTTATGTAAAATGTATTTTGTCATTTGTATGAAGTTTTTTTACTAAAACATGAAATTTACAATGACCAAGACTGTGATTTAAAAAAAATCCCCTTTACTGAGATCTGCGTCTAAACAGCAGCCGAAGGGTTAAATATGTAACGACTCAATTGTATTAAAATAGTTAAATGCAAATATACTATTAAATACTTAATAGTTATACTTTATAAAAATATATTTACAAATGATATATCTCGTTTTAAAAATATCATACCTATCACACACATTATTATACTGCATTATCGATTAATTCATAACTACCTGATGCTCGCGACTTCGCCTGCGTTGTTTGTTATCTTAACAATACATTTTACGTACAGAGGAAATAACGTTAAAAAGAATTTGAGAGCCACAATATACGTTGCTTACATTTCTTCCTATACAACGTTATTCGTTTACTCCCTCTCCTGCGCATGCGTACTACACCGCTTGTCCCACTTCATACATCGCTAAACGCGCTATATTTATAAAAATCATAGTTTTTTAAACCCTTAATAACTGTACATTAAACGAACATATCGTGGTATGTTCTGTAGATAAGGAGTAAGTGTCTGAAAAGTAGACCTAAAAAAAAAAGATTAAAATCTATTTTTGTAATTTTTCGTTACGGGCGTATAACGGCAGAGCTCTATCATTGTATTCATATAGATATATGTCTGTTATAACAACAAAATAAGTTAGTAAAACTGTAGGAATTGTTGCTGCGGTAAAATTCGATAATTCTACAGGATAACACTCTTCGGAGACAGCCAATAGTTCACGGAACCAAACAAAAAATCGCAACCGAATATCGTTTGCTACTTTACTAACATTAAAAAATGACGTCAGCAATTAATTAGTTCATACGTTTGTTTCTTAAATGTTCAAAGCAAAAAAAATCAAGCAATAATATGCCTCGAGTAAATATGCTTTCGATGGGATTATTCCTTTAATCTCTACCTTCCAATTAAATATAACGTTTCGCAAGCCTCAAATATATCACATCATATAGCATAACCTAATGTAACTAATAATCATCCTAAATTTATAACAGTGTAAACGTACACCGCAAAATTATCACCTGAAGTTAGCATATAACATTTCACGTATCACTAGTTATATATCACGCGTCACGTTACTTGCATGCATAGAAAGCACTAATTTTATAACTCTAAAAGAACTTTGTGTCGGATATTACGTTACTTGCAATGTATTTTAGTCGCCGTTCTATACCGAGACTCGGTTTTATTGTTTGTCACTATATGTTACATATAACTGCCCGTGATATATCACCTGTGATTTAACAATGGTAAGAAAATAACGCCATAATGTTCTTCTTATATTAAAGTAGCTATCATTTCCATGCCCATATTGAATCTAAAAATTGTAATTCACAAAAATTAAAGCCCTAGCTACCATCCGAGCTTATATTAACAGTGAACTCTCCGACAGCACCGTTTTCATCCAAGTTATTTATCGTTATAGTGAATCTGTTTGCTATTTTCAAATCATCGTTTACGGTTTTCACATCGTCACCGGTGTTAAGGGTCCCGTTCTCGTCGTCGGGTTGAGATTCTTGGATAGTCCTCTGGTCTCCGTTGAAATGTACAGGGTAATGGAGTTTAAGCTCGCTGGCCAGTCTAAAACCTGTGTTGCAGACCGTACACCTGTAACAGATTAAGGCCGGAATAATTATAGTTGTATATATAACAGATATAATTAATAATATAAACCCAGGGTTTCTAGGTGTTTTGAATTTTGCATTTAGACCAGATATTTATACAATTTCAATATCCCTGGTTACGAATAACAGAGATTTATGACTAAAATAAAAAAAAATAATATTAAATATTTCCCCGATACTTTTGTTTGTTTGTATGTGCGCGAATTTTTCATAAGTTACACGACCGATTTCTGTGTTAAATTCCTTTACTGAGTTAATCTACATATCTAGTTATTTCCGAATGGCTCTACACCCATTTCACTAATTCTTTTTTTTTGTTGTATTTGTAAATTTCAGAAGGTTAGTATTTAAGAAAATGTTTGTAAAATCGTACGGAAAAGTGAAAAATTCGGGTTAAAAATCTCTATATACAAAAATGAATGAGATGGAAGACACTATAGAGATCTTTAAAAATATTGACAAAATTGACAGATTAACGTTCACTTGCCATTGTATTTCAATATATACTGTAAAAGGTCGTGGTCGTAGTCGTGGTGGTCCAGCGGTTTGACCGCTGGAATCAATTAATCCGATGTCCGCAGGTTCGAATCATCAGGCATGTACAAACGAATTTTTCAGAATTCGCGTACATTTACTGATTTACATTGATAACACTATCGGCTGACGGTGAAGGAAAACATCGTGAGGAAACCTGAACCTGAGAAATATTATTGTAGTACCACTATCGTACGTGGGAAAATATAGAACTGTGGATTTCTCAGAGTTTGAAATCGCCAATACGTTGTGGGCTGGCGTGCTGATTATGCCTTATACCTTACTTTGGGAAGACGCCTATGACCCTGCAGTGGGTCCCTTACCGGCTAATGATGATGATGATGACTGTAAAAGGAAGATTTAGTCTCATTTTCTTCATTACCAAGCAGTTACTTATTTATAAATATGATTCTGTGATCTATAAATATGATAATTGCAAGGTACATAAATTCAACTGAGTTACCGATTTCAGGCTGGCATAGTTAGATATCAAGGATGTTCTAAAGCCATGTTAAAAATAAAAAGTTTACAAACTTGTATATGTATTTCCCGAAGTGTGACCTCGTGTGCTTGACGAGATCGTTGCTCTGTGTGAAGGCTCGCTCGCACACTTTGCATTTGTAAGGCTTCTCTCCGGTGTGTATACGATAGTGACGTTTCAAATGGTCCTTGCATGTGAACCTGTCAATGTTTATTTGACCATAAAACAAATACAGGACACCCAAAATATATATCTATTTATATATATATTTCAGAGGAATTCGTGTACATGACACTTAAATGAAAACTGTATCACTACGGTGAAGGAAAAATATCGTGAGGAAACCTGACCCTGAGAATTACTGTAGTTTTATTCGCGTTTAAAATCGCCAATACGTAGTGATACTTTGAATTTTGAAAAGGGAAAATTGAATATGTAAGTATGATTAAAAAAATGTTTTTTTTTTTGCAATAAATTGAGAAAAAAAATAGGTGATTTTTATATTTTTTTTTTATTAGAAAAAATGAAAGGTACCTAAAAACAAGGTCCGGACTTAAATTAAAAAATGGTGGCCCTACGTCAATCATGAAAAATTTCCAGAATGGTGTTCTGTGAAGAAAGCGTAGCTGGAATATTTGTTTTTTTTCCCCGCAACATGTTGGGCGGCATTTTTACCAGTACCATTGATCGAAGTTGAGTGAAAATATCAATAGCAATGGGAAATTTAAAATAAAAACATAGTTTATTGCCGAAAGGGTGAACAGTTTCACGCACTTAACATATTGACTTCTTTTGGGGAATTTACCATATCTACATGTACATTTCACGACGAAATTTAGTATTGCGTCTTATTATTTAATATTTACTTTATTTTATAAAAGACATAACTGACTGTCGAAATAATAATGGATTGTCATAAAAACTTTCATCCCATTTATCTCCACTTTAGGGGTTGAATTTGCTTTTCATTCACGGACCTAGCCCCAGTAGTGTACTAGATAGTATTGTATTTATATATAGATAGGTAAAAGTTATATTGATGCTGTGACAGTGATAGAAATAACGAGAAATGAACGGAAGAAAGAGACAGACTTTGAAAGATATTTGCAGACGCATCACATTGATACATATATGAAATTGAACTAACCTCATGTTACAATTATCACAAACGAACGGCCTCAAGCCCAGATGTATATACGAGTGCTTCTTCAAAGAGTTAGCTTTCGTGAATTCAGCACCACATTTATCACACTTGTATGGGTGTTCTCCCGTGTGCGTTGTCATGTGTGAAGTCATTTGTCCTGGGAAATTTATCGACGACAATGATGCAAATTCGTTAATTATACACGATATCTATGTAAATAAAATGATAAAAGATTGCCGTTCTACGCAAGTCACTCAAAAGTCCTGAACAATAATGGACGATTTTTTGTTATACTTCTATAAATATTTGGAGTTTATCTAAAATAAATTATCACGCTAGCTTTATTTAATATAAAGTGTTAAGAAGATACGATTATTATAAGCGCTACGTGTTTAGCGATGTGTTGCCGTGAAGAAGTAAGGTATGTGTTATGGTGGATAACATTGTTTATAAAGGATTTTATTTTAGAAAGGAAGCAAAGTTATATTTGTTTCCAATTTTCTTTTCATGTTTTCCCTTTTAGATAAAACATATCATTAAGATAATAAATAACACCGACAAGACCGCGGTAGTCAGGTAGTTTTGATATAGTTACCCTTAGTGACGAATGTCTTCGGGCACATGTTACATGCGTAGGGTTTGACTCCGGTGTGGCGCATCATGTGTTGCCTCAGGTTTGAACTGTTCGAGAAGCCCCTACCGCATTCAGAACATAAGAACGGAGTCTCGCCCGTGTGAGTTCGCAGATGGTCCTTTAAACTACATAGTTGTGTGAACCCTGTGAGATGATATATCAGAAATTTAAATTAAATTATACATAAAATACTAGCGCTTTTGCTCGCGACTTCACTCGCGTCAATGTGGATTTTTTCTATCCCTCGGAAACAATACTTTTTTTCTGGGTGAAAAGTGTCCTATGTCATTTTCTATAAACCTGATATTCCTACGCACACCTCATATTCATACCTGACATTCATACATACTACAAATAATAATGAAACCGCTATAAAACTATAATTTCAACAAAAATCCAGAGTTATTAACATAGATTTAAAAAATATATATAATGTATTTTTCTAGCTGTAACTAGTCAAGTATAAAAATAATATCTTGTCTAGTTAACTTTAATTATGTGTTCATGATGCACTAGGTTTAAAATGACTTAGATTAAAAGCTATTAAAAAAAAAAAGATGTAGACCAAGAGCCCGCAGGAAAAATAAATAAACTATAAAATATATATATCTATATTCATATTCTAATACCCCATAATTGTAGTCCTAACCAGGTCTTCTGATTGATGAGATGTGATGATATTATTATAATAAACAATACTGGTAATCCCAATGACCACAGATTCCATTTTCGTAGTCTGGTGAAACTGTAGAGGCCTTGCCAGGTCAACAGTGTAGTCAGTTCGAAAAAAAAAGGTTAAATTTCCACACTTGACCAATCTTTGTGTGACTGATAAATATCAATATATATATACTAGCTGCCTGCCCGAAAGAAAATGAGACCAAATTATCCCTTTAAAATACAAATGTGTAATTAAACAAAATGGCAACTGAACTACTGAACGTTGAATCAGTCAAATCTCTCAATATTGTCAACTATATCCTACTATCTTCTGTCTCACCCACTCAGTCAATTTTTATATGAATTATTAAAGCAACAAAAAAGAATTAGCTAAATCGATGCGCATCCTTTTCAAAGTGACGTGCTTACATACAATCCGTAAATTATTTTTATTAATTTCTATATACATATGTATAAACTAACCATAATACTTGTTATGCTTAATTAGGAATTAAATCCACATTACTAAAATAAAAATTAATATAAAATGTTTTACATTATTCTATTAATCAGAAACTCAATTACTATATATATACTAATTAACTATAATATAATACTAAAGTAACTAGTTTCTCATTTATTGCTAATTAATAAGTACTTATTCAACCAAATTCAACATAACATTTAATATTAATACTCTAATATAATATCTCTTAACAGCTGTTCTTACTCTCCTAAGGTTTTATTATATGCGAAAGAAGAAAACAAAAGATAGTATTTTTACAAAAACAAAACTTTATGGTGGTTCCTTTGCTACATCACCTATATTTATTTATATATATACTAGTTTATCCACATTAAATTAGAAAACATCTAATAATAAAATATAGGCTAATATCACCTAGTAGTAAGCCCTAGTTGAATAGAAGGCATAAAAATTGTCTCGATAAAGAAACACATAGGTGGTGTGCTGACTTTTGTGGTGATAAATCAAAGGTGTTTATCAATCTATATATGTAGAATGAGTATTGATAAGTATATGTGAGGTATTTCATGGGAAGCGGTGAGCGAAATAAAACTTAAGTTCTGAAATTAATTCATATTCTGTGTAATTATTCCTGTACTTTGAATAAGAAGGAACATACAATTTTTTTTTATTAGATGTTTAGTTTTCTATTTGTTGTAATTAGAATGTGAATTAATTTGAGAAGTTCATTTCTTTCATTGCCCACTTCCGGAAAAAGCCCCGCTTCTAAGATCAGTACGTTCCAACAATTCGGGTTAGCAACTTGAGACCTTACAGTATCATGACAGAAAAGGTTTTTATGCTATGTATTTTACTATACGGTATTATATTGTTCAGTTTTTTATTCAAATTTCATAAAGCGGTAGTCGCAAATGTTGTTGCAATATCCATATTTATAAATATATACATTAAATTTATTACAGAAACCTTATAAGATTGTGATAATACACATAAAACACAATATTACCTTTCTTACAAAAAGAACAGGAATACGGTTTACGGCCATTATGTTTGTTTAAATGGTTTGTCAGTTGATCCTGCCTTGAATATGTCTTGGGACATTTTGTACATTTATATGGCTTCACCGCACTATGTATCCTTAAATGCCTCCTCAGAAGAGTTTTCAATGAGAAACTTTTATTGCAAATATCACATACAAATTTTAACCTCTCTTTGACTTTATTGTTGTGTTTTTTCATGTGCATTGCCAGGGATCTTGGTTTAACAAAAGACATATCGCATTGGGAACATTGAAAGTTTACGTCCACTTCATACTCGGCTTTGACGTCATCAACTGAATGTGTAATTACATGTTCCAATAGAAGTGACTTTGTAGATAAATTTAAAGAACAAATATTACATATATATGTATGATGTTTAACCGTATGTTTGTCTAAAGATGTCTGCTTATGAAAAGTTTTTTTACAGATTGTACAAGAAAACCCTGTACAACTATGTGACATAATATGTTTCAAAAGTTTTTCCTCTTCAATAAATTGTTTGCCGCAATTGTCGCATTTGTTATCTACATCCTCTTGTTTACATTTCGGTAACGAATCATAGTCATATTCACTGGCACAATCGAAATAATCCTGCAAACTCTCATTTTTCATTTCGATTTCTAGTTTTTCATCTTTTACCGAGATCTGAAGCAACATGAGCCGCTTTAATTCCTGTTCCACTTTCAGAGTTTGCTTTCTAAATATATATGACAGTTGAAGGGTACTTAAACAGTTATCACAGAGTTTCTGTGGCAAACCATCTTCTCTTGTAACCTGGAAAAGGAAAATTTAAATAAAATTATAGTTTAAGAATATACTTTATACTTTAATAGTGTAGAGCACAAAAAAAAACAGATACTTTTTCTTTTAACTGGATACTTTTTAACACAAAATTTAATAAACAAATTTGTATTTGAAAAAGGCCAAAGTCACTTATGAGCATCAAAACTACCACCACCCTAGAAGACAGTTCTGAAACCAGAGTAATAATTAAAAGAGTAAATTACAAATAGTGGATATGGTCTATATTACAATAGCACAATCAAATTAAAAGTAATTGAACATGTTCCTAAATTTAAATTATAAGTTTAAGAATGATTAATAGTAATTATACATTCAAGAGTGTATAAATTAGTGAAACACATTTATACATATTATTAAGTTTAATACTAATTTTGTTATAAATTTGAATTAAATAATAAATATTTGTTACCTGTGACGTAGTGCACTCTTTCAGCATATCAGCTATTTGTATACAAGTATTGTTTTCTAATTGTACACTTTGAAATACATCAATCAAAGTTATGTTATCCTTCATACAAGTACGACAGGTAGAAGCTATGTCAAGCATTTTTAAAGATCCACTTTCCAGTTTTGTGTTTGAACTATAATTACAAAATAAACGATCTTACAATGTAATGGCCTAATAAAAAACATAGAAGTTTGTTAGCCATTAACAATGATAGAGTTGCAAACTGCGGCAGCAACAAAAACCTGTCATATTATAATCACAGACTATATATTGTTCAGGTAATAATTAGGCATGATCATTGACTAGATCTATATGTGTCCAGGTATCTTCTGTGGCCAGATGTAGAAACAGAGTTATAGGACTTTTAGCGGAAGTGGTAGCGTGTTTACCACTTGCTAACTTCAGAAGGTTGAAATAAAATAACTGACTCCGATTGTGTTGACTAGTAATCGCTTTGGCAGCTGGATTACGAATCTTCTTTATTGAACTGAGCAAGCATATTTAAAGGAAACAGAACACGTGTACAGGATTGAAGTCGGCAAAATACAAATAGTATTCGAGTAATAGAAACTGGGAATAACACAATATCGGAGCAATAAAGCAATTGTAACAATACGCAGTGTACAATAAAAATTAGTAATAAAATAAAAGTAAAACTACAAATATAAATAAGTACAAAATAAAACAAAACAATAATAATGCGCCGCGTCATAAATGGGTTTTGTCGGCGGATTGTAATTACACCCAGGCATCATGTGGCCGACACCTGGGCTATAATCCGTGCTCTTAATCTATTTGTTATTGCTGTTTTAGAGTATCGCTGGTTTTTCGCTTAAGTTGTTGTAGTACACACATATCACGTTTGATGTAGGTATGTGTTCAGTGTAGTTAGTTTTTCTTTACATTAAGAGATGGCGTTGTCACGATTTTAAAGTAGACATCGTTTTGTTTTGTACTTTTGATATAGGTGTTTTTAATAATAAATAAATAGAGTTCAAAATTCAGAGTTAAGAGTTCCGAGTTACGAGCCACAAGAAAAAGTGTTTCTTTGTCTACCCCTTACCCGAGTGCTACGTGTTGATAAGTACGATATTTAGTGAGTTTGTAAACATTTGGTGCCGAAACCCGGGATAAGTGAACAATTTCAAGTATAGTGAAGTGACATAAAAAAAAGTGTTAAGAAAGACTTAGAGAACTTAAAACAAAAAATACAATTCATCTCAGTTAAAATATAAGTGTGAACTGTTTAGAATCGTGAAGTGTGAATGATTACAATTGCTACAGAGACTTATAATATTTAAACAAAAAATATTCCATTCGATTTAAAATGTCTGAGAAAATTAAATCCGAGTTAAGAAAGCAAGAAGACTTGTTCGACCGCGTAAAAAGAGCATATACAAATTATAAAAAGTCTCCAAAAGATAGAATTACAATCACATACATCGAAACTAAACTTGAAGCGTTAGAGAAATTGTGTAAGTCATTTTTTGATAGTCATAACGACATAGTTGCTGCTTTGGAGAAGTCAGATAAAGCGAAGCTTGATTATTTTGAAGATGACATCTACTCACAATTTGAAGATGTTTACACAGACTATAAAACTAAACTTAAAGATGATTTATGTGCATGTAAACCGAGTCAAGAGACTACTTTTGAGGCTAATTTCAAAACTGGCAATGTAGGTATATCGGGATGTGAAGTCAAACTACCCCAAATTTATTTGCCAAAATTTTCTGGAGGATATGAGGAATGGGAAACATTTCATGATATGTTCGATTCTCTTATACACAAAAATACGAGTTTGAGTGTTGTACAAAAGCTACATTACTTAAAGAGTTGCTTGTTTGGGGAAGCTGAAAGTCTATTGAAGAATTTATCTACTACAGATAACAACTATAGTGAAGCATGGAGGCAACTTACCCGTCGTTATAGTAACAAACGCTACAACTCCAATGAGATAATGAAACGTTTGTTTGCGCAAAAGAGTATTACAACTAGTGAATCTGCCACAGCTATAAAGCAACTACTAGACACGACATCTTCATGTTTGAAATCGTTGGAGAACCTAAATATTAATACAAGTTCATGGGACGTCATAATCAATTATCTCATAGTGTCAAAACTTGATTTAGAGTCTAGAAAATTATGGGAGCTTGAGATAAACAGATTAGACTCCGAAGACTCTGCAGACTACTTACCGAGTTGGGCTGAACTCAAACGATATCTAGAAACCCGATTTAGAACATTGGAAATGTTAACGCCTGCGCATACCAACAAACCTACATCAAAAGCTTCCAATTCCACGAGTAATTCCAACTATACAGCAAAACCAATTGTAAAACAGAGGTCGTTCCATTCATCCATAGAGAAGAAGTCAAATAAGTCTTGCCCAATATGTTCAGGTGAACATGCTTTGTATCAGTGTAAGCAATTTGAAACGCAAACGCCTGAGAAAAGATCTGAGTATGTACAAACAAATGGTTTGTGTTTCAATTGTCTGTCATCGACACACGCAGTGAAGAAATGCTATGTGCCCGCTTGTTGCCGACGCTGTAATAGGAGACATCATACGCTACTGCACTTTGAGAGGTCTCCTAATCAAGAGTTCACTACACCGGCAATTTTTGAGAAAACTTCTACTGAAGTATTACCAAGCACAAGCAATCGTTCCGAAACAAGAGTGGTGGCTCATTTCGCAAAAAATAGTCATCAGAGCAGAGTGTTGTTGGCTACTGCCGTCGTGAAAATACGATCTTCCAGTGGTCGTTCACAATTAGTTCGAGCACTTATAGACCAAGGTTCCGAAGCTTCATTCATTACTGAGGCTACTGCACAGTCCCTTCAACTGAAAGGATCTACGGTGAATGGCTTCGTATCTGGTATAGGTGATGGTCAAAGTAGAACCAAATATAAAGTTTCCTTTGTCATTGAGTCGATGCAGAATCCTTCTTTCTCAGTTCCAGTTGATGCGTTCGTACTGAGAAAACTTACTTCCTTTTTGCCTTCTAGAGATACATCAATATCAAGTTGGCCAGAAATAAACCACTTACCTTTGGCTGATCCACATTACGGAACACCTGGAAGAATTGATATGATTTTGGGAGTAGAAGTTTACAGTGAAATATTACTAGAAGGAATTTTGAGGCATACTGCACTGAGTGGACCAGTTGCGCAAAATACGCAACTGGGATGGATTGTGTCTGGGAAGGTAGGAACAGATTTGATATCCAATAGTAGAATTGTTAGCCTTCACACACAAATAAAAGAAGACCAGCTATTAAAACAGTTTTGGGAAATAGAAAGAGAACCAGACAGTATCGAAAAGAGAATGACAAAGGAAGAGTTACGATGTGAAAAGATATACGAGGAAACAACATCAAGAGACAAGGAAGGAAGATATGTGGTGCGGCTTCCTTTTAAGAGTTCTAAGCCGGAATGTCAGTTTGGTCAGTCGATAGAAATAGCGATGAGGAGATTCAAATCATTAGAAAAAAAGTTTAATAAAGATAGAAATCTCTATGACGACTACAAAACTGTGATAGAAGATTATGTGAAACAAAACCATATGAGAGAAATTACAGAGAGAGAAGAATTAGATGATCCTTATGTCGTTTATTTACCACACCACGCTGTGATCAGAAAGGATAAAGAGACGACTAAATTAAGAGTAGTTTTTGATGCTTCGTGTAAAGGTATCAATAACATCTCGTTAAACGACAACCTTCTTGTTGGCCCTAAACTTCAGCAAGATTTACGTCATATTTTGATGAGATGGAGACGACACGAAATATGCATTGTAGCTGATTTGGTGCAAATGTATCGTCAAGTACGTGTTAATGAGCAAGATACGGACTTTCAAAGAATACTTTGGAGACAAAACCCACATGATCCTATACAACATTATAAACTGTCAAGACTTACCTTTGGCACGTCCTGTGCGCCATATCTCGCAGTAAAGTCTTTACAACAACTAGCTAAGGATGAGCAGTCGAAGTATCCTATAGCTGCTCAGATTACATTACTGGATTACTATATGGATGATCTACTTACGGGCTGTGAGACTACTATCCAGGCTATAAATATATATAACGAGATGAATAATTTAATGAGAGAAGGTGGCTTCGAGCTCCAGAAATGGTGTAGCAACAGTCATGATTTGCTAGATCATATTAAAAAGGAGAATCAGAGAACAAATCAATCTGTGGTGTTTAAAGCCAACGATAACATTAAGGTGCTAGGTATTTCATGGAATAAGACTACAGATCAATTTGAGTACCACTTTTACCTACCTGAGAATGAGAATAAAGATATAACTAAGAGACATGTACTTTCTGTGATAGCTCGTCTCTATGATCCAATGGGTTGGATAGCCCCAATTATAATAACGTCAAAAATATTTATACAGAAACTTTGGAAGTCAAAACTATCGTGGGATGAAAAACTTAATCCAAATCTTTTACTAGAGTGGCGACAATTCGAAAAGGACATTGAAAATATCAAGAATATTATCATACCGAGATGGTTACAAACGAGAATTGATGACCATGTAGAACTGCATGCATTCGCCGATGCGTCACAAGCGGCTTACGCTGCAGCGATTTATCTGAGGTCGACGGATAAAAATGGAAAGACAATAGTAAATCTTGTCACAGCCAAAACAAAAGTGGCGCCTGTAGAAAAAGAGATTTCCATTCCGCGCATGGAGCTATGTGCTGCATTACTAGCGACAACATTATTGTATGAAGTCTCGCAGATCATGGACATACCGAAAAAAAACCTCTATGCATGGTCTGATAGTACGGTCGTATTAGCATGGATAGCCGGAGAACCAAGTCGATGGACAACTTTCGTGAGCAATCGTATATCTGAGATACTTACCATGCTAGATCAAAATCAATGGAGGCATGTTTCTACAGATGAAAACCCTGCTGATTGTGCTTCTAGGGGAATGTCTGTTTCGGAATTAGTAAGACATAAACTGTGGTGGCATGGTCCAAAATGGTTACAGCAAGATGAATATCAACGTCGTCTTTGCAATAATTTTGAAACATCTGAAGAAACTAGGACAATTAAAGTGTTAACAGCTACCTTAAAAGAGAAAGAAGATTTTATTTGGACAAAATTTTCTAATTTATCTAAAATGTTGAGAGTCTTTTCATACTGTAAGAGGATTTTAAACCTAAAACTACCTAAAGGAGACAGGAAGATTTTACATAAAACAGTTAGTAATGAAGAGAAGAACGAAGTTTTATACTTTTGTATTAAGAAAACTCAAGAGAAGTATTTTGAAAAGGAAATTGATAGTGTGATAAATCAGAAAAGTGTTGCAAAAAAGAGTCCACTTTATACTCTTTATCCTATTATAGATAAGGATGGACTTTTGAGAGTGGGAGGTCGGATACATAAGGCTCAAATAGATTATGATAAACGACATCCAGTTATATTACCTAACGACACTCATCTCACTAATCTAATAATACAAGATGCTCACCAAAAAACTTTGCATGGAGGACCTCAACTAATGTTAAACTTCTTGAGAACAAAATACTGGATTATTCGAGCAAGAGATTTAGTAAAAAAATATTGTAGAACGTGTGTGACATGCTTGCGTTACTCTCAGCAAAACAATAATCAACTAATGGGACAGCTGCCAGAATCTAGATTAAAACCTATGAGACCCTTTAAAGTATCTGGAGTTGATTTTACCGGCCATATCAATATTCGATTTTCACCGGGTCGAGGATCAAAATCATACAAGGGGTATATTTGTCTTTTCGTTTGTCTCACCACTAAGGCAATACACCTTGAAGCGGTTTCTGATTTGTCTTCTGAAGGATTTATAGCCGCCTTTCGAAGATTTGTGTCGAGAAGAGGTCGTTGTCATACTCTGTACTCAGATAATGGCACAAATTTCATCGGTGCTGACAAACAATTACGAGATATGTTTAATCGTGCGAAGTTTCAACTGCCTGATGAAATCCAGCATCTTCTGACAAACGAAGGAACTGAGTGGAAGTTTATTCCTCCACAAGCACCCAACTTCGGAGGGCTCTGGGAAGCGGGAGTACGCTCCACTAAAAAACATTTAAAGAGAGTGATTGGGGATTCTACACTTACTTTTGAGGAGCTCACGACTGTTCTCTCTCAGATAGAAGCATGTCTGAACTCTCGTCCCCTATCTTATTTGAGCGATAACCCAGAGGATCCAATGCCTCTTACACCTGGACATTTTCTTGTGGGAGAGTCACTTATAACCATTCCAGATGAGATCTATATGGAAAACCACAAAATTTCAAACTTGAGACGTTGGAAGTACTGCCAAAAATTAATGAATGACTTTTGGAATAGATGGTCCGACGAATATTTAGTTACTTTAAACCAAAGATATAAGTGGGCCACTAAAAAGATCGAACCTGAAATCGACGACGTCGTGATAATTAAAGAAAAAAATGTTCCCCCTGCCAAATGGTGGCTTGGCAGAATCATAGAGAAGCATACTGGACAAGATAATCTAACCCGAGTGGTTTCTATAAAAACCAAGAATGGTATTTGTAAAAGACCGTGTAATAAGTTATGTTTTTTACCAAGAGCATCTGAGTAGATTGTTATTTTATTTGTATTAGGATATTTTTTATAACAGAATGCAGTCTATTTTCGTAAACATTTGTGTCTTTTGTGCTAAAACTTAATGTCTTAAATTAGTTTGTGTAACATTGTATAATTTTGTCATTTAGAGTTAGTTTCGTGATTTTTATTCATTCAAGAGCTTGTAAAAGAACTACGTCTTTTGGTGGGCGGCATGTTCAGTGTAGTTAGTTTTTCTTTACATTAAGAGATGGCGTTGTCACGATTTTAAAGTAGACATCGTTTTGTTTTGTACTTTTGATATAGGTGTTTTTAATAATAAATAAATAGAGTTCAAAATTCAGAGTTAAGAGTTCCGAGTTACGAGCCACAAGAAAAAGTGTTTCTTTGTCTACCCCTTACCCGAGTGCTACGTGTTGATAAGTACGATATTTAGTGAGTTTGTAAACAGTATGTGTGTCGCTACAGACTCATTATCATCGACTTCTGAAGCGGTTGCAGCACAAACTAGGATAGTACGTACAGACTATTAGTAGTACAGTACGTATGGTTGCAGCTGTACACGGAATAAAGAGACAAGTTATCTATTTTTTTCCTTTTCTTCTTCATTTTAGGCGTTATTATTAAAAAATAATATTACTGTAAAGCTAAATATGAATTATCTTTTAATTTTTGTAAATTGTATAAAATCATTTATGTTATGCAACATGTATATACATATTCTGTCTGTAAATACATATGTACTTGATAATGTCATTACCTTCTGTTGTAAATCGGATGGCCTTGTAAATTATTGCAGTGCATCATGGAACAAAGAAATATTCTCTTTCTTCTTAACAATAAACAGTAGGTTCCAAGCTTCTATCTGCTAAATAGTTTATTATAATGTCATCTGTACTAGTCACTGCCTTGTGACAAATTGACGCTGGCAGATATACAAACAACCCACGACACTATTCTGACATAATAATGTCAAACACTAATATAATAACTTCATAAGATATTTTGGTTCAGTGTTCTCATTTTAGTTATTTCGACGAAAATCCCCTTGTGAAATTAACACTTATCAGTGCTTTGAAATGGATGATATAGTATTCATAGGGGACTGGATCAAAGATAGAGTCCTCGGCTCCGGTAGTTTCGGAACTGTGGTACTGTGGAAACACAAAGGAACTGATGAAAAACTCGCGATAAAGTCTTGCAAATGGGGCGATGAACTTACCGAAAAACACAAGGAGAGGTGGACCAAAGAAGTTGACATGCTAAAAGACTGTCGGAACCCGAATATAGTTGGAACGAAGGAATTACCGCCTGAATTTATACAGGGTTTGGCTCGCGCTAATCCTTCAGGACTGCCGATTCTTTGTATGGAATATTGCAGTGGCGGTGATTTACGTCAGGTTCTGAATAGGCCGGAATCGTGTGCCGGTTTAAAAGAACGACAAGTGCGCCAAATTCTAAACGACATTGGGAATGCTATGCAATTTCTACATCAGAAAAAAATTACGCATAGGGATTTGAAACCGGAGAATGTTGTTATGCATGTATTAGATAATGCTGATCAAGTGAATCCTGCACAGCAGGGGCAAAAAATGGTATACAAACTTATTGATCTTGGTTATGCTAAAGAAATTGATTTTAACTCTGTCTGTGCCAGCTTTGTTGGCACATTACAATATTTAGCACCTGAACTACTGTACAGCAAAACATACAGTAATTCTGTAGATTTCTGGTCATTCGGCTTGTTGACTTTTGAAATAATTTGTGGAAAAAGACCTTTCCTCCCGTTTATGTCGACTGCTCAATGGATGCCATACGTTGAAAAGAAGGCCCATGATAATATAAGTATTTATGAAACTTTTCATGGAGATATAGAGTACTCAAATGAAATATTCCCAGAGAATCATATATCAAAACCATTTAAAGGGTTGATTGAAAAATGGTTAACAATTGCACTCGAGTGGGATCCAAAATTACGTGGTAGAGATGCTCCATCTAGAGTCACATTCAACATACCCACCCAAGAGAAAGAGTTGACTAGTAAAATTATTATATTTGATCAACTTACAAATATTTTAACAAAGAAAATAATCAAAATTTTCTCCATCAGCACTTTATCTGAATTGGCTTATAACATTGATGATACAATGACTGTAGAAACATTAAAACTTTGTATACAAAAAGACATTAATATACCACCTTCTGAACAGATTTTAATATGCCCCAATACCCATGTCACACTTGGCGATGAAGCAAAAGCAATGAATTATTGGAACAATCACTTAGATGTAATGTTATATTTATTCAACAAAACATGTATTGTAAAAGATAATATTGAGCCATTTGTGCCAAAAGCAGTACAAAGATGCTTAGAGCATCCAAAAGCTTTATATAATTTTAAGAACAGTTATAATTTGTATAGGAATGGACTGTACTTTGTTTTAAATCAAATGGAGATATATAACTCTCTCATCAATGGACTATTTATCAGGGCTGAGTCTTTAAGAAGTGAAGGGAGAGACATGCTTCTTAAACATAACTCTATAGATAAGAATCTTGGTAATCTTCTTGCTCAAGAAGAAATTCTTAAAAGAATGATTGATACTGGAAAGGGTCATACTGAAAAACTAAAGGAAAATGGAATTGGAACTAACTTACTTGGTAATTTCGATAAAGTGTTCAAAGATGCCGATGAACTGTTTGAGAGAATAAACAAGCTACAGAATGCTTGGAATCAGCTGTCTGTAAGATTGCAGTCTGTGAAGAGACGCTGCAATGAACTTATTTCAGATGATATCAAACATTTTGTCAGCAAATGTAATTTCCAAACAATATACACAAATGCTTACAAAATTTATATAATTTATCTAAAAAGTGAGGCAGTCGCTCAGAACAAAAGTAAAGAGAGACAGTGTCATGATATAACTAAAGTATGCTATGACTGCCTTAAATTAAGAACCAAAATCTTATTAGAAATCAATCACCAGCCCTTTGTTTTAAAGCTTATAGATTTAAACACAGAATTTACTAAAATTGATGACATCTTGAAAAATGCTGCTGAAAATATTGATAAACTGACAAAAGATTTGAAGATTAAAGTAGATGAACTTAATAGCTGTATGTGGTCTACAATCGCCTTAGTAATTAAAGAAGGTGAAAACATATCAGATATACCTTATAGTGTGATCTCATTTGAAAAGAAAGGTTTCAAAGTCGGAGAACCAGTGTCCACCCATTGCATAAAAGTGGCTAACAGAGTACAAGAAGATGATAAACTGAAATACCTTGTTGAAGAAAGTTTAAAGATAAGAAAGATTAATATGAAGCTATCTGAAAAATTGAACTCTCAAAAGGAAATGTTACAGAACTCAACATTTGACTTTAGTTTTTTAAATGATATGTAGTCGGAATTGATGTTGACATTTGAACATAAACAAAATTTAGAATCCTATGCAATAAAATATAATTTATCAGTTTTAAAATTAGAGTGTCCTCTGATATTTTTTGGATTTTATAACAGGTATGTTCTAATAATGAGTATACATTTATAATGCATATATATATATATATAAGCTAGTAGATTTCTGGCAGCTGGGTTGGGCAAACTTAATAAAAAGGGCAAAGTGTCAATCAAATCCAAAAAATCCTAACCTGTATACATTCAGTACCTTTGATGTTATTGAGCCTCAAACAAACTGTATTTCATTATATATGTATGTTTATATATAGATTGGGTTGAACAATTACATGAATAATTTGAATATGACATTTCTAGTATATAAAGTGGTTGTAATATATAAACATTGTGACATATAATAATATATAATACGTACAATGATTGTAACATTTTTAAAGAAAATAGGGTTACGTATAGGAAGCTAACAGATTGTACAATTTGAAATATCATTTTCTGATATACTCGTATCTGGGAGTTTAAAGCGGAACTATATATAAATTAGGAAATCCACTGATTGCTACTTTTGTCCATGACACTATAGACAGAAGTGTGTTTATCTTATCTTATAGGTTCTATAATGTCATGGCTAGAGTTTTGGCCGTAGTAGAAAAAAAAAATAATAATGAGGATATGTTGTATCCTTAAATAACTACATACAACTATGTACACATGTGTGATTTAATTTTAGTAATTTATATGCAGTTCAAAAAGAAAAAGTTTTAATAATATAGAATTTTATTGTTCATTGAAATATGTATTAAAAATAACAGACAAGTTGTATTTTGTAAATTTACATTACAGTGAAATATATGTACTCATATTTTCTGTTATGTAATCAAATTCATTTTTTTTGTAGTCATATAGTTCACTAGTACCTAGATACCTATAAAAAGTATACCATCAACTCTTGTTATTTTATGTAATTAGTTTTATTTGTGAAATTTTGTGTCAAAATAAAAAACTAAGTGCCAAATTTGTGTCTAATACTAATTTAAGAAATTATGCTGTTGTAATTGGTTAGTTAGTATACGGAAAAGTATACCGTAATAAATATTAAAAAGTTATGATAGATATATTTACTTAGGAAGTATAAGGAATAATTTTTATATTGAAATTTATCATACTTATATGTTTTTTTTTTAACATATATTGTTGTATTCTGTTCCTCTAGTCAACAAATAACATAATAAAGTTTCTTATAGCAGAAGTATTTAATAAAAATATTTTTAAAAGAAATATATTTTATTTAATTTTATAATATTAAATCAAGGGTTCAAATACAAGGAAGTTAATTAAATAATGTCCATCAATGTTAACAGATTACAACTACAACCAAGTAATATTGTCATCGACTCTAGACGTTAGTATAGTTTTATTTATTAGGGATATTAATGAATTCTTCTTTATCTAATACAAAATGAAAAACAAAAAAAAACGATGTGATGAAAAACTTACAATAATTCGTTGTGAAACAAAAATGACTCATTATCAAGAAATTATAATGATCGCACACTCATTGCATTTGTTACAATGATGACTAATCAATTATTTACCAATACGAATTGACGTAACAATAAGGAGAATAAATTCTAGGAAATATTAGCGCCGGTAAACTGTTTTAGCCAATCTTTGAATTTATTCATTACTGTTTGTAATTTCTTAACATCTCCCGCGCTTTCGAGGTATTCGTCTGGAGCAAATCTCGGCTCCGGAATTCCGCTAACATGTAACCAGATCGCTAGCACTGCATCATCGACATTGGTAACCGCTCGACGACAAAGCCTTGCTGATGTTAGGCAAGAAGCGACCATTGTTCCCATACTTCCAACCGAGACGCACCGAGCTCTTTCTTTACGAGCTGCTAAGAAATAACTCCGCAAAAGCGTTTCTGTTTCTTGATTAAGTATTACTTCAATTGCTGCGACTAATATGAATATAATCTGCTAGATCTTTTAGAACTTTTGTTCCCTCTGCTTTGACAGTCACAGGATCGATAGCTTGTTGTAGCATAAAATCGACTAAATCATCGTTATAATCTCCATAATCTCCTCGACAAATTGTACCGAATACATTGGCAACATTGTAAAGAACATTCTTTTTATAATCCGTACCTTGGGCCCAAATTGCACATTGCAGTTTTGTTTTAGCAATCTCAGTAACTATTTCTCCCGTTTCTATAGCTGTCATATGGAGGATATTTGCTTCTGACTGTAAAGATGAAGAGGTAACCGTAACGTGCAAATTCCCCCAGAGCTTGCGACCAACGATGTCGCCACTGAGGTATTAGTTGTACCAAAGCAAACCGATCTATCCGCAAGTTTTGCAGCTTCATGCATAATTGCACCAACAAATCGAGTATATGAATTTCCAACGAGTATATGAAGTATGTTAGAACCAGTTAATAAATTAGCTTTGATGCTTGTCAAACTTAATAATAAGGAAATTTTTAGATGCATAAAGCAGTTCAATGGGCATATATTCATTCCAATACTTGAAGCTAAGCAGTAAATAAATTTCCAAGACGTTCTTTCACAGGCATGGTATAACGCTTCTATGTCAGTTGGAATGGTACAACTGATAGGCATTTTCAACTGTAGAATTTCTTCCAAACTCCAAACTGTAGATACTTTTTTTAACACGACAATATGTAACATATACTTTGAACCAAGTCTTAGCTTAGAAATTAAATCATCGACGATAATAAATGCTTTTGATAACAACTTCCTCCTCGAATTTAAACGTGGCTATCACTTTATCTCCGCATCTTCTTAAACCGCTGTTTTCGAAAAGAACGCTCTTGCACATGAAGCATTTAGGCGGTACTTTAGGTATATATTGTAGTATGACTTCATTACCCTCACATTCTTCGGGACAAGACCAAACAGTTTGATAGGCATAACTAACAGGCTGTGAAACATTTAAAAGCAAGCCCTCAAGAATCGTTAAACCTTCATAAACTTTTGAATTCTTATAAACTAAAGTTGTAGGAACACATTTTAATCTCAAGTGAACAGCCGTTTGAGCTCGTTCTATGTTTTGCCCATAAATATTATCTGTCGCTTGGAGACAAGAAAACAAAATTTCGTTACATATATTCAAATATTTTAACGGCTCTTTTACTAATAGCTCACCCAAATCGGGCGATATTTCTAATAGATCTAAAACATCTATTACTACTAAGACTCTGAGTGGCGGGAATTTACATATTGTTTTCTCGTCTAATCGTTGTAAAAACGTCTGACAATCATTCTGCATGCGATTTAAATGACGCCTTTTATCCAAATATAGTAGCAATTGGTAGTTTAAATCCATAGTACTGACATTACAACGTAAATACTTTACAATAATACAGTGAGTTTAGTAACTTTATTTAAATCTAAAAACAATAGATTTTAAATTTAAAACAGATAATATATGTTATTATATTTCCTTGTTATATACTGTTCTCGTTTTTTCTGTACGTATTTTTTAATGATAATAATGTAGAGCCAAGGAACAAAACAATTTCATACACTTATGTATTTATCCACAATTTTATATAAAAAATATTAATAAACAAATTAAACTGACTATTTAATTGTATGTTAGCCCCAAAGCAATGATAACGAGCTTAATTACAACATAGCACGTTTACTCGATTTTATTATGGCCAGAGCCCACGCGGTTGTTTGCGGAGCAAGTCCTTCGTAAGCTTCGTAAACAATCAGCTATCAGCAGCAACGCAAGGTAGAACGGAAATGCCGAATTCAATATGCAAATCGGATTAACGATTACCTTCATAGTTAGTTCACTCTGCAGCAACATTAGGTACTGCTTGTTCATTCATTGTATCGGGTACGCTCGAGTATAAAAGTGTTTACATTATTATTTACACTTTATTTTGGGGTATTACGATGTAATCTACTAACATATTTGTATAACTTATTTAGTACAATATTCTTAACAGCACAGATATTGCATGTTGAGTGTCTAGATTTTCAAGGGTAAATCACCCGATGCGAATTATTCTTTTTTATGATTTCAGTTTTGCATGTTTCAAATTTCAGGTTTCAAAGTGATTCCTTAGCATTTTTGAAAATATTTTCAACACATAAATGTGGACCAAGTCATACAGAGAATTATGTATTTGTGTTAAAGTTCTGCATTAATATATTTTGACAGCAATTGGCTTGAATATTCTCATAAAATGTAATATAATATGCATGACATAACTAATATATGTATCTAAAAGTTGGATAATAAAAAAGAGAGATGAAAGGACAGGTTATGTGTTAAAATTTAATATTAGAAATGATGAGTCATGTAGCCAGAATGGTTAAGGTTAGAAATTAATATACCGGAGAAAGTATGGAAGTATCAATAATGACCAGAAGAATAATTGGTGTTCATGTCATGAGGAATGATGAAAGACATATCGAAAAAGAGTTAACTATGAAAATGGTTGGATATATTAGTAGTCAGTAGCCAAAGAATAGTCTACAAAACCAACAGTGCTGGCCTTACTATGTTTTAGTTCAAAGAGTATGGTTAGCAAGATATGTTGACACTGAGGCGTTGCACAAACTCAATCCTCCAGAGAATTTATTATTACCCTGTAGTCTATTGAGGTAGATGATAGACTACTATAGACTGCAAGGACTACTTAACATTAGGTGGACTCAACATTTGATTGACACTTCATGGCATATAAAGAAACGAGGCGACGTTTATACAAAGAATAGTGTAAGAGAAAAATATTTGTACCTATCCTATTTAGCGTGAAGTAATAGTAAGAAAATTGTCTTAGCTAATTTGTATCTTTTAAATTGTATTTCGTTCTTATAAATATCAGGCAAGTTATAAATAGCATGATGAATATCTACTATTGAAAATTTAATTTATTTTCGTCGCTGTAATTTAAGTAGCCGCTCGTGTCCCTGACGCGTTTTATCTCTGCGTCACCCTATTAAAATGAAGTTCACATTTTATTTTTGCGTCGGTTTTTTCTTAGTATAGAATATTGGTAAACTCTATTTTTTAACACACTTTCAAATAATTTAATGTTTATGCTTAACTTTTAAATTATCTATTGTTACTATTCGGTATTCAAATTTAATTAAATATTATTATTCGAATAACAAGCTAAAATAAAGACTAAAATTTTGACTTCGATAACGTTGTATGTCACGTACCAAGTAGAATTCTAATAAGTTTCTTCAAAAATGAATATTTTTTGTTAAATTTTCTTACTTACACTTTTATGTATTTACGATTATCTTATTGTGGGTCTTAAAGGTTGCGAGTAAATTTGAAATGCAGTACACTTTCTGTGTTATAAACATAATCCTCAGTTGTATGTTTGACTTCTGATATCTATTATAAATGTAATACAAAATATACTTTTGTAGTCACATAGCCTTTAATTTTAAATGTTTTATCTGTTATTATTATTATATAAAGAAATAATGAATTACTTGCGTGAATGTACATGAACGAAACGGGGCAAGTGGGCGGAGTGAGCGTATTTTTCAAGCGGAGTGTATGCGCGGGCGGCTCGGCTGCGTGGGGCGGCTGCGCGGCCTCACTCCATGCCCGAACACGACAAGTACCAGCTGCGACCGCGCGCGGCGCGCAACCGCGAGCCTCGAGCGCGCCGCACGCCGCAGCCCCTCAGCAAATACAGAAGAAAAACCGCAAACGCGCGCGAAAGAAGTCGTATGAGAGAGATCAACCGCGCCTTTGAAGCTTTAAGGCGCGCTGTCCCCGCTGCTGCAATCACCGGTACCCCAATACCCTGCGAGAAACTCACAAAAATCACTACACTTCGGTTAGCAATGAAGTATATCTCAAGTCTCTCTGCGGCTCTCAGAGAGAGCGAAGAAACTCCACGACCTGAGCGGTGGCCATCACCATTATGCTCGGATTTATCAGAATTCTCAACGGAACTGGACCAAGAGACACCTTCAGAGTTCGCGGAAGATTCCCTGTCGCCGTTTGATTCATTCTTCGCCGAATTCGACTGCGAGTACATAGACAGAACATTCGCGTAACAGTGCTGTGGTTGTGTTGTGACGGACTGGTCCCTAATTAGGTATTTTAATTTTCCTTATTGCCATATATTAATTAATTAACGATGTTTTTCTTTGTATATTTTTGATATTTTATTTATTATTTTATTTTTATAATAAATTTTATATTGTTGTCGTTACATATTATTTCGTCTTGTTAAATAATAATAAAAACAAAACAAGAGATACTTCAGGCGCTAAAAGTATTTTGAGCTACTTATATATAAGTTGAATCGTTTTTCAATTAGAAGACATGAAATACGGGGTTAGTGTCAATTAATTTTATTGGAAAGTTCGTAGCAGGGGTAATGGGAATGTAATGGGAAGCTATCAAACATGTAATATATTAGTTATAGAACATTATCTACTACTATTTTAGTATTCAACTGTACGCCCACTTCTTACTAAAGAAATTCTACATTCATCACGAATTTATAAGAATTTCAGTATTTTATGAAATGTCAAATCAATAATGTATTAGTAAAAGAGATAGAAAAGTAATTAAAAACCAGTGTTTATTGCTAAATGTCAGACCTTTTTTGTAAGACAGACTATAATCTATAATTAATTTAATGTACAAATTTTGGCAATCTACAACAGATTTTCTATTGAAATATGTCAATGACACTGGCAGATGCTTGTATGTAGTCAAAAGCAGAATAAATACAGGACTTTACCTTTATCTATTATCTATGTTATGTAGTTATCAAATATTTATTAATATCGTTGGTTTGTTTTCTGAAACGACTTTTGAGTTCTCGGTAAAGCTTAACATCGTAATATAATGGTATTAAATTTTGGGAGTATTTTCAATTAAAACCATAATGCTAATATAATAAGATTTGAACTGAATTAATTTTGACGATATTTTTATTAGCTGATTATTATTATTGGTGAATACATATATTAACGCTGTCCGTAGGGGCTAAGCATATTGATAAAATTTTGCAAAAGTAATTTTAAGTCAGTTGGAGGTTTATTAGACGTGTTGAGTAGTGATAATAAAATGACATAAAATAAACTCAAAGACAGCTTAAAATCAATCCAGAAGGAACAATAGTTCACACGAAATACCGCAAAACCATTTTTACGCGAACGAAATCACAGTAACCAGCTAGTAATAGTACTGAGCGGTACTATGCAATTTACAAGCCTATAAATATAATATATTTTTTAGGAAGTTTGGCCAGTTGGGGTACTTTTACATAGGGGTAGAAACTAGATATTCCGGTAGCTACACTTGACAGCCATTAATCTTAACGTGTAATCCACTTTACACTGGCATAATTGTGGTGTATTTCCACATGGGTCATAGATTTAAAAAAAATGTGTTATCACTCAGCCATTTAAGAGGACACGTTGACGGGATTTGTCCATACAAACGTATTTCTCTATTTTATCTCTGGACTATTGAACTAGATAAAATATTTGTATTCCTTATAGTCTGCACTGAAAATGAAACTTCAAAATGTACTAAAGTTGACGAATTTAATCGTTGTTTTCAGACGTACCACAAACAAATTAGAGGAGTATAATAAATAAAAGGGGTACATCACAAGACATCTAATTATTAACTAAAATAATTTTGAAAAAAAAAACAATTCAAATCGGTTTAGTTTCGAAGGAGAAGTAGGGGAATACGAAACCATTTCGAACTACAGTTAATACTCTCGCGTGCCATTTGATAGTTAATGTATGATAACAATTGGTACTTATTCCGTGAATCTCTTGCAGATCGTATTTCCTCTTAACAGCGCATGAGAGGAAAAGTTAGTTGAATCGAACATTAATCGTATAAATAAAAAATAAAATATAGCCACAACGAAAAACACATTTTAACACTCATCGCTTATCATAAGGTTTTACTGAGTTAAGAGTGTGAACTTATATTCATTTATCTTTTGCGATAACGGTGCACTAGTACGGAATTTCTAATCTCAAAATTCATATGTATCGTATCTTGAAAAATCATAGCTTAAACTATCTCCCTTATCTCATGCGATAGCAATGTGCCTCAAATAGGAAATTGTTACAAACCATTCATACATGTTTATTTGTTATGTAATAAATAAAAAAAATATATAAAGCGATGATATAATTTTGAAGCGATGTTGAAGTGGTTGACCTGTTCGATCACCGCGTCGATGAACGTAGGTTAGAATCCACATGAATTAAGAGTTTTCAGTGAAGGAAAACATCGTGTTGTGGTGGCAGCGGTTTTACTAAGCCCGTCTGGCTAATCACCACTCTCGAGTTGAAAATTTGTCGCCAAGCACCTATGCGTATATTCCGGCAATTGCTCTTGAGAGCTAGGTCCACTCTAGGATTAGCGTTATCTTATACATTTAACATTAAATGAGATTGTAGTCGTATGATAAAACCTAAAAAGTATTAAAAAAATGTTTTTAAATCCTGTGTTAAAAAAGAGTAGTGTGTATTTATGTACACGCGTTAGAAGTTATACTTCTTTGACGTAACAAGATAAAGTTCTTTTCAACATTTTTTATCTTTCGCCTTATTTTACGTTTGTAGAAAAAACGACACTAATAATAGAAAAAAGGTATTTAATACGTACATACTTTTTTTGAATAAAATGTTGATATAGTTAACTTCAGGGTGTCGGTTTTTCGTGACGGTGTGCGCGCGCATCGTTTAAATTTACTCTCGTCATTTTTCCCTAACGCGCCAAAAGAAGTATAACTTCAAAAAAATCAACTATCCTATCATATCCTTGTGACTCTTATAAGGACAAATAATAACGGACACCGTTTTATCACGTCATCTTCTTAAAAAAGTAACAGTTGTTTTATTGGACAATGTTTTATGCTGTCCATTTTACCATAACTCCCTACTAAGTGGCGTTGGAGGCATTCTATTATTACGTTGAGTAACTAGTTTTTACTCGCGGCTTTGTTCGCGTTAAGGTAGATATAATCTATCCCTCTGAAGCAGTATCTTTTTCTAGGGTAACACATTTAACATGATCGAAGTCGCGAGTGATTGCTAGTTTGCTATAAGAAGTATGTCAAATCCACGTTACGATATGAAGTGTCTTTATTCGCATTAAGTTTTGTAGTGGAATATTTTTCGATGAACTTTTATTCCGTCATTTGTCAAGCTTATCTGTTTCTGCCGGCTACATTTTTTGCAAGGTATTTTTGCAATCGTTTCTGCTGAACAATGTTGCTGTATTTCGGTAAACAGTTCATCTTGATTATTAGTAATACCTCTGAAATTCGAACACATGTGATTTTTTTTTATACTTTATAGGTTAGCGTTTGACCACAATCTCATCTGATGTTAAATGATGTAGTGGTCTAAGATGGTAGTCACGCTAAACCTAGAGAGAGACCGGCTCTCAAGTGCAGCTGCCGGAACACACCAACAGGTGCTTGGCGAGAGATTTTCAAGTTGAGTGTGGTATCTAGTGTGAAATAAGCCCTACCACCATGCTATGGATTCATCGCGATGTTTTCCTTCACCGAAAGCTCCGACTCAGTTGCTAGGATTCGAATCTACGTCCTTCGACGCTGTGTCCGAACACACTACCAACTGAGCCATCATCGCTTTATATACTATATTGTATCTTGTTGTCATTTTTTTTAATACAGTTATTTTCAGTCTGGGCCCTGGGTATATTTGCCTTTAAAAGAGACGAAGTGCACACATACACATATATACATAATCACTATATATTTTAAACGTTTACACATACATAATATACAAAATCTACGATGGGGTATGTGTGTGTTCAATGGTCACATTCACACACCATACGTTTGTACCTATATGGCGTTAAGATATACTTAAAAGGCCTGTATCAGGTAATTGTATTAATATTGCCGTCTCTCATTAGATCGAACGATGATTAGGCATGGACACTCTATAATAGTCATTTCAATAATCCATTCGTGCTACTTCATTCGTAAAAATACACACCATGGCGAATGAAGATTGAATCAAGTGAAGGAACTTGTGTAAGCGTCAACACGTACTGTAAAATGTTACCTATCGCGCAAATGTTTAAAATATTATATAAGTTAGTAAAAAACAGGTTATACTTAAAATCTACGACGAGGGTAAAAATCGTTCGAGTGTAATCAAAACTAGGTGAAATTTCGGATAAATAAGTAGGATTTAGTGGGAATGAGAATTGGCAACACTAAAATTCTATTGCAATTTTAATTCGCAGTAATTCGTCAGAACGCCGTAAATAATTCACTTTGTGACCATTCAGAGTGCCCTGCGGATGTCCCACGTACTAAAATAATTGATTCGCGCTTACCGTTTAAAATTATTTCTTGGGGTTCACATACTAAGTAAATTATTCAGATATAAAATACATTTTTAGTGACAAAAATATAACAAACAGACATGTAATTTATTATAACTTACTATGTATAAAATAATAGACACAGATCATAAAAAATTATTCCTTTCAACTTACCTTTGACACAGTAATAATGCATATATCATAAAATCCAACTTCTATCTGTCTATTAGTACGCTTATGCATCGAAAACCATAAAAATAATGGACATGATTCTTTTATTCATACTTTACATTTAAATTACCGAGACCATTTTTGCGTGATACAACAAAATAAAAATGTTGAACGTGATATGCAAAACTTTAACCTTGAAATTAATTTCGTCATATACGCGCTCTTTGCGGCATTCAATTTGGTCTAAATGATTTCATATTATATATTGTCTACTAAATTGCCCTGCATTAAACATTTATATATGAAATAAATCATGTGATGCCTAATAAGCTTTATTAAAAAAAACTTAAGAATAGTTTTCTCGTTCATGCGAGCACACACAGCTATTAATTCATATAGTAAAAGATCACAGCAGCCTCCAACTATTTATAATATACCTCAAACACGGCAAGTAAGATTCGTTACTGCTTTGTTCAATAATATATATTACCAACCACACTATTTAAGCTGGAAGTAGTCCGGTGAAACTGTAGAGGCCTTGCCAGGTCAACAGCGTAGTCAGTTCGAAAAAAAAAAATAACCTGGAACAAAGCAATGCGAACTCTGCTGCTTTGCGTCAGTAATGCTAAAGCAGTTAAATGTTACTTAGGTTCTGTATTTCTTTAAATAAATTCATGAGGCGTAAAGTACCTGACTTTTGATTCGACACGTTGGGAAAGAGACCGATATAATCGGCTAAGTTCGACATCATATAACGTTGTCTTTGTCTATCGTAGTTATTGCGCTGTGCGATAGAGAGAACGCTTTACAAAACCGAAGCAAGCCAAAGTTATCCGCATGTCTCTTTCTTCGTCTCGATGTGCAAAATCAAATGCCGGGTACTCAACTGTTCATTACTTAAATTGATAGGCGTATTTAGTGTTCTAATTGTAATTCACTCTGTATTTATAAACTCGCTTCAGATAAACCACTATAAGAAGTTCAATGATGCGGATAATTTACGTTAAGTAATAGGTCGGAAGCGTGGGCCCGGTTTATTTATTGCGACATAGTACCACATCGAAATAAGAAACGCCATGTAAAATAGAACCTTGTGACGTTAAATGAGACGGAACCACCTATTTGCCCACGCGCATTGATCTCCTACATTGTTCTTGTGTAACATCGTAATATGGGTGCAATTTCGTTTAAAATCGATCGATACATCGGCTATATTATTTCTTCCATATACAGTGTACACAACGAAACTTAAAGGGTCCTCCAAGATATTTTTTAAAACAATTTCTATCTTTACTTTTGTTGTGTCCCATTTTTTATTGCGTCAATCGAATAAACTTTTTCGTCAACGCATAACACTTGTCTTTTCACTGGCCATATTAAAAGTCTCAAAGTAGGTTTATCTAGTAACTGAACACAAATTTCCTAGAGACGTATGGAGGGTAGAGGTAAGGAGAACCGTCTTAGTATATTAAAAAGTGTCCACTGAAAGGCAGCAAATTAAAATGGCCACAAGTAGCAAGTGGAAAGTATTTAAAAATAGCGTCACAAATAATTAGAGTAGGATTCAAGAAGGAAAGAAACACTTCCTCTTTGTCACCGCGCATTTTACGAAAATGTAATTAGTGCATGTCTCCTCATAATAATTTAATTAAATAAAATTAGTAAATAAAGTTCATTAACAATGAAATTAAAAAATAATAGTTGATAAATTTTTCAACCAGCAGCACACTTCACTTCGTTTATAACTGCTAATTTCATATCATTTCCTTGTCCTACACTAGCGCTATTTTGACGAGTTTTCGAACCATAATTTGCTGTTTATAGATGGACACTTTTTCAACTGATCCTCCATACTAGATGGTTCTCCTTACCTCTACTCTCCATATAGAGACACTATAATCCAGGAATAATGTCACACGTGTATAAGAAAAACAAGGCGGCTGTTTCCATCCTCAGATGTTCTTCCGTAGAAATTTCGGCATCTCAAAGATTTAGTCGGAGGATTTTTTCAAACTAATATTACTGATTATACTTGCTGTAAATATTTACTTACATCTCTATTACGAACATCAATATTCGTTAGAGAATGGCTAAAGAGTATAGTAATGGTTTATAAGGCAAACCAACCAAATATAACTTTAATATGTTTTAGGATTTATTTTTGTTATATAAACGACTTTATAAAGAGTTATTATGTTTTTTTGTTTTGTTTATGTGTGTTTATTTAGTCCGTGAGATACTTCCTCAGTGTCGGAAACTCTTAGAGTAAATAAACCAAAGACTGATATTGGGGAATGACATCCATTAATACGTAAATTACTAGGCAAGGCCGGTGGTTACGCGAAAGCTCGTTATTATATCTGAGTATTATTTTTTATTATAATAAATTGTGGAATTATGGTAAAAATAATTACATATACCAGCTTTAATCGATCCCGATTTTATTTTATTTTTGGCATCTAGTAGATTATTACTACATCTGTCGAGTAGATAATGCTATTACAAGTTTCTTACGATCAATTCAATAAACTAACAAGATTGTGGCCGTCTTACTAGAACTTTCCACGGAGTTTTTGTGGCAAGTCAGAATCCATTATCCGTGGCATTATTTCCCATCCACTTCACTTGTGGACAATAACCAAACTATATTACGTAAACCACCACCAATATTACAAAATATAGAGTCTAATAACACAAGATCATGAATAAAATATAAAAACCACTACATGACAGACTAAGATCCCGCCAAAAACACCAAGAATAGAGTTATTGTTAGGTATGCTCCGCTTTATCGTCGGTAAAGGATTTATTTATATTTTCTGAAGTATCATCTGCTGTTGTCCTTGTAGCCTTTATAGCGCCACGGAATAATTAACCACAAAGAAATAAAACTTTCTCCTTACATATACTTTCCAGAATTGAAACGTTATAGAGATTTACGTGAGATAAGAGATTAATATATAACTTTACTTGGAAAGAACAAGTATTATTAAAAAAACATGAACGCATGAAAATGAAATATCACACCTTATTTTCAATTACTAAGTAAAAATATATAGGTATAACCTAATATGGCATAATATATACCAAGGATTAAATTAGTTTTCATCTATTGAATGATCGGCATTCCAATCATAACTGATCGAATAACATAACCAAAATCGCTCGCATTACATACACGCGTTAGGTAAAAATGCACACAGATTATGCAACGAGCGTCATGCGGTAGAGGATCATACTGAATCTCGGCGTACCCATTTCGGTGTAAGCCGATTGCTTTCCCGCCAAATAAGGACGTGACAACCGGCTGAATTTATGTGATATGACACGACATCTGACTATAGGACTGCGAATCACATTATTTTTAACGTTGACAGCTATGCATAAAACCGTCCGTCAAGCGAACCAGTGGTGTATTGAATAAACTACTATAGCATTGCCAAATTGAGAACGCCCCGATTGCCTTACACGGTAGACGTCTTAGCTTAGTCGATGTAAGTTTATATTTCATTGGGGCTAATTTAGTACTTATTGTGGCTTGTATTGATGGATTCAGAGAGTGGGGGGTATACCTCATTAAGCATAATAGGTATTGATTTTTAGAAATTTGAAGTTCATGTACACAAAAATGCCTAATTGTCTGTGTTATGCATGGATATATGTATGCCTGATTGGACTTCGACTGCATTGGTCATCGCTTTTCAAGGGCCAAACTCAGAGATGGACTCAGTCAGTAAATAACCTGTAGCAATAATGCTAAAAATATAAATAAGACTAAAAAAAAATACACATCATATGTTTATAATAGGACGACGGCCTTTACCTCTGAGGCCCGGGACGACTGGCCAAACCGCACCTATTTCTAAGTCTAACACTATACGAAGCCTTCAATAAGAGATCGGGAAACTCGCCGACAATTCAAGCCGAGGTGCACCGAGTGCCCTTGCGCTGATCGCCTAAACAAATCGGGTGAGTGCCATAAGCGCTCCCCTTAGTAGTCCGGTGAATCTGTAGAGGCCAAAAGAGCCAACAGAGTAGGTCAGTTCGAAAAAAAAAAGCCTACAATAAGGCCATAAACTACACATATAAACATTCTTGCATATTTAACCTAGCATAATTAATTTATTCGCAAATAAAATAAATGTTAATTTTATTCATCTACTCGGAAATTAATGATGATATATGGAAGATGGGACGCATACCAATAGTTTCTGATTAGACAATAGCTTTGAAGGAATACTAACTTAGTGGTAGTATTTACGGACGGACTGTGCTGTTCCTTGTAGTGTCGGATCCTATAATGAATGACAACATATTGATGACACCATAGGATAATGATGGAGCATTTAGTAAGCCCCACCTAACTAGCTAGCAATATCATGTTGAAAATTAAGAGTATTATGGCTGCTGCATTTGACAGTATGTTCCTTCAGGGTTTCACGTGCTACCTTCTTAATCCATTTCGTCAATTAATTTAAGGTGTGATTATGAGCAAACTTAAAATCCAGAAAGAAGAAAACATGACTGATGGTATATATACCTCACGGGAATACAATAACTTATAAATAAAGGTGTAGTACATATTATATATTATATTAAAAAGAGTAAACTTTTCTGACCGCCCCCTCCCCCTGGTGAGCAAAAGTAAGCAATGCTCTTACTCCCCCTCACATGCTTACGTAAACATTTATATAAGTATTTTTAATCTCATTTGGTTTCCTTACTGATTCATGGGTAGCAGTAAAAAATCTAGAAATAAGGAATTTTTAGTCTATAGAGGAATTACTTTATAGTCCCTTGCTACCGGGGCGATGGTAGCCCAGTGGATAAGAGCGTATGCCTCAGATATCAGCCCTACACATCAAGTTCTCCCATCTCTTATGTCTTAAAAAAAAAAAACAAATCAAAGACCCTCCGCCCCTCTATAATGCTTATGTAATACTTGAATAGCACTTGAACCATCAAAAAGGTGACAATTTCAGCACCTAATATCATGAGCACAACGTATTAATTCACAGTAAAATTATAAATTCGAAAGTGTTTTTGTTTGTTACGCTCTCACGCTCTAACTATGGAACTGATCATAATAAAAATGTTCATACATCTTCTCAGGAGTGCAGAAAAAATTGTAGGGTACTTACCTGTCATCCAGATAAAATGTACTCTTCCCGAAGGATCGATTAAATGTACAGTTAATACCAGCGAAGCCACGGACAAAAGCTAGATTCTTATAATAAAATGTGTAAATATTTTGAATACAAAAACACAGTAACAAAAATGAAATACCGAAGTAAGCACAGAGAAATTGGACATTCTTGTGATGACGTCCGCAAACATGAAACATGATCTGTTGATGCGCACAAACCTCGATTATAATCGTAAATCCCTTCTTGCACCTTACGGTAAATTTTTTCGTATGTCTTTATTTATTTTACCGCTTAATCTTGACTTCAATCAAAACTGAGACGGTGTTTGGGTTAAAGGCAAATGAATTGAAAAACACCCACATATGAAATGTATTTAAAAATCGCAATAAATTGACCGGGAGATGACCTCTCAACAATTACGTACTTAGTCTTATAAAGGAACGCTGTATTAAAATGGCTTGTTGGTATGGGGGGGAAGAGGTGGGGGGAGAGGGGTGGAGAGGGGGGGGGGAGAGGTGGAGAGAGGGGGGAAGAGGGGGGAAGAGGGGAGAAGGAGGAAAGGTTTCTTATTATTTAATTATATCGCACTTTCCACTGCATGTGACGTAAGAGTCACTAGGATCTAGGCACACTGTTATGATTTTATTTTCATTATTAATAACGGGTTATTAATAAGAAATTTGAAATCGAGGTTTACGAATTTTCGTCTACAAATATCTGGGGTCCTGTATTATTGATTTGGCCTTAGTTACGCTTCTGCTTCTTAATATAATTATCGGTTTCCAGTGACCAGTGAAATTTGTATTGGACCTGTGCAGTATTGCACGTCTGCCGTAATGCACGCATCACACAAGAACCTGGACAGATTTTGAACAATTTTTTTGTTTTATTTCTTCGACACTTAATTCAAAAAAAGTTACGATATTTTCATTAGATATTTCTAAGGAAACGATTTTTTAAGAAATGTTATGTTTTATAAATGTTACGTATTAGACGATATGTGAAGTGGAGCAAGCGGTGAGGTACGCAAGCGCAGGAGAACCGAAGTAAACAGATAACATAGTTTATAAAGAAATATTGTAATCAAAGTATGTTTTTGGTTTAAAATGTGTTTAAGTGTTTTCTCCTCTGTACATGAATTATATTTTTAGGATAATAAAAAACGCAGATAAAATCACAGGTTTCAGCTAGTTTAGGATAAGTAAAGTTACTTTTCCGTCTCCCTTTCGATTGCTGTCACCGCGCAAAGGTGATTAACCCGTCTCAGTTGCTCTTTTTGATTTTCCACGTTTAGGAATAAGTGAGTATCGGCGTATCAGTTTAATTGAAACTAGCTTATGACATGCCTGCAGGCCGGCATGACAGTGACGACTACCATATGTTTGTTATTGTCTTGATACTCACCGTTGCTTTACACAATGCTGTAACTGCTGTAATTATTATAGAAAAATCATAACTTTTCCGCTCTATAAATAAAAGATTATTTAAATAATTATTGTCAATGAAAAAAATGGGGACAAGCCAATACCTCGTATTGAAGTGAGTCATGTAAAGGAAAATTATTTATACAATGTGTAGGTATATAAAGCTTTAGAATTGACACAATCTACAGGAATAATACAGTCATACAAGGTGTAGGAGGTGACCTATAAAACGATTCATACATAGAATCATTCTAAAATAGTCCTCGCGTTTTGTTATTTCCTGTAATTTGATAAACGTGTTCTAATTCATTGTGAATCTTATATAGTAGTAATAAATTATAATAACTTTGTCAGTAAATTTCCAGAAATCCATATTCTTACAAACATGCCCGGGAAATAAACATCCTTTACAGTATTTAATAAATCATCAATATAAATTATCAACAAAATATTTAATTATGCAATATTAGTGTTGAGAGGCTGAGATTTTGGAACCGTATGGTTTTTTTTAAAGTGATAAATAAAACAAATTGGACTCGAAAACAAAAAAAAACTGGGAGTGTATTAAAAACTTTTGTATAACAGGGAAACATTGTAAATTAAACAAATACAACAAAAAGACAACATCACGTGGTTTTACCAACCGGTCACCCATCCAAATACTGACCGCGCCCGATGTTGCTTAACTCGGTGATCGGACGAGAACCAGTGTATTCAACACTCTACGCGACACAGTGTTTACCCCACCACTTTTCGTCACACAAAAAGGTTGCCGATCAGAATTTCAAAGCATCAAAAAATGGAATGCGTCAAAGTGCTAGCTACCGGGTCTAACTATAGATAAAAATCATACAATTGACCTCATAAATACTATAAAAATCATCAGATTCGGTAAAGTCGTTTCGAAGCAAAAAAAAATCGAATATAAATAAAATGATAAAGCTTTGCTGCTGTCCGTGCATCACTCAAAAAGTTATAAGTTTTAGCGCTTGACCACAATCTCGTCTGATGTTAAATGATGATGTGGTCTAAGATGGAAAGCATGGTAAGCCTAGCGGGGGACTGGCTCGCAAGTATTGCTACTGGAATACACCAACAGGTGCCCGGCGACAGATTTTCAACTTTCGGGTGGTAGCTAGCCAGGCGGACTGACAAAAAACGCTACCATCTTGTTAAGTTTTAAGAAACTATAATTTTTATAAGCATTACGCGTTCAGTCATGCGTGTTTTCTTGTCTTACAAATGTGGGGCAAGCTGGATGTGGTTTATGTTATTTCCTCTGCATATAAAATACATTGTTAAAAATAAAGACAGTATATACAAAATCTGCATATAAACAATAAATTTAAAAGCTATGTCGACGGCTTTAAAATCTATGACAGAACATATTTCCCCGGTCTTTGAAATTTATGTTTCTTTGCCTGTTCATTTATAAGGGTATTTACTTTGAAAATATTTTACCTGTTTTGGCGTAATTTGATATAATAATATTTTGATGTTACAAACAGTATTCTTTCTCTTTGTCTGTTTATGTGCTGATAACTCGAAAACATTTGAAATTTTTGTTTTTATTATAATCAAATGCTATTTTGTTTCGGATATATATAGACGCGAGTTTGCTGGAGGTAGTAGTTGTGCTGGCCAGCAATCCTAAGTATATACATATATATTATATAATTTCGAATTTTGAAAAATATTCCTTGTTTTATAAATACGTAAACTAATAATTATAATCCATTAAGGATTCTGTCGAGAGTTTTTGGCGGCTTAGTCTGTCATGTAGTGGTTTTTATATTTTATTCATAATCTTGTGTTATTGGACTCTATATTTTGTAATATTGGTGGTGTTTTATGTAAAATAGTTCGGTTATTATGCACAAGTGAAGTGGATGGGAAATAATACCACGGAGCATGCATTCTGAGATGCCGCCAAAACTCCATGGAAAGTTCTAACAAGGAAACCAAAAATCTTGTTAGAACATTATAATTATCACAAGACACTTACTTGGCAAAATCTTGTTACTTGACGCTGGCTAGTGCACAAACCGTGACGGAGCCAAAAAATACAGAAGAAGAAGAAGAAGAAGGATTCTGTCAAACGGTGCAGTTTTCTTGTTAGTAAAAACGTGAAAAGATTTGTTTGCGGGATCATATTGTATTGTTAGCAGTTAGATATACGTATAGAATATTGTTATACATATAAGTAATTAACAAATCTGTACAAAATTAATTTTATGTCTTAAAATTATCCATTTGATAAATTTTACTATAAACCATCAATTAACTATAAAATACAGCAATTTGTTCCTTCAAACGTAGTTATTACTTTATATGAAACTTTATGAGCAGACAAACGCCAAAACAGCCATCATAGCGTGCTGCTATGATATACATACATAATGATATAGTACACAAAAAGTCTCTGCATATAAATATTTACTGAGGTAAAAATAAACTATGTATTCTTTAAATATTTTTGTTACAAATATCTCCTATAAAAAGAAATAAAATTGAAGAATCTGTCTATAATGTCAAATTACCAGCATTTTGCTAAATGGATATGAAAATTTATTACTTAGATTATCACGCTCACCACATGACTGAATTGTGCGTAAAGGCCACAGTGCCAAATTAAAAACAGTATTAATAACAAAAAGCAATTTTTAAAACTTTTGTCAGTCTAGCTGTTTTTCCAACTAACCTCTGAAGCGGTTGGACCGATTTTACAGAGCAATCCATTAGGAAATGGTTGATGTTATAATGAGTAACGTTAAACTATTTTTATTTCATTCTCCGCAAATATAAAAAAAAAAAAAAACAAAGAAACAATACTCCAATATTACGCGCACTTCGCGAGCACGTTTATAATGAACACTTTTTTCATAAACTTTACGCTGACGAAGTCGCGAATAACAGCTCTAATATTTTAATATAAGTAGATCCCTGACATTTTTTTATAACAGATAATAAATAAAACTAGTGATAGAACTTTGTGCATAATAAGGGGGCATAGATATTTCTACACAGTTTAATGTGTAAATAGTATTATCTGCATTTCTTTTTTATTAATAGTAAACCTGCATCGAACTACATCGAGATTGATTATAGAAACATTGTATATGTAGATGTAAGGAGCGTCAAGTAAAACGAATAGACAGTTATAAGCTATAAGGTTCAGACTCGTGGATTACATGGAAAAAAATACATGGAAAAAAATTACATGGAAAAAAACGCCAAACTCGTCAATAGCTGCTAAACAAAAAAAAACGAAAAATGATGTACTAAACTAAATTATGTATTTCGACCAGGTACTGAACGAATATCGAATCCATTATTTTTTAAGTTTCCATATTATAAAGATTTTTTTTTCCAAAGTGTGTACAAATATTGTACGTTAATAGACAGGAGGATTGTAAACTGTGACAGCATAGTTTACTTTATTGATGTCACTATGCGTATAGAGACTTATAAATAAACTATAAAGGCTTCGAGTCTTCAATAGTAAGAAAAACGAAGGTTTTTTCAATTGTTTCTTTTTCTTGATAACACTAAAACTAGTCAATATCTACTAATACTATTAGATAAGTTAAACAACCAAAAAATACTGTTAAGGTATGTAGCAAGGAACATAATATTATAACTCTTAAACTGGCAAAGGCACATCGCTTTAAACTGCCAAGAATGATTAATAATTACTATAAAAAAAACTATAAGTAGAAAGCTGGAAGATGCCTACAAGAAGTGATTTTAAAGCTCAATCTTAGTATGTAGGTGGCATCGCTAAATGGTGTGTCGTATCGTATGCAAGGTCGGACGAGGCTGACATCACGCGTGCAGAACAACATTTTTGTGGGGCTCGTGCGGAGTTGCGCGGGCGATTACATCGTGGGCTGAAAAGCTTTTATACAGCGAAAAGAGGTTCTGTACATTCTTTTTACACATTATTTTTTATGAACACTCAAAGCGATCTTTTGACCAAAATTTGATTAGAGGACAAGTACAAATAATATAAAACGCAGAATGTTTCCGGGTGGTCTTTTAAAAGGACAAAAATCATTTAACGCGTAGGCGTCTTGGTATTTCCGAACAAAACAAGAAAGCAAATCATAAATCAAATGTTATATTCATTTTTTATTATCAGACACTTGGAGTAAAATATCAACGGAGATACGAATTATTTTAAGAATAATTTATACCGATTTCATAATGAGAATTTAAGTACTCGAAATAAAAAAAAAGCGAGTAATGCACGCCGCCGGTGAATATACGCACAAAAAAACTATATGATGGCTGATAAAATCAACATAAAAATGAGTTTATATAAATTTATTTTCGCCCCAGTAATTAACTATCTACAGTTCACGGTCCGAGAGTTTTAAACAACATCTTCAAAGTTCGTACAATATATAGAGTTAAGAAGTTTTTGGGTTGACTTATCATGACCGGTTCTATTGAACATATAAGAATTAAATGCAAGAAGGTTTGACTTTTACAGAGTTATCAATCTCGGCAAAAGGTTAGCCGTCCGCTATCGAGTGTGTGTTGTTCAAATAAAAACTCATGACATCCTAAATTATTCGTAATGAATAATGTTATAGGCTTGATTTACCTTAAATGTAGTTAGTTAAGTCGGACCTGTATAATAAAAGTGACACAATATTGACTTTTTAATTTTATAGCTGCAACGATAACATTTGTCGCCATATTGACGTCGGTCAAAATAAAAACATTGTCAGTAATAAATTTATATTCGTACAATATGTAATGAAGCGGTTAAATATTTATGATCATGACTAATAACGAACAAAAGTATAGGCAGTATTTTGTTTTTTTTTTTAGAAAATTTTTATTAGACGGACTAAACAGTAAATTAATGTAAACCGTCACGCTCGGATCGGTGACGCACTGAATCGTAAATACTTGGCTCCAGCCGTCATCAACCAAGCTTACTATATGTCAAGGAGTGGTTCGTTCCAATAATATTATGAATATTTTGTATATATACTCTGTGTAATATTACAGTTATATTGTGCGTATTCAAATAGTACATAATACTTTATTTAAGAGTAGTTTAATATAATACACGTATATTATAGTATATGACCAGTGAAATATTGAACGTGAATGTAATTTGTAATATATATTACTAAATTACAAGTTTTCACTTTTATCGTGCGGTCATAAGCGTGTCTTAATTTTTTTTAATATAACAAAGCCATAATCAAATTATTTGTATGTAAATTGAGATTTAACTTTATTATTGTTATAATCTTGGATACTAAAGTATTTCTAACTTTTATTTTGGTAAATAATAAAAAAAAAATTTTTGAAAAAAGTGTTCTTATGTACTAATTATTACGATTATCCAAGAGTAATCGGGATAAATCCCGTGTTAGTTCACTGCTAGGTTATAGGTCTCTCCATACTCGTGTCATAGTGAATCCTCAGCCTCAATACTCGATTCATACAATCACTAATTGATGTACTATGACAATAGTTCTCTTATGTTTTACAGGCGCCTTTGGGTACAAAGAGTATGGAGATTCTTTAAAAACCTTATTATATTTATTTATCTGATACTCCTTTTAGACTTAGTAAAATTTTGTTGATTGTTTAGAACGTATTTACATATATTATTCGATTTCCGATTTAAGTTTAGCAACTCTAACGTTGATCTTCAATAAAGTACTAAAATTATGTTACTCATTTTCGGTACATACGGCGACCATTTTAAGGTACCTTTTAAGCCGTGTCTGGCCCTTTATAAAATTACTATATATTTAGATAATTACTGTATTAAAAATACACGGTTATATTACAAAAACAAAAATGAACACGCCTTTAACACGAGTTTGACTAAACAGTGTCTAAAATTTTAAACACACGTTTAAAATACTTTATTACAAAAGATTGTCAAGTGGCCTCTAGTTAAATATCTGCTTTTTGTTTTTATGCAAGCAACTTTGAATAGCATTCATTCAATTCAATCTCATCATTCAAAACGTTCCAATTTACGAACAATATGTTTGTTTAGATCTTCATTAAGAATATTTATTACTTTTAAGTGAAATTGGTTATAATTATTGTGATATTTGATGTAAAGAAAATGATGTCATTATTAAAATAAGCAATATATAGGGTTAAAATATACGCCATATTGCGTAAACTGGAACAACACTATAATCTCAGAATAAATACATTGTGAAATGTCAGTAATGTCATACTGTATTAGTTGTCATTTACTTGTCAATCATCAAAATTATCTACATCTTCCATATTAATTATACACACGAAATCCATAATTTACAACGAAACGTCTTTTACCGGCAAATAGAAATAAAATAAATCACAACAATAAAATGAGAACTGTGAACTTAGACAAGTGTTATACAATGTTTAAATTTAAATAGTGCCTATTTCTAATCAAAGGTAAGACACTTTTTTGTGATAACATTTTTTAAAACAAGTGTTCGACGCGTTTTTAACTTTTTTGTAATAACACGGATAGTTTCAGTGTTTAACAGTTTACGATTCTAAAAACATTGATGCTATACGACACAGACTCTCGTGTGAAGTGGAAGCGTTTTTTTTTTATTTAACAAAATGGGTATATACAATGAAATGTTTTCGCAGAATCAGAAGTCATCAAGTCAGCAGCGCTATAAGTTTTTACGTAAAAGAATCTCTCGCTATGCGGTATCAATTACGGATAATGTCCTGATTGTATACAGTGTGTGTTTAGAATTGTCTGTTTGTAAACACGTGAGAAATGTGGAAACATTACCGACAAAATGGTTAGACACTCGTATTTTCCTTGAATTGATTTTCGTTATACTATGTAGTGTTCAGACTTACAGAAAAAAAACGTACATATCGCATTTAAATTATCACTAGAATAAATTGTATATTTAATCATTGTTTTTACAAAACTTTTAAAAATATTTTACTTATATACAAAAAAATGAATCTATCAAATCATCTCCAAACCAGTGTTTATCACTTTTATAACCTGTACAAAACACGAACTATTCTAGAACAGCAAAGAAATATTTGATATAATCTAGGATTCTGTACAAAAATTATGAATAAACTCATCACTACATGGTATAAAACAAAGTCGCTTTCTCTGTCCCTATATCCTTATGTATGCTTAAATCTTTAAAACTACGCAACTGATTTTGATGCGGTTTATTTTAATAGATAGAGTGATTGAAGAGGAAGGTTTATATGTATAATAACATAAATTAAATAGTGGAGAAATACTGTTATTTTTGTGGTTACTCCATATGTAACGCGTACGGGCCACAGGCAGTAATGAATAAATCAAAACTACTGGATCGATTTTAATCAATTTTTCAGTGAATGACATAGGCTATATATTTTATACCCGTGCGAAGCCGGAGCGGGCCGCTAGTAGACCGATAAATGTCAACGCGGTGAACCGCCGTTACGTGGTTCACGCATCTATCGAAACCTTATCACTTCGATTATTGTAATTAAAGAAACAAGATCTGAAATACAGCACGCCTCGAATCTGCCTTTAAGCCTTATCGACGTTATAAATCAAATCTGAGTTGCATTCAAGAGATTCTCACCCTTCCTTTTTTTTAACAGATATATAAGAGTGCTACGATGCGTTCGATGATAATTCTATTCTGGATATAGTATAGCGAATATAAGTAGCGTTAAAACTTAGAAATGTACAAAAGGAATATAATCACAGAGCACTGTTCGTCTTCTCTATAGTAGTGTGGGTTAGCTCCAACTTGGTTTTTATCAGTAGGTATAAATGTATTCTACTTAGAGAAACATTTGATCACTCTCGGATGCAACATTACTATAACATCAGATCCTTGAAGCGTAACGTAAAGAGCTATTTATCCGGACAATGACTTGCGATGAAATGTTGATATCTCAGTTATCGCCGTTCTCTTGAAATTATATGTTTCTTATGCTAGTCCTATACCGAAGCTTCGGTCACTTGTGCCGCTAAAAAGTAACCTCAAAATTAATTCCGATAAAGGCATAGAATAACGTTTGCACACCATTGTCATTGAAATAGTAACTCGAAATTAGCGTCTCCGAGTTCCTTTGATATGTGTAGAAACCGCGGCCCCAGTTATCGTGCTGCGTGTATCGTCACGCAATCCGATAGTTCGTAACGCATAACGATGATGTCTTCCCACAACTGCATTTAGTCTGACCATAGACAAACCTTCGTGCCGATACACGTAGGTATGGGAGTAGCATTACTATTACACAAGGTTCCATCACTTTGTTATTCTAATAATAAAAAATAGGTGTATGAAAACCCTGCTTACGTTTCCGTAAAAGTATTTCCCAATCTTTTTAATCTATGTTCACCATTTTGTGATTTTATTGCCTTTTTTGTCTCTGTACTATTTTTTGTCGTATATATTGTTGTGTTATAAAATCGCAAAATGATGAGCCCAGATTAAAACATTATACTTTTGACATTGGCAAATACTTTTATAGTTATACTTAAAAAGAAAAAAATGTCATACGTAGTTTTTATAAATGAAGTTGTTACACAAACGCTTCAAGGTAAATATTACGTGTGCGGTAATTACTTATTCTGCGGTTAAATACTTGTAAATGTCCTATTACTGTAAAGGTTTCTTTCCAAGGCAAGGGTTAATTAGTAAACAAGCCCACTGCGTTTTTATTACTTGAACAGAGGAATACCAAAAGATTTAATTCTCGTATACTACTACCGAAAATTTTCCGAACGTATGATTTCTCCCAACGGTATTTTTAACCATAATTTATTGGTATCGCTTCTAATTTAATTAAATTTATGAAAGAATTAAATCTTAAATGTAAATCTGGAAGCGTACCATGTAATATCAGAACGATACTCCGTCGACTTAGCAAAATCGGTCACTAGTTTTCACGAGCTACTATAAGTGTTATTTATCACGAAATATAGTAACCGTGAGTCCTGTAAGGTAAGAAGTTAAGTTAAGGCCGTGGTACCTTCTAGGGCAGTGGTCATCCCTCTTTTTTGCCAAGGGCAATATAGAACTATGTGAGGTATAGCTGCGGACATAGATTTTGGTTGTTGAAACTATTAATCAATTGGTATATTTTTTATGACCTGTCAAAATGCGATTACCCATAGATTTCGTACGGCAATAGTGACCTGCCGACCTGCTTCAACTGAGTAACTTTAATTTGATTTCAATGCATCTGAATTTCTCATTTGTGGTTAGTAACAAGGGTAAAATAAAGTCTGTCTTAGAGAGATTGTCCTGGAATTATTGATTATAGTTGTCAACTACCCAGTCGGATATTATTATAATAGCAACACAGGAAGCATTATGGAAGTGGTCGTGAATACATAATGTATATTGAGGAAAGATAGAATATTAATAGTTTTCATATATCATCATACATCTTCCCGCTCACTAGTTTCGTCTTTCCGTCCCGCTTATTCTATTTAAGTCAACTATAAATGTAAAATAAGGTTTGACAGTAATTACCTAATCAAATTGTTTGCTATATCGCGGGTAAGGTAACATGCAGACCGCGGACCGCAGTTTGACGACCACGGTTCTAGGCGATGGCTAACCTTACATTTTCAGAAACATCTCCTTGTTAGACCCAAAAGCTATAATATTATATGTCCGAATAAACTGTATTAATAAATATTCAATTACAATTGATCATCGATTCAGTAATTAAACCGTGAAAGGGTAATAAAATAAACAAAGAAACAAATGTAGTAATGTAGTAATCACACCAGTTTGAACCGACCCTTTCTTGTAGTTTCTGTAATGATATTTTTTTATTAGCCATTTGTATTAAGAAATTTACAACGCGACGTTATAGCCCAACTTTTTAAGACTTACTTATACTGGTTATTTGTATTCAACTATTTACACCTTAAATGCAATCACGCAATTAAACTTTTCGTCATACGAGTATAGTATTTTGTAGATTAGTCAGAATTTGTTTATTGGATTTTTTGTTTTTTTTTTTTCAAACTAGCTAGCTACTGGCCCGTATTAGTTGGCTAATTTTGGAAACATGAAAAAAATTGGCAAAATTTGTTTATTGCTATGAAGTAAATATATTATAAGTCGTGGTAGTCGTCGAGCGGTTTGATATTGACCGGTGGAATGTCGATTCGTAGGTTCGAATCTCTACATGTACCGACAAATTTTTAAATACATGTACTGATTCAAATTGGTAACACTATCGGCTGATGGTGAAGGAAAACTTCGTGAGAGAACCAAAATTTGGGAAATGTACCACTATATTTGGAAAAATATAGAACTGTGGAAAAGTTTGAAATCGCTAATATATAGTGGGCGTGATCTGGCATGTATGATTATATCCATACCTTTCTTCGAGAAGAGTTATATGCCCCTACAGTGGGTTTTTTACATACTGATGTTATGATGATGAAATATAAAGAAAACAGGGTGTATCGTAAAGACGCACGACAGAAGTGAAATTTTTACATAAAAAAATACAAGAAAAAAAGCCAACGTCATGCGGTGTCCTCAAGCGGCCATCCATCCAAGTACTGACCGCACCCGATGTTGCTTAACTTCGAGAACCGTTGTTGTTTACCCGCACACTTTTCGTCACATAAAAAGGTTGCCGATCAGAATTTCAAAGCCACCTACTATAAGAAGTTTCATTTCACAAATCTTTGTATATTTTTAATGACTCACCAAATTGTGTTTATTTTTCATAGTGTTCCATAAAGATCAGTTTGTTGATTACAATCTTCAGTAGCAATCAGCGTGTGTTCGAGGGAGTTGTCGCCGCGCGGCAGGTAGCTGGTCGGCGCCTGGCGGGGCGCACTCACATATACTGTGAGAAAAATGCGCTAACCCTCACCTACATAACGCCAACTTGACGTGCCCTGACGCTTATACGTCGCGATTCTCGTCACTGACTTGTATAAATAATTTAATAAATACATCAATGGATGTTTGTGTATATATATATATGAGATAGATACACTTCAATATCGTTCGAACGATAAGTTTTTTTTTCATAGACAAGGTTTCTGTATCATTCATTTCGCTTTAATTCGTCCCTAAGAGGCGCTGCAGTACATCAATTTTCATACGGTTCAAGCAAACAACCTGAAAAAGATACTTTATCATAATGTAAATACTAATTACAAAAAATAATAACAGCAATAAATAATAACAAACACGTGCGGAGCTTAATTAAAAACTAGCTCTTTATAGTGTCAGAGACTAGTTGTATGGTGGAAAAATATATTATTCATTCAATTTTTTCACACAATTACGAGTTTATTCTACTCTTTACTTTTTTAATAGGAATGTTTATTTAAAAACAATTTAACAAATATCGAGCGTGGATTGAATATTTTTTTCTAATCTTTAAAGAATGTCTAGGCCAGGCCGCCATCTTTGTTAAACTTTTCATATTTTTTCGGTCATGTTGCAATCTTCCTATTTTTAATCCAGTTCAAATTATATTATGAAAAATGCTACCAACATTACGAAGTGCCGTGTGCTATAATGCAAATTTATAGATCTCATCTATAAATAATCATAGACAATAATTACTGGCCTACTATTATTATTATTTGCATAATTTAGTGATAAGTTAGTTAAGTTAGTGTAACTTTAAAATTCAAATACGGATAATTTGAAAGTCAAAATCAACTTTAGTGATAAAAATAAATTCTACTGGATTTAAACACTGAGAAGGTGAAAAAAAACAATATATCTCTTCTTGAGAAATGTCAGCAAGATATATAATGAAGTTTCTTACTAAAAAAAACAATTTTTATGTTAAAAATAAAATGATTATAACTTTCTATATAAAATCCCAGAATTTTATTTTATTTTATTTCGTGTTTTCATACTTTTTCTCCTTCTAAACGGCCTGACCGAATTTGTTTTTTTTTTATTATGACCTCAACGGCTCTGATCTATAATTAAATATTATTATTAATATTTGATATTGAAATATTAAACCATTTTTTTAAATATTTATGCTTAATTAAGGTCTGTGGCAGAACGTCTGCCTGCCGGCTCAGTAAGTATAAAATGACATATAAAACTTGCAAAAACTTCGGGAGGCCTATATTTAACTTCAACTCATATTATAGCCTTCCTACAAAAATCATCATCGGATCTAACTGGTGACCGTTTACCGCTTACCATTTTCAAACTCAAGAATAGATGGATAATATAAGAAATGGGAAAGTATAAAAGGCTCCTTACTCATAGACAGAGCTACTGCAAAATTATAATGTATATTACACTTATAAACATGTAAAATTTATGTAGTCCGGTGAAACGGTAGAGACCTGTAGAAAAAAAAAGATGTAAAATTTACTACTGTTTTTACAGGAAGTAAGAGGCCTTTAAATATAATGTACTAGCGGCCCGCTCCGGCTTCACACGGGTATAAAATATATAGCCTATGTCATTCACTGAAAAAATGTTTAAAATCGATCCAGTAGTTTTGATTTATCCATTACTGTCCGTGGCCCGCACGCGTTAAATTTGGAGTAACCTCAAAAATAACAGTATTTCTCCACTATTTAATTTATGTTATTATACATATAAATCTTCCTCTTCAATCAATCTATCTATTAAAAAAAACCGCATCAAAATCCGTTGCGTAGCTTTAAAGATTTAAGCATCCATAGGGATATAGGGACAGAGAAAGCGACTTTGTTTTATACTATGTAGTGAAGCTCCAAAGAAAGGGGAAGTCTATGCTTTGCTGAATTTGATGACATGTCGAAAGGGAGAGATCAGAATGGTTATTACGTTAACAATATTTCCTTACAGTCCGCGCCATATTTTTTTAACCGTATTAAATACAAATATGCAGTACACAAATTTTGTTATAATTAATATATAGTATAATGCATGTTCAAAACATCAAGACAAGTTAAAAATAAATAAATGACTATTTTAGATTTTTATGATAATATGACAACATTGATGTATATTAAACTCTTGACTGTGTTATACGCTAGCCCGAATATACATCTACAGTCAGAGCGGACAATAAAAATTAGGACTATATGAATATAAAAATATAAAATATATAGATAATATAAAAACTATGGTAATGCTTATTTAAAATTAGGAGAAGGAGAGTGGGAGTTAAGAGTCTTGATAACATGGAGGTGATAAGGGGGGCTGATCAGAAATAATTATAACTCTACTTATATAGTAATTGAACCTACCCTAATATCTGGAACTATAAACTAAATTAAAAAAATGTTTCTATTAATACAAAGCTCTACGATTAGGCTGTGTGGTTTACAGGATTATGTTTAATCCTTCATTAAGTTTTGTGTTGTAAAAAACGTGAACGAAGTCGCAGGCGTTTGTAAGTGTTATATATATGAAGAGTCATTTATCAAATATTCCCACGCCCACAAAACTGAACGCAAGTAAAACAGAACTATAACTCTATGTGTCACGTCGAGCCATTATACTGTACTACAGACTTGTATATGGTCATGCGCTCATTTTTGTGATCGCTCATAAACTAATGGAATATCGGCATTCGAATGATAAAATTGACTAACTGGAAATTTAACGAATAAAAAAAAATTATTAAGAAACCGTTAAAAAAAACTATCACATCAAAAAGTTTCATTTAAGATTTTAGGAAAAATATTAATTTATTATAAATTACATACAAAATAGTGAATTATATAACCAAAACAAAAATAAGTTGTAATTAAATGTCCACGTGTTCAGTATTAAGGTTACCTATATAACCGGCAGCGCACGATACCTCATTTGAACTATGATACTCACACTTACATACATATATACTTGTATACTATATAGAGAAATAGAGAGAAGAAGAAAAGTCGCCTAAAGGATGTTTCACATGGAAACATATTATGTTTCTTACGTGACGATTTCTCTCACTCAACGCCTATTGCAAGCCGCGTTAAGAATATAAGAAGAATAACGAAATAAATATAGTACATAATTATTGCATATATTATAGTATATTGTACTGTATTGTAATATAGTATAGTATCGTATAGCATAGCTGTAAAATTTTAAATTACTATCCGTTAACAGTTAATGAGTAAGCTTCAACAAACTGACCACGTGATTGAACGCTGCGGTATTGTGCTTCATAGGCATAGGCATTTACGATTCGGACCTTCAAGGTAATTTTTGGTTTTTATTGGGCAGTTTACTTCCCACTCTTATAAGCCGAAAACCCTGCGCTACGCTATATTTACGTCCCCTTCCCGCACTAATACTTAATTTTCGCTTACCATAAATTTATATTTACATTGGTATCTGCTGTGCTCCTAAAGATAGTAGTATGATATTAGTTGATCAATAACCTTCTGCATTAAACAGGCTATGACGAACAAAATATATTTTCAAATTTGACTGAGAGACTAAGACTGAGTCTGATTCCAGAAATTTAATTACCACTTTCAAGGAAACTATCTCTAGAATTTTATAGAATTACTAGCTGTTGCCCGCAGCTCCGCATGCGTTTTTTTTTATAATTGTGGATCACTTCTTATAAGATGAGCTATCTGTTAGAGAAAGTTCCGTGAAAAATGGTTCAAACGTTTTGGAGATAGTAATGCAAACAAAGCCATGGGTAAAAGCTAGTCCAAAATAAAAAGCTTTAATGACTTTTTATTGCTTTTTATTGGATTGGACTGTCACCGAATATCCCAAGTCTGACTTTTTTTTTATTTTTTATTAACGTGGGGAAATCCATGATGGATACCCATCCTCCCGGGGGAGAGAATGGGTTATGTCCGACTCGCACGGACTAAAGCCCCACGGTGTACCAGCCACCGCTTTAAGTTGGGTGGCATGGAACCGTGCTGAGCTATCACCATGCCGCCCCCAGCGGTCAGCCCGGCGAAAGATGGCCGCCGGACTGCGTCCTTATAGGGAGGTACACTGGGTATACGACCAGCTACCTCCCCTCGTCCGAAGCATACACGTGTACCAAGCATGTATGTTTCCCGAACTTATACATGTATCTTGAATCTGACTACTAAATTAATCTAAGCTGGGTCAAAAAACGCTAAATTACACTTAGTACATTTTTACAGTATGCGCTATTGATCGTGAGCTTTTGCACACGTCTTATCCATGCTCTTGATGACGCAAACCAGAGTCGACTATCGAGAAACTCTTAAATCACTCAATTACAATAGCGGCAAGGTTGAAATTATACTTTGAGATTGATAAAGTTAATCTGGTTGTTCTATAGAGTCTATACACCTGACTGTCGTATTAGGAGATGTGAGGTCGGGAAAGGCCTAGACCAACTATGATACAATAACATACATTTTTCTATAGTGGACAATTGTATTCGATAACCATTCCTTGAACTCGACATAAAAGTTGAAACCTCTTTTTATTTACTGATCGGTGCTTGACCTCATTTATTGGGTACTAACGTTTTCCTGCGACTTCGTTCCCGTTCTCATCGGAATGAAACGGCTAACGGGATTATATTGTACAATTGTTGTACAAATTCGGAAAACTTTACAGGTCTGCGCATTATGTATCATGAAAGGTTCATGGTAATTACAATTATCATGACCATTAAGTTTGTACTTTTGTCCAACAGTGGGACTTTTACTAAGTATTTAATACAGTACAAATATTGAAACGCTAACTGGCTTGACCTGACTATCCACTGTTGGTCTGATGAGCCTTTATAGTTTCACCGAGCTTATCTCCACTCGGACACCATGTGTGTACTTATATAGTTTTCAATATAGGATGGTGGAACGTTGACGTCATTATTTGAACGATTCGACAAAGTTTTTTTTTACAAATTCTTTAGGTGGTAGAGCTACGCTGAAACTATTACTGGTTTCAGAATGAATGGGTCAGCTCGCCCGGGGTAGTACCACCCTCTCACAGAAAGCCGACGTGAAGTAACAGTACTTGCACTGTTGCGTTTCGTTCAGTCCGTGAGAGCGCCGGAGGCCCACATATACGAGTATTAAAAGGCCGGCAACGCACTTGCGACTCCCCCGGTGTTGCTAGTGTCTATGGACGGCGGTGATCACTTACCATAAGGTGACCCACCTGGTCGTTTGCCCCCTATAATATAAAAAAAAAGTTCGAAATTTGTTATTTTCAGCACACTAATTTTTGGTTTCGCCCGGTCAATGAGTTACTACCTTGTTTATTTGTAAACGGAATTCGATTACAGGGTGTAACAATTTCGATAACAATAAACAAATACAATTTAAAGCTACACTAAAATTCGCGTGACTCAATCATTGCCGTGACGAGACACGGACCACAGTAGCCGGTCTCATCTAAATATGGCAAGGTTTACGACCGCGGACATTTTGATGAACGATTCGGTGCACGTGCTATTGTATTCTCTATTTATAATCATTTATATTATATCATTTATAATTATAATCTGTCCATACATTAAACTACCTAATCCCCACGATTAATTTATTATAGTAGTAACGAGGAGTAAAGAAAAATGATATGCTAGAGTCTTTATAACGATTAAAAATGTTGTGTCACTTAAGTTATGTCATAAGGATATTACAGTAACCCGGCTTTTGATATGGCATGTAGTGTAGAAGACCGTGATAGGCGGCAAGTTCGTTTTCATATGATGTTATCTTTGTCTATCGCAGTATAGAACCATGCTGTATTCTTATTTGGATCTCAGCACGAATGGGTCGGCTCGCCCGGGGTAGTACCACCCTCTCACAGAAAACCGACGTGAAGTAACAGTGGTTGCACTGTTGCGTTTCGTTCGGTCAGTGAGAGCGCCGGAGGCCCACATATATTAAAAGGCCGGCAACGCACTTGCGACTCCCCTGGTGTTGCTAGTGTCTATGGACGGCGGTGATCACTTATCATCAGGTGACCCACCTGTTCGTTTGCCCCCTTTAATATAAAAAAAAAGTCATTGCGTTGTGCGATAGAGAGAGCGCATCACAGAACCGAAGCAACCCGTTCTTAACCGGCTATTTCACTATTCTCCCCGAAATGGCAAAGCAAATACCGGGTACTGTACACTGTACTCTGACTTAGAACCGACAAATTAAAAGAAAAGACTACATAAAAAAGATCAACATATCAAGGACCATTAAAATGTTAAAGACAAAAATCTAGACACTTTATTACCGGAAAGGCGTATACCAGAATTACATCATCGGCGAAGCACTATAATAAATCCTTTGTACATTTACGAACAGGAGAGCTAGTTTCACTCGTTGAATCATGAATTAGCTTGTGGGCTGAAGATTTACTATAATTGAACATAAATTTCGCGTTATCGTGTCAACCTACGAAGATGGCTGTTCTGAGAAAATTAACTTTAAAGTTTTAATAAATGTTTGTGACATTGTTTCCGACTATTGTTCTTTATTGTTAGGTAATATGTCATACTCTTTTCAATAACTACTATGTACTTTTAATACTAATAAAGCAATTGTATATAAAAAAATGATTCACCTTTTATCTATCCTAATTGTAACTAATATTTTAAATGCGAATGTTTGTTTGTTACGCTATCACGGTTTAACTACTGAACTGATAATTGTGAAATTTGCTTACACGTTGTCAGGGATACAGAAAAGCATATAAGGCACTTCTCATCTAGAAAAGAAGTACTTACCGTTCAAAAGAAATTTGTCAAATCCATATTAAAGTGAGCGGCGCAGCGGGAAAAATAAATTTATTATAATAAAACTGTAGGACCATCGTGTAGATATTTGCCGAGAACTGATTTCGAGGAATATAGAGAACGTAACAAACTACAATATGTACACAGATTTTAAAAACTATATGTGTCTGGCTATGTTTCTATTTGAACACACCCATATCCATAAATACTATAGGAATTTATTTAACGCAGTTTAGGGGAAGCATGTTTTGTTTCATCAACTCATAAAAAAAGAAATTGCTAAACTTGACGCAATTTGTAGAAAAGTATAAAAAAAATTTGTACCTAACTTAAGGATGCTTCGTGTTGTGGACGTGAAACTTAGTGTCAGTTGTTTATAGAATTTGCTAGCTCTAAGGAACTCTATGTATTTGTTTCCAATCATACTACTTCAAATGTTGCACTTAAAGAATCGTTATAAGTCATAAAGCATACGAAGTGGCGGGTACAAACGTGTTACCAGCCTATTATATAATAGAACTACAAGGAAGTAATGTAAAACAAGCGAAACGTATTTTAAGAAGGTATTACGTAAACGAGCTACCTTCAAAAACTTAAATCTAATTATCTTGTATGCGTGTTGACGAGTGACGAGAACACCTCTCTGTAAATTTATGTATTTTTTTTGTCATAAATAAATAAATAAAAAAAACTAAGTGATTTATATTTTCGTTCACATTAATCTTTTCTACATAAAAAAAGTACAAATTAAATCCTAATTTTATGATTTTCCAAGGACATTTAACCACCAATTCAAATAGTTTGTTAGAGAGCAGAAATAGACAGAAATTCAGCCATACACAAAATCCTGTAAATAGGTTACGAGAACATATAACATATTTAATTTAATGGAATAATTATTAACGTATGTTATTATGTCACTGAACGTGTTCTTCATTCAAAATACTACTAAAATAAAGCATATAGAAAACACCTTACTAGGTAAAGTCACAGGTGATCTCTAAGTTCAGTGTATAAACAAGGTCGCAGTATCAATCGTTAGTCACTCGAGTTTCAACGACTTTTATTTGCATTACGGTGACCATGTTAAAGTTTGGATAATGTGTAAATTTTATTATCCCGTTAGCAGAGTTGTTATGTGATTGGCAAACAAAAGAAAAAAGTAAGGTTGCCTCGAAATTATTTTACAGAATAGTTGAGTTTATTGTTACACAAAATTTTAAAAATAAACTGTTTCCGATCATTTTGGATGAAAGTTTGAACTTTGACTTATACCATCGTTTTGAGAAGTTGGATCAATTTTAATGCAGTAGATGGAAACCTAAGGTGATTAATCTGTAATATACTCTATCATTAGATATTCAAAAAGACTTGCGCTACTAGGATAAGAACATTGAAATCACTTTGAAATGTAGAAATAACGAAGTATTACTGACAGACGTCATCAAGCCGACCTGTAAACCTCTAGGTATTTGTAATATATAGTCCTATTAGGTACATATAATTATTATATTCTCGTGTGTACCTACTAAGTATAATAAAGCAGTCTCACAATATCCACCATTTTTACATAACTTAAAGTTAAACATTTCAGTATTTTAGTACTTTAATTTTTATTTGGAGTTTTTTATTTATGAAATAATAAAAAGATGCAAAAATAACGCTGCCTAACCCATGTGTGCTAAGGTACAAACTGTTAATACTTAGGTGCTTTTATTATCTTTCAAAGAATACTTAATTTAATTATCACATATCAAAAATGTATAATTTCTTTCTCTCTTTGTCTCTCTCCCTTTTTTTCTGTAGTATTGATAAGCATAAAAAAGTGTAGTAGTATGTAACAACTACACGCCCTTGCAGTGATTTTTTTTTAAATAATAATATATATTTATGAACAATTTACCTCAAAACGCGTGTCTGTACATTAAAGATTACAATCAAACAATGGTAGATACCGTGGAAATAGTTCAACCACAGAAACTAGTAACATTATAAACACATTTGTCGACACCGCTGTGATAATCTACCTAAGCAACTGCAAATTAGTGTGGAAACCAAAGTCTATCGGAATTGACTTGTTTTAATAAAATTGAATACCGATCATAGAGAAAATGATATCTTTCCAACCATGTATGAAGGTACTAATTAATTTGAAGGAATGAATACAAATTTGTACGGGCTTGTAAAAAGTGGTGCAGAACCCTATCCGCATACTCTGGTAGGAATATTGCGCTACAATACACAAACATATAGCATAACTCATCCTGCTATGTTCATCCCGAATTGTAGGTGGTAGAGCTACGCTGAAGCTATTACTGGTTTCAGCATGAATGGGTCGGCTCGCCCGGGGTAGTACCACTCTCTCACAGAAAAACCGACGTGAAGTAACAGTGGTTGCACTGTTGCGTTTCGTTCGGCCAGTGAGAGCGCCGGAGGCCCACATATTTAAAAGGGTGGCAACGCACTTACAACTCCCCTGGTGTTGCTAGTGTCTATGAACGGCGGTGGTTACTTACCATCAGGTGACCCGCCTGTTCGTTTGCCCCCTATAATATAAAAAAAGCTATGGTTATTTATACACATTGGCGCACGAGGCATGTTATTTAGTACTCGGGAGGTCGGGGGTAACAATCTATTGTGACCGCCCTCAGGCTTTTGGGGTAAGTTGGAAGTAACTGTAGTGGTCATTTTTAAAGTTAGGTGAACTGATTGCCTGTTATAATGGAAAACATATAAAATTCCTTAAATAGCGGACTTCCTAACGCATGGTAACCCTACGATCAACACAGTTCTTACGTTTGAATATTGCCTCATAAAGGACGAAAATAACTCGTAACAAATCGATATAAAATTCTTGTAATAAATATTTTTTACTTTATCACTTTATAGATAAAGGTGAAGTTTAACCTAGTTTTAATCAAGAAAATATTTATATTCGTATAATTCTGTAAAAAAAAGGTAGTGTGTACTTATGTACTTACACGCGTTAGAAGTTATACTTCTTTGGCGTAACAAGATAAAAATCTTTTCAAAAATTTTATCTTTCGCCTTGTTCTACGTTTGTAGAAAAAACAACACTAACAATAGAAAAAAAGGTATTTAATACATACATACTTTTTTGACTAAAATGTTGACTATAGCTAACTTCAGGGTGTCGGTTTTTTGTGACGGTGTGCGCGCGCATCGTAAAAATTTACTCTCATCATTTTTCCCTAACGCGTCAAAAGAAGTATAACTTCAAAAATAGGCAAATGTTCATTACAGCTCGGTGTACGTTTTTCTCCTCTGTTTGTCCACAGATTATCTCTACTTTGTTGTCCAGTAAAACTACCGTATATCTATAATGTTATTAAATTAAACAAATTAGTAATCGTTGGTTCTTATATATACCGTTGACGAGTATTTGTTTATAAATCTTATACCTTTACAATATTTCTAAATACTCGATGCAGTTTTTACCATTTAGAAAAAATAATAAATGAAAACGAAATACAGATAATAATATCTAAATATTATCATGCGAAGAAAAAAATGCTTTATACCCATTATTGAGGTCGAATTTAGACCACTGTACGACCAATAATACCGTTTAAAGGCCGAAGTAATTTATTCTAATTATAAGAATATAAGAGAACTACGCTAATTCAGTAGAGCAGTAGATAGAATATCCACCTTCCGTGATTAATGTAGTAAATCTTTAATTTTATTTCCAAGGTAAAGACAGAATTCGTATAATTCGTACGTATAATACATAGCTAGACACCGTCATATATCAGTCTACAACTAGAGTTACCAGACATACTTTATAATAGTGTATCTTATCTTATTTCTGATAAATATATTTTATACATCTGCCTAACAATAAATCATACACAAATACTCTATTGAAGACCTTTAGGAAATATTTCACATTTACTCTCTAGCGACCTCCGTTTTCACCGAGAAAAGATTTAATATTAGTTTTACTCGTGGCTTCCCATCACGTTAATACAGATTTTGAAAATAACAAGCACATGTTACTCGCTGGTGTTGTAGCTTTTCATACGTGGAATATTTTTAAAATCGGTTAAGTATATTTTTAATTAATCTGTTACAAACAAAAAGTCAAACCTTTCCTGTTTGTAATAGTGGCTTAGATATAGATAAATCTTTTTATCGACTCACAAATCTCACCAGTCTTGCGTTCTACTTGGCTTCATTCATTAGACCACATGACATGTTCAAAATGAAAGGAAAAAACACAACGTAACAGAATCTCCGTTCATTGAAGATAAGTCTAGCCTTTTGCGCTAATTGGACATTACTTGAAAAACGAAAAGTTATTATTACCATCTAAATAATTCGCATTATACTTTATATCTACCAGCATAAGGTTGAAAATTATTTGAACACACCTGCTAGTGTCGCAAAACGGCTTGTACACGAATGGCGCTTGTTTATTCTTTGACAATTCAAAAAATTCTAATAAAAACTCAGAAGTTACTTAGCACTTCCCCTACTATGTGTTTTATAATGAAACTGTTAACTGTAATTCAAGTTTTTGTATTATATCTCGGATGATTATACTTTTATCGGATTTAGCAAGTTCTATAGAGATTTGCTAAATGTCAAAACGTTTAGAACCTACTTATCTAGAGATAAATCTAGCACAACATACAATAAAGTTTTATATGGTTATAAATTTGTAATCGAAAACAAAGGACATTACAAACGATGTAAGCGGCAGCTCGCAGCGCTAAGTAATAGGTTATAAAAAATGATACCACAGACAATATTTATCCAACAATGTGGTTGTTTACTGTGTCATTTACTGTTGGGCAGTAGTGATTAAATAAATATTAATGTTGTATCAAAAATACAAGATTTCGAGAATGGTAATCCTCAATAGTAATAACACACAATGGATTCCATTGAATCACATTCACATTGGATGACAGAGCGTCGTTTGACTTTTTTTTTAAAGCCAAAGATGTCACTTTTGCTGCAAGGGGCAAGTTGCATTCACTACTGTATATACTACAAGGATTAAAATTAGACGTATAGAACTACAACAAAAATATCACAATCGTATCGATTTTTATAAGCCCATGTATGTTATTTACACTTTTTATAAATAAAATTCTAATGGGGTCATATTCGTAATTCCTCCCCACAAAAACCGCTTGACCGATGTTGATGATTTTTATGCATATGTAGTTACCTGGATAGTTCTTAGTCATACTTGGATCCGGTTGGTGACGATATTGTCGTTGTTATTTATATTTCTAACAAATCCTTTAAAATATATATTGTAAATACCTCACATATAAACAGATCGTATATTTTTAACCCCTCTAGCACCTGTTCTTTCTTATTTCTTTTAATTATTATTTTTTTATTTTCATGACAAATTTGCAACGCTTCGTATCTGTCTGTCGGGTCCGTCCCTTAGTTATCTTGTAAACTTTTTAGTGAACTCTTTAAATGAACTCAATATGATCTTACAACAATTGCAATTTCGATTTTGATTATTCGATGTGTCACAAGTTATATAATTTTTAACCTATGGCCCGAAAATATCCAAATTTTAAATAAATCTAATGTCGAATAATTTTATAAATGCAATTGCGCGTTTGTTGTTTTACTCCTTTTAGAATTAACCTTCTAGAATCATTTTCAAAATCGATTTTCGGAATCGATTTTTGAAATCACTCAATTTTTTCATAGACAATAAGGACAATATATTTTTTCGAACGGACTAACTCTATTGACCTGGTGGGCCATCACAGCTTCACAAGACTACAAAGGCAAACGCTTATGGCGCTTAGCCGCTTGGCAACAAATTTCAGGGGTGCCAAAGTAGCCATTCTCGGCTTGGACAGTTGCCTTCGATGAAAAGCGATGATGATTCAGTTGACAGTGTGTTCGGACATAGCGTCAAAGGACATAGATTCGAATCCAAGCAACCGAGTCGGAGCTTTCGGTGAAGGAAAACATCTTGATGAAACCATAACATGGTGGTAGGGCTTTTTCTAAGTCCGTCTGGCTAGCTACCACCCTCAAGTTGAAAATCTGTCGCCAACAGGTGTTGGTGTGTTCCGGCAGCTGCACTTGAGAGCCAGTCTCCCTCTAGGTTAAGCGTGACTTACCATCTTAGACCACACCATCATTTAATATCAGATGAGATTGTGGTCAAAACGTTTACCTATAAAGTATTAAAAAAAAACATTGCAAATCTAGCTAAGCTAATATATTTATTTCTTTACGCATATAAGAATTCGTGAAGCACACATGTGTACCGAGGACATATATTAGAACGGTTCACGTGCCACGATTTATGTTTATCATTAACTACTCTCCAAATTGGGAACAGTGGGAGCATAAAATAGAGATGTTAATACTTCAGTAGTCGAAAACTTAACACAGGTTATGCTTTTTAAATTTCCAGTAAAACGGCACTCGATTCGTAGTAAGATAAAATTATTAGTAATATATATTTTCTCAGATTTTAATGATCTCTAAGATCCAGTCACGTTTTTCGTTCAATTCTAAACGTGTTAACTTGTCAAGTTTTATTGAATTTTTTTTCAAATGTATGTTTCACTTCTATTACTTTGTAATTTATAGGTCACTTATTAAAAAATAATTGAAATAATGTCACATAATTTATTCAAAGTAATCACTAACTGAATATCTCACATGATTATTCTGTAAAGTCCATTGCATAGCCATATGAATCTCCCATAAGGGAGGTATGGGTATAATAATCACCAGGCCATCCCACGATGTATTCGCGATTTCAAACGTCGAGAAATCCTCAGCTGTGTCAGTTGTGTATTTTCCATCATATGGTGGTATTATTGTATAAGAATATTTCGCAGGTTCAGGTCTCCTCCCCTTTCCTACGACGTCAGCCGATAGTGTTACCAATTTGAATTTGGAAATGTACGCTAGTTGTTCCGAAAAATTCCTTGGTACATGTCAAAGTCGAATCCTACGGACATCGAATTGGACATCCTACTGGGCAAACCACTCGACTACCAAGACTTTTGAATTTTGTATTAAACTAACCTGTAAACTATATAACCGGTGTATAAAATCCATTGCATAAAAATGACCCACATTTATAATACTTGTAATATTTTAAAATTACATTACTCTGTTGTATTTATGTGTCTCTTGCAATTTTTTTTAAATAATCTACTTACATTTCGTTAATTTTCTTTAACATGGCAGTGTTTTAACAAACTCTTTGACAGAATATTTATATTAATATTTATAAGAACTGGCATGTAATAAATTACGTAATGTCGTTCCCACGAACTACAAATACATTTCGTCGGTTTCAGACAATGACCGTTTCTCGCTCTGAGAATTAAACAATTACAAGAGTATTGATCGAGACAGCTTAATTGTATAGTTGTCAGTTTAGTAATAAAGAAAAATAAGGGCAAATAAAAAAAAAAAACAAGTTTAGAGAGCGCATGAAAAATACGGCCTTCTGATGTATTTACTCACAATTGGAATGAAAAAGTTTTGTTAAAATGTCGTAAATTTTTCGCGTTCCTGCTCAGCGGAGAGAAAAAGTGCTTAGAAAAAACAAATTTTTTTATATTTCAACATATGAATATGTGATTTATGTATATATTTTTATTCTTTATATACAAGTATTTTATAGAAAAGGCGATGTATTAAGGTTATACCTTGTTGTGCCTGTATCTCGTTTCGCATTCTTTTCAACATTTTCAAACTTTTTAAACACTACTCGAATTATTTTATACACCCATACAATAATTATTTAAAGATTTCTGATTCCGTTGATGCTCATTTGTATTATATTACTGTATGGTTGTATATTTCATTTAAAGTTTTTTTGTTAATTATTATTATTTATGTATATAACTTTTTTGTTAAACCACCGACTAGATATTGGTACATTGCTATGTCCCACAATTAAAAATCATTACTGCAATATTATTTATTTGTGCTGCAGTATGCACTTTAATGGGCGTGTTGTTGCCGGACATTTTTAATATGTCGGATTTATGTTTTTCCATTAATTTATCTCGTAACCTTAATGTGTTCTAACAATAAAAACATTTTCTTCTCCTTTCTATTACATAAACAATGGAATCAAATTAAAGAACAGGTTAATTATGATAACGAAAGCACATGATTTCAGTTAAATAACTCCGTTGTTTTCCATATTGCATTTAAGAATTTTGTTTTGCCTTGTCACGTAAAAGCGTTAACGGTGATTTAAAATAAAAAAAGTTAGTTTTATGGTAGCGACGATTTATTTTTGTTGATTCTTTTCTAAATAATTGCGTATTTCATTATATCGGTTAAATTTAATGACTTAGACTCATAAGCAACAACGGCCTGACGGCAGGAAACACTGCGCAACTGCGAAGACCTTTAAGATTAAGGCATACCGCACGGACTCCTTAGAGGTGGCCCTCCTTCTTTGCCGGATTCCCACCCTGGCAGCTGAAAGTCACAGCCCACACGTCGTTGTATGATACGTGCGTGGAGGTGCTGGAGCATGGCGCGTGACTCGAGCCTCGCGAAATTATGGCACTAAAGTTGCAGCTCCACCTAGTCCTGGTGGAGGACTAGTGGTGCTAACGCCTTGGGTGACGGAGTTCGACCCTAGCGATGTTGGAAGTCATTCGGCCCTTATTGGCCGAATAGAACTTGGTCGCCTCATACTACGAAGAGGTAATGCTTGCGAAGAAGTCGGCGGAGAGGGAGCGGAAACAGACCATCAGGCTCCCCTCTCGCAGTCGATGACCACACGGCGGCAACGGGTAGGTGATGACCTCCGGCCACCCAAGGTATGACCTGGGGGCGATGGACACGGGCATGTTCGTCGCCCTGGCAGTTTCTACACAGGCCTATGTGGTTAAGACGCATTGTGCCGATGCGAATCATCACGGCGGGGGTATGAGATATATTCTGTGATGTATATAAAGGTATATTATGAAACACCGAAAGCGTTATATCCACATGTTTTTTAATTAAAAAGTTCTCGTAAGTACTCACAATATTATAATTATATACATCTAATAAAAAATAAGTTTATATACATTATGAATCTACGAAAATAATAACCAATTTACCTCGTCGGCGAACCGTGAAAAATACAGTAGGTACAGCAACTTCGTTACATTACATACCTAGTAGATAGGTTTGTATAATTAACCAATAGTAATAAATTAAAACAGTTCGTCGACCTTATTTATATTATACAGATGGGTGATTTTATTTTCTTTTAACTTTTTATTATCTCATTATATCGCAGGTATAAACCGTCGAAGTGGCCCAAGATGGTAAAACGCTAAGAGGGAAATGTATCCAAAGTGCAACTGCCGGAACGCACTTAACCCTAAAATGCATGATTTCTTAATTATTACCCAAAATACTATATTGTATGTGCATTATTATTGGCATGTATAAAAAATATGAAAACAATTTCACCTAATAGTTATGTTTTTTTTCTTTTTTGAGGATGTTAAGATTTTTTTTATTTCGGTTTGATTGCCTCAAACTACTATGACATACACTAAAAACTTTCGCGTTAAAGACAGTATTACATTTCTGAGACACTATGTATTTAAGGGTTAAAGTGCTGTTAGAACGTAAAAAAAATATTTTTGCACTTTTTCATCCCTGCGAAAGCACACGTTTAGCATAATAAATTCGATTGAAATGTCCTTGTTTCGCGTGATCTAAGCTAACGTAGCGGAAATAAATTCGAATCAGAATATAACTCTAAGAGTTACCAAGATAAGTTGTGTTCGGTAGTTGATAAAAATTCTAAATATACTCGTGGTCATCAAACTGTGGTCCACGGCCGGTATTTGCGCGGTTCGCGAGATAGCAAAAATATTAATAGATAATAATAAAGCTATTAAGGTTTTTTGCGTATACTTCTGTACGTAAAAGTAGAAACAATGTATATACCGCCTTTTTGAATATACATTATTTATTCACGACAACATCCATAATTCTTCCTAAACTAATAATGCCCAATTGGGTTAACCGATTATTCCAGGATACAATTTCTCTAAGGTAGACTTTCTTTTGATCCTGAAACTAACGGCACATTAGATTTTTAGTTGCATAGAAATCAAATAATAGTTAGTCGATTGAACAAGCACATAAATGACTTCACAAGTTCATTCATAATCAAAAATAGTTTATTCAGTTTAGGCCCTGAGAAGGCACTTATGAACGTCAAAGTTACCACCGGTTCGGAAAACATCCCAGTCATCGAGAAGAACCGACTAGAAACTCGATCTGGTTTACCTTTTCTTCAAACATAATATAACTCATATTTTTAAGAGATAGTTACAAATCTATGATTAGGTAATTAAATTCGGTATTGGTGGATGCAAAGAGAGGCCGTCATTTCCAGACGTCACCATCGTTCACATATTGATCCACCCTTTAGACATTAAAACCTGCTTGACGTGGTGCTTGAACTTAGTAACCGGCAAATTGGTAATGTGCTTTGGAATTTTGTTATAAAAACTAACACTATTACCTAAAAAACTGTTACCGGTCCTAGTGAGCCTAAAGCATGAAATTACCAATTTGTTATTATTTCTTCTATTTAGATTATGTCGATCCTTTACGTAATCTAGCTTATCTAAGTTTTTACGGACGTACGTTAGATTTTCAAAAATGTATCGGGAGTGCAGAGTTGGGATAGGTACCGAACTCCTGTACCTTAGTCTTTAATAATTAGCGAGACCTCATGTCATAAATTGCTCGAATTGCCGGTTTTTTTTTAGTAAAATTGTCATACAAGTTCTATAGGACAATCCTATTTTGACAGCTTATAAAAAATATACCAATTGATTGACGGTTTTCAAGTCCCAATCCATGGATTTGCGGCCCGCAGTGATAATACTAACATGGTTCTAGGTTACCTTTTGCCAGAAAAGTATGCCGACTACTGCTGTAGACTTTATACAATTACACACGGAATATGCGTGTTAAGACTCACATGGTACCTTTTCCATGTAATAATAAACGTGTGGTTACTTTTCTGAGACAAAAATAATAATAATAATGAGTATTTATTTATATTTAACTAGGTGATACCTGTCCCCTTCGCTTAAAAAAAAAGATACTAGCGATTAATCAATATAACAGTTATACGATCAAAAATCTCATTTTCAAATGGTTACATTCACAATGTTACATAAATACAGAACAATTATTAAAACCACAGTTTAAAATATACGTAGTTCAAAACGTATTCATTTTTACTTAAAACACAATCAAATCATTATTATTACAAAACTCGAACTTGTCTCACATATTCGCACATTTGCAATTGTACCACCTATTCATTTTTATTTATTAAATATGTTTAAATCACTACATTGTTGTAATACTCATTAGTATAAGAAATTGTGATATCTGCGATAAAGGTTGTAACCACTGTATATTGACTTGGAACATTAAAAATATTATTATCATTGTTTACTGCTATTATATCAATGAAAAGATATATAGTTATTTTTTAACTGCAAGTGTCGATAGAACCAAATGGTTATGCCGTTAAACTCAGTAGCTTTCACACGCTTGAGCCTCAAAGATACTGTATTTTCATCATATATATAAAGAAAATAAAAGTTAAGAAAATGCTTTCCATGCTTTCAATGCTTAGGCCCAGAAGGCCCGGGCCTAGAGCGGCCAAACGTGACAAAATTCACTGATGATAACAAGAAGATGCCTAGGGCCCAGGGCGGCCAAGACTGCAAATCCACCACTGTCCTAACACCATGCTACGGTTTCATCAAGACGCTTTATTGCACGGAACGCTGAGATTCATTGTAGAATGTGTCGAACGATACGATGCCCAAATAACGCTAACTAGGGAACGTACCCATACTACGAGACTCATACAGGTCGGTGGGGTGTTAGCTTGGGGCGAGATCTTTAAAGTACAACACTTGCTTACAGGGAGGACGCGGTGGAGCTGAGATTTTCATCATGTCGTCAATGTCTTCTAATGGAAATCTGGCGTTTTTTCGAACTCTATTCAAATATGGTGTACTGCGTTTAGCGCTTTCAAATAATAAAAATATCATTTTCAACAGTATATTAAATACGCTTTTTCACTTCTAACTATACGTTTGCATGCACTTTTTGCATCACGTGTCTAACTAGAGGCGCAGGTGGCAAGGCCTGCTCATATAATACGCATGGTCCCCAAGGGTGGGAGAGGGGTAAAAATTGTCAAACATGGGTCACGTAGTAACGGTATGTTCCCATATTATCGTTTATATTACGAATCCGAATCATACCGACTCATTATACATAATACTAAATATCAAAACCTTGTTTTTGTTAGTTTGAACTCACAAATTTTTCGAACTATCAGATTTGACAAATTCTTTTTGCATTTTATTGTCTATTAACGGGCCAAGATTGACATAAAGATTTAGTAGTCCAGTGAATCTGTAGAGACCAAAGTGCCAACAGGGTATGTCAGTTCGAAAAAAGACATAAAGATTTATTGAAGTTGGTCATAGGTAATATCCTATTAATACATTTAGTTCAATTAAAAAAATAGGTCGCTATGAAACATTACCGTGATTTAAAAAAAATACTTAAATAAATACGAGTGCCAATTATAATGTCACCTGTATTATTGTAACGTGACAGTCAAAACAAAATCGACTTACTACGATAAGGTCGGACAAGGACGCTGCCCTACATTTTAATATACCTGACCGTACTGCTATTTAAGAGATTTAACGTCGATAATTTGTTTTATAATTGAAGGCATATGGGGATATATTATTATATAATATATATTACAGAAAGACATTCGAAAGTTTTATTATATCTTTGATTACTATTATATATTTACTTTGAGTAATTTCGTTATTTTCATTTCTATGCTTATTTGCGCGAACATTGTAAAAACGGAATAGCTACGTATACATAAAACTGTAATATCGGTTATAAAACGAAATTTGCGTATAGCCTACATCCACTCATATCTTCAAATGTAGCTTAAAATATACATGCACTCACATATATAAGTCGTTTTATTTCTTGGTATCCTAGTAGATAATTATACATTTACTCAAAATGGCCGCGGCTCCCGACGTGACGTCACACCTTTATATTCAGCTAACTCCATACATTTTGTCTAACCTACATTTTATCTTCATTTATCCCAACGAATCTCATTGCTAACTCATATATAAATATACGTTGTTTGTGTTTTGTTGCGCTTTTACTAGTCACTCGTTGACTACTCAACCAAACACAATGAATCAAGGTGTGCATGTTATCAGGAGTACCGAAAAGGACATAAGGAACCTTTAATCAAGAAAGATATACAGTTCCTGAGGGACAAGTCAAATCTATATCAAAGCGAGCGAAGCCACAAGAAAAAGCTATTACAACAATAAAACTTTACAATCATCGCGTCTGTACTTTGAAAATATTTGCCAAAAACCGATTGCGAGTGATATTAGAATTGTAACACATTACCATAAACTAGTTTTAAAAACTTTGTTTGTTCGTATATCTGTTTGAAAACGAAAATTTCCATAACTATTGAACGAATCTTCACGGGGCCTTAACAGCTATCTTGAGCGTAGCTTGGAACAACATAGTCTTCATTCCATGAAAAACCCGACTAACGACAATGAAGTTAAATTTTCGAAATCTGCTAACACAGAATAGTTCGTAAAAAAGTCAAAGATGGCGCTTCATTACTGGATTATCATACACGTATGTCAGTTGCGTCTTTCTTCCGGTCCAGTTTCTTCAAAGCAAACGTGCCATTTGTCGATATCCTTAATTAAAATACTGCCTACATACGTTTTATGCAAACTAGTAGTCGTCGAATAATTGAAATTCGACCGTAATAACGGGCACAACATTTTTGTCACGTGTTAATACAATACATTTTATTATCTATATTTGTTTTTTTCATTTTCATATAGAGGCTTGGGATTCGTCGAAGGTGTGGAAAGAAACATTTTTTTTTTATTGATAACACTCGTTACTAGTTATTAAACCAAACCGAAAATCGGTTAAGAAGCAGAGATAGATGTACTTTACTTTTGTATCTTCGCCTATTTTATATACAGACAAGTGATTGTATAGAGGTCAAATTACAAGCACATTTTTTTTAAGTTGGTAATTAAGAACTCTTTTCAAATGTTTTTATTGCCAACATTAAAGCTAGCCAATGGGTACTAAACAAAGAAAATTAGTTTATAATTTGAGTCGACAAATGTATTAAAGTGACACAGCTAGGCAGTAATAAATTTTCTTTTTTAAACAGATACCTCCTGCATTAATTATCATTTTCGGTCGCAGGAAACTTCTACGAGCATAAAGTCGACGGACACTTTAGACAGACACACTCGCAACCATCGTCTGTGCATCATCCAAACAATTGTCCTACGTGAGATTCGAACCGAAAATGCTCACCACGGCGCTAACAGCAAGACAACGGCATAAATCATCGCGAATCACCACCTCCACTATCAATTTCGAAATTAAATATACTCCCTATGTGAAGAATTTCATATAAATTTATCAAGAACAGATAAAAAATATCAGTATGTATCGAATATATTTTGGAATTTTAGAAATCTAAGACTATTATTGATAGTTCTTATAGCTCTAATTCTTATTCTTTATCATATCTGTTGTCAGCGTCCTTTACAACTAATGTATATCAAGAAGTTAATCAATTATTAATACAAGTTAATAATTAGAAGAAAATAAATTATACGTACTGACAGCATTACAGATTTTAATATAGATATGAATGATAATAATAATAATAATAAGTGAAATATTTTTTGATATTAATTATGGAATTTGTTTTTAATAAGTAATAGTTTTATTTTTGCATATCAATAATTAATTTCAGTTAATAATCTACAGTGACTACTTAAAAACTACATTTTTGTTATTTTATAACCTAAAAAACGATAACTGTCAAAAGATACACATCTCTGTAACAATATACTCTGTGCTTGGTGTCATCAGATGAAACCCAAACCACGTTGAGTCCAAAAATAACAATCCAAACACCTAAATCGTCTTAACTTGGGAAAGGTAAAGTTCTACACTTACCTTTTTTGTTTCACCGATAATATCGAATCCAGAACAAAGTACAAAGCGCTAACAGTTATGCAAACTTAATAAATATTATCACTTAAACATTAAATAAACGCTACTTCACCGCCATCGTGGTAAAATCGCTAGAATTACGACTGCAGCCCATTCATATCTCTCAAACTGGTAATCCTGACCTCAGTGTATGTATGAATCATACGACCTGAGCCAAGCCTCCGCTGTCTACTTAATGTTTGAACTTGGCCAATTATTTTAAAACTAATATCAAAAACCTGCCCCACTTAAATATAAAGCCTAACAACGGCAGATTAATGTTTTTTTTTAATTTAACAAATTATTTCTAAAGGTCCATTATTGTGAAAATGTTTAATCTAATTGATAAAAACCCACGAAAGGTATCCAAAGGACAATACCACGTAATACGTTCAACGTTTTTAGCGCCTATAAATCGCTAAGTAATTGTATAAATTACATTCAAGTCCATAAATCACTGATTGACTTTTATTCCTTAAATAACTATATCCACAATATACCTAATTACTTTATGTTTTGTTTAAAACAACGACATAAATTACAAGTATATATTATGACCTCCAATACTAAAACATAATATTTTTATTTTTACATTCCTTATTTTACATTGTACAAGTTATTTTTCTGATTCCAATAAAAAAATATTATTATTAAATTATTATTTCGTACCGTCTGGAGACTGAAATTTCCTCAAGGATTTCGAAAGATGCCTGGTCCTTCGGAAAACTACGGACCAGAGTTTGAGATTCTCATGACCTGAAACTACACACTAAAATCGCTGTGTATAAAGCAAATGGCGACAATAAAAAACTTGACGTCTTTCACATGAAATGCTTACGATCAATTCTTTGTATGAAATGGGAGGATCATATTCCCAACTCAGAAATTCTTCAGCGAACCAGGCTCAGCGGCATAGAATCGATACCTATTGCTCGCCAATTGGGATGGTGCGGCCACATTGTACGCATAAGTGACTCTAGGTTGCCTAAGTCTGTATTTTACTCACAGTTGAAACATGAAAAGCGCAAGACTGGGAGCCAGTACCTTCGTTACAGAGATTTAGTTAAGCGCCATCGTACGGCATATAACATACCTCCGCAGAAGTAGGAAGAGCTTGCTGCAACAGAAGGTCAAAATGGCACAACTCTGTTAAAAAGGCAGAAGAAAGATTTGAGATCCATCGACTAAACGACCTCGATGCAAAACGCCTCACACCGCAAAGAACCGTCCCAAGTCTTCCTATGTCTACACCCTGAATTCTTTGGGTCAGGTACACTGTGTGCCTTGTAACCGTACCTTTAAAACTAAACTTGGTTTCGCGAGGCACATTCGCTCTCATTAGCGAAAGTAACAAGGTTCGCCGTTAACGGATACGTCAAGGAGGACATCATCATATACATATTATGCGGTCATGTATATAGTTCATACAAGACTGGATAAGCAATTAGTATTGGAAAAAAGTTTTATACCACTTTTTTCAGTCTCGCTCGCATCCGCTTAGAGTGCGTAACGCGCGATAAGGTACTTCGTTCCAAAAAAAAGATCTATATCCATCCAGTAGTTTTTGCAAGATGTGCGCACAACGGCAGCCTTCTATAATTTTATTTATACAGATAAGTAGATTATTGAAACTTTTCAATTTTAAAGTTCACAGTTTCAGTAGTGAGAAACATCGATGCCGGCGCCAGGCGGTTACACCATACACAGATTTCATCTCCGCTTTATTTTGGTGCCAACAATACGTGATCTGCCGTAAAAGGCACCTCGACTTTTTTGCTTAAATTTCGCCTTAAAACGAAACTTTACAGCTTAATATGGCAATGGAGTCTCTATTGTTATTTATAAGGCAAATAATTTAATAATAATTCAGAGTTATTGTTCATTTTTTTCCTAGGTTTATAATTAATTAGCCAGTAGGTACAATTATTTACAGTCATGCAATTAAACGTGGAAAAAATTGTGGGCATAAAATTATTGCACCACTGCACTGGACTTTTGATCTGATGTTTTCATGTTGGAATTTCACTACAAATAACTTAGTCTCGTCGCTTTAAATAATTTACTTGGACGGTGTAAATGAAGGCTACATAAATGTAAAATAATATGATTTTTGGTTCTTATTTCTATATATGATTGCTACGTCCGTAGAGTAATTAAAAGCCGTTTACGTCGGAAGAAATTTATTTTACACTCCTACAGTTAAAAATGAAATAGACTCACAAATAATTATACTACATTCACACTTACACTTTTAAAGCAATATTCACAGTCCATTTGAAGGTTTATTCCTTTTGTTCCTCTTTATATTCGCTCCGATGTCCATAATAGAATTCAAATCGGACGCACTATGGCGCACTTATAAAACGTTCAGTAAAGAACGAAGGAAAAAATTGGGAGGCTGACGTCATTATTCAAACGATTTGACATAATTCAAAATAGGCTATTTTTAGAACCTTATTATTTCTGGTTCCCCCGGTCGATGATTCATCTGTTGTTTATTTACAGAGTTCTGATTGAGATAATTGTATGAAAGCGTCAATACAGTTTCTACTTCTAGAGCTGCAATATTTTCGCTCATGTAATACCTCAATAAAATTAAAATGTTTTAATCTGTATATAATTGTTGTCCTTTCTGGAATCAATAAAAGCACATAGGTAACAGAGGTAAAAATAAATTGCAAAACTTGAACTTTGAGAACAATTACTACAAACCCTGACGCGTGCACTTTACGCCTAAAGCACGACGACATGCTTCGTCCCGCCAAAAATGGGTATCGGTGACCGGTCCTGCCTTTTAGGGTAAGTTTTTTGGCTTTCGAATACATTTGCGATGTATCGCGTTATTCCATCGTGTATTGGTAATGAGTATAGGCAGGTATAAAATCTACTTGTTATTACAAACTCTGATTATAATTTAATCATAAGGATATATAACCTTAAATATTTCTATGCAATGAAGATCCTACTAAGGTTCATGGTAAAGACAGACGAAATGCCTTTGTGTCTACGTTTTAAGGGAATTCTCTTTATTACAGTGTATTTTCAAGATTTTTTAGTTTATCCACAATCTCAGCTGACGTTATGGGAAAGGCGCTCAATTGCAATTTCCAGAACATATATATTAGTATTAGAGTCCGTTTTTTAACTTGATTATGATAGCTAGATAGAAAGGCATTAGAAAATGCTTTACCATCATGTTCTGATTTCATTACGATGTTTTCAATCATGAAAATCTCGTCAAAAAATTAGATTTTAAACGTACGTCGCTTGACACGGTCTATAAAAATGATATCACTGAATAATTCAAAAACTTCCGAGGTTTCTTTAAAAAAAAACTCTCTAAAAAAAGAAAAAATAAATAAAAATTATAACATTAATCATGAGTAACTGTAAATATGTAAATTGTATAATAATTTTGCATCTAGAGCTTCAAAAATTATTTGTGTACTGTTCATGAGACATAATTTAATTAAAAGTTTTGTAATATTTCGTTTATAAGTATAAGTTTAATATTACGTGAAAAATAATTTCGGTCATGGGTGAACCTTTTAAATAACTGTTAACTACACGGCCTCAAATATACGAAATATTTCAGGACTGGTTTATAATTTCACTTTTATTTCAGAATATAATTCGGAATTTCGACAAGCGAGTTGTACCTACATACAATTAATTTGTTTTCCAGAAAATCGTCAGTAACGTATATCATACCACTTCTCAACATAGATTCACTCGGAGGGCTTCCCTCAAGATTTAAGATGGTAGTTGTATCTTCAATTTTTTAAATCTAGTTTCATTAAAGTATATTTCACAATAAATAAGCTTTTGCCATTGTTAAAGAGAAATTTGTTTCGTTCGTTGCAGATTGTCCAATAAAAGTATGGTAATTCCATTTAACCTATCGATTATTTTTCATGATGTAATTATTAGTAGCAACACAAAAAGTTACTCTACAGCGTTTAGGATTCGATTTGAAAATGTATTAAGTAAAACAGAAATTGCGCGAAAATACAAAATTGTGCAAAAATAAAATATAACATTTCATTCTAGTCTCACACGCATGACCTTGGTAACTCTAGGGCCTTGACAGCTTCACCGAACTACTAAATATGGAACAAAAAAAATACTAAATTGTCCAGAATATTCGCAGATGTAATAGTGTCGTTTATTATGTGCTCCGACACTTTAAGTAAATTCGACTTTTGTACAAAAAGTAGGAACATTCATGGCTTCCTATATCTATAATACTATCCTGAAATACTGTCAAATCCAGGGTGTTTTAGTCCATACTGCTAAGCGTCTAATTTATAAGTGGTTGATGCGTATGACGAAACTGAACATATATTTAAAATTAAATCGCAACTGCATAACATAGAAATCTATTCAGACCTGTAATATATGTAAATGTTTATGTGTATGTATATTTGAGACTAATTATATTGCGTATTTGTCATATTTTCAAATTACACATTTAATAATCTAACAATTTAGCTTATAATGAATTGCATATGTGTAGGCTTCGAAAAGGTGTTTCTTGTTAAAATACCAAACTGGTTATTCATATACTAGGTACCAAGATACAGGCTCTGCCTATTTGAAAGCCATTGTAAAAATGAATGATAATAAGAAATGTAAAAAAATAAAATTTGGAAAAAAATGTGTTTTGTCTCATTTCATTTTAGCTTATCGAAATATATTTAAAGTATATGTCTTTAAGAATAGAAATAATAAGTATTTCTTATAATTACTGGTTGATCCTATTTTATATATTTTCTCATTTGAACTTCAACTTTTGAGTTTTTGGCGGGATCTTAGTCTGTCACGTAGTGGTTTTTATATTTTATTCATAATCTTGTGTTATTAGACTCTATATTTTGTAATATTGGTGGTGTTTTACGTAATATAATACGGTTATTATGCACATGTGAAGTGGATGGGAAATAATACCACGGAGCATGCATTCTGAGATGCCACCAAAACTCCATGGAAAGTTCTAACAAGGAAACCACCATCTTGTTAGAACATTATAATTATCGCAAGACACTTGGCAAAATCTTGTTACTTGACGCTGGCTAGTGCACAAATCGTGACGGAGCCAAAAAAATAAAGAAGAAGAACTTCAACTTTTTTGTAATGACATCTCGTAATTTTTTCTCAGTTGAAGCGAATAAGTTATTGTCAGTGGGTATCAAAACTTAACCTTTCAGTATTTGTCAGTGTCAGATAATTGACATTTGTCAAAATTTGTCACGTCACACGATTTCAATTTCACGCTTTGACTTCTGTTATCGTGTTATCAGTTTTATCATAAACATTATAAATTAATGTAAATATTAAAACGATGAGCTGACGTGTCTATAAAACCCTATTTATAACGAATGCATTCCAGTCTAAGCTTTTACTTATAAATTCAAAATATGGCCGGCGCTCCGTTGAAGTTGGGTTCGGTGATATCGTTCTGTGTCGTACTGTATGCAGTGTACTATCGTAAAAATGATGCCGGAGACCTGAGGCTATCTCCTGTAAGAGACCACCTTTTATTTTTGGAGAACGATAACAAAGTGGGTGTTGGTAACTTACAGCCGCGAGTTGCTCTCGGGTACGGAGCTTGCCACGACCTTTTCGTAAATGCAACATCATTGTTAGATTATCGGGAGATGAAAGGAACGCCGGAACATTTCAATGAGATCAGAAATAAAGATGAGTTTCTCAAAAGTTTCTCTTATTTCTTCAAACATGGTGCTGCTGCGGAGTAAGTCTATTAAGTATATATGCAAAGCATTCAAGTAACTATATATCATCCTATATATAAATAAGTAATGCTTATCCTAATGTTTGATTATGTTTTTCTATTGTGACATAAATAGTTTTTTATAAAAATTATTTATTTCTAGGAGGTTTATGTCAAATTCAGAACTTTATGATCAATTAATAGAGCAAGCATTGAAACTGCCTGATACAAGATGGTCTATTGGAGGCAATGCACCTCTTATGGCAAAACGCTTCAACATAGAAGGCTGGAAGGTAATGTTTGCTGGGAAAATGAGCAAAAAACTTAAAGAATATATCCCTAATGATATTAAAATAGTTGGTGATGAGGAAAATGAAGAAGTCAAAGATGATGTTCACATGATTTTAGAGTACAAAGCTGATGAAATATTTGGTCCATATAAGGCCCCGAGAGCGAACAGATATATCATGCATAATGATGAAAATAATCCTTTATTAAGTTCCTTGGAGAAGTTTGGAGAACACTTGCCAGGGTTTAAACCTAACTTACTAGTCATTAGTGGTTTACAGATGATGGATAATTACCCCTTTACAGTGAATGATGTCACAGGTATTTTTTTATACATACTTTTTATGTATTTCAAAATTACTATTGAACTTTCTATAACCAAAAAAAAACATTTTATTAAGGGAATTCTCTTTAAGAATATTTTTTTAAGAAACTCATGTTTTTTATGTTTCTAATGTCCATTACTTAATCAGAATTATTTAATTTCTATTTATTTAAACCATCAGTTGATTTTTTAAGACCCAGACTTTAAAATGTCGTATATGTTTTTAATTTCACAACATTGTACATTGTATATTACATGGTTTAGTAAAAAAAACATTCATACAAATGATAAAATAAGTTTTACATAAAATTACAAATTTACAATACATAATTTGTTTATTTTGAAAGTTTTGTAATAAATCAGGTATTTTTTTAAGCTTATGCTGGCAATAGTCTGTTGACCTGTGCCTCATGAGATCTACATTCGTTTGCATGGAATTTAAACCTCCATAGTTTTGAACAGTCCAGGGGTTAATAGAACTTAGCTTAATAAGGTTTCTCTTTAATTAATGCTTCAAGGACTCTGCCCTTGTAGGATTTGTCTAACAGAAAGTATAAAATAAAATAATTTCTATGAAGCTATTTTGTGTAACCCTCATTCTAAAGATAAGCACCCAGTAATACTTACAATTAGGAAAACATTGTATGAGTGTGACAATTTAGATTTTAATACGGTCCTAGCCTGGATCCCGGGGCACTGTGGTATCCTAGCTATGAGACTGTGGACTCCTGTGGAAAATGTTCTATTTGGTCTGAGTCCTTGAACCATTACAGGATTTACGCGAGGGACTTATACTTATTGTCTAAACCGGGGTTGTTTAATGCATGGCAAAAGAGTTGGACTTTGTCACGGAAATTAAAGGGCAAGCATAATGACCCTTTGCAAATTAATATCACACAAAAGCCATGGTTTTTTAAATTTAGAAATGTTAGCAAAAATGTTACCTCCATCATTTACCGCCTCCGCCTTGGTCACACCTGCACACCAGTACATTTGGCTAAGCTAAGGATTAGGGATCACTCTATTTGTGAGTGTGGCTTAGAGGACGGATCCCTTGATCACATTTTTTTTAATTGTTCTAGAAACTGTTTCTCTGTGTATGATGTTGTACCTCCTTCTATTTCTCGTTCTATTAACATTATGTGCCTCTTAACTCTTGTTGCGAATACCAGCTAATTGTAGAATCCTTGTCAAAATTTATTAAAACTAACAAAATTAAAGTCTAGGTTTTAGGATCTTTTTATTTTTTTTGTGGTTTCTGTTTATAGGTAGTCAGGTCTGGAGATGTAAAAAAAAATGTTGGGTACAATCTCTATCGTTTATGGTTCTATTCACTTGACACTGGTGAAATTGTATGCGCACACATGTTGCCATATTAAGAGAAGAAGATAATCTCTATTTACTGATAATAATAAAAAAAATAGAATAATATTTACCTTATTTAATTTCAGATCTCAGAGCAGAACGATTGGAACTAGTCAAAGCACAAATATTTCACAACCACTTACTACGCTAGCTCACTTTGAGATGGCCAGCTATGTTGATTTAGACTTACTCAAACATCTAACTACAAAAGTACTCCCTTATGTAGACTCAGTTGGAATGAATGAGCAAGAATTGACAAACCTCTACAGTGTTCTACAACATGGAGAAGTCAGTGTTGTAGCAGACTCAAATCCTAGAGTAGCAACAGCGTTGGACCAAATGCGTCAAACATTCCAACTAATAAGACACCAAAACAAGAAATATGGTAGTAATAGAAAATTAACTAGAATCCACGTACACACATTAGCATACCAAGCTATTTTGACTGTTAAAAACTCTCAATGGAAGAGAACCGAAGCCGCTGCTGCTAAAGCCTCTTTGACAGCTCATAGATATGTGTGTAACACGCAAAAAATCTCTTTAGAGAAATCAAAACTGCTCCTCGATGATAGTTTTTCGACTACGACTGACAATGACAATAATAGTAGGGTTTTCTTCGAACCAACAAAACCTGTTGCATGTTGGGATGAAGTTATCAGTGGAGAAAATGTAGACATATGCGTTGCTCCTGTACTCATTTGTACCGAAGCACAGTTGACAGCAGGGGCTGGTGATAATATTTCAGCAGCTGGCTTAGTGCTTCAAGTAGAAATCTGAGTTCTAAGTCAAAAACAGAAATTGCATTTATATTTTATAAATTATTTTTATCTTATGATCTGATTTAATTATTTACTAAAGGTGGTAGTAAAACTTGGAATTGATAAGAAGGGTTCAATTATCAATTGTTTTTCAGTAATCCTGAACAATCTTCTATTAGTCAGTAATGAAGACTAAACAAGTATGGAGTACACTTTCCCATTAGGTTTATGAAACTATTTGATTATATTTTTACCAATAATTAACTAATATATTTTTAAATATTTATTACAAATGATCTTTCTTCATTCCATTTGTACCGTATTATGCATTTTATGTTATTATTAATTAATAGTTGTATATACATAATAAAAATTGATGCCATGTTATTAACTGAACAAAGTGTGCATTGTGCACTTACCTTAATAATTGTTTTTAATAACAAAACGCAAAATTTGAGTAATTCACTATATTGAATGTTAAATATTATAATTTAAGAACACACACTTCACTAAGAAATTCAAATATTTTTGCACTGTTATTATTTTTTGGGAATTACATTGCAATGTTTGAGCAGTGGTATATCTAGTCTTAAAGTGGTCTTTTATCAAAATGTAGTGGGGGGGTTTATAATTGCTGCATTATATAGTTCCTTGCATGATGTGGACTTTAAGACCTAAGAACACTATCATTATTTTCATTATTAGCCGCATATTATTAAGAAATTGAAATTATGAGTAACATTTAAGAATTTTTGCTTATACATATGAGGAACATAGTATTATTGATATGGCGGTAGCTATGTCCCAGTGTCTGAACTAATATAAATCAGGTATTGAATTAAGTTCTATAAATAACAGAATTCATCACTGTAAAGAGTCAATTTAGTACATTTTTTGTTATTGGATAGTGTTACTTCTGGGTATCATGTTTCTCATAAATTTATTCTACACACGATACATTTCTTTATTGAATGTCTTTTTTTTATTCTATATTGAGAATGAGTCAATATGCGTAAGGATTACTATTTGCTGTGCTCTGTATTATGAATTTATTTTATATAAAGGTTATTTATTACTATTTTACATTCCGGATTATAATTTAAGAGCAATAACTCTAAGTACTTGTGTTATTTAAATAAAAACACTAAACTGCATTTTTTTATTTTATTACAACTTTTAATTTATGTATACATGCAAGAGTAACAAGTTTGAAAACTTACATACTACCTTTATAACTATGGCATGCAATCCTTAATTCTATTTCATGCAAATATTATAATATATCATATATATATATATATTATTCATAATATATGTAAAGTAAATCTAAAATAAATTAATAACTTCTGATATTTGGTGTTCCTTTCGTGGAAGTTAAGAAAGTTACATACATTTTATACAATATCCAAAGCAATCCTAGTTCTTTTCAAATTTGGCAAGGCAAGGGACAGCTATGTGGCAGGTGGAAGTGTTAAAAGAAAACAGTAGAGGCTACTTGAACATACATATGACTCACAAGTTTCGAGAATTGTTCTGAGCTCCTTGCCTAGCAAAATACTTGGTCTGACATCCACTTGATCATTCCATGAAATGATAAGAAATATCTCTTAAAGACTATAGATATTCACATTCATGGTAAGCATTTCCAAATGATACTGTACCGTTTATAGGCAGTGAAATTAAATTCATCAAATAATAAACATTTCAAATCACTACCAATAAATTATCAATCATCCAAATTTTAAAGACTTACATATTATAGAATAAAAAAATATAAGGTTAAATAACATTAAGCAGTAGAGATAAAACAGGTACATTCCACTCCAAGCTTTTGACTGCGCTGAATATAGATACACTGAACAGAAATTTAGATGTAAATACATATAATATATGTGTAACAGTGAAACAACTTAATGATAGATGAATATCAATTTTAGATTCCAATAATATTATTGTAAATTACTTTTGTATTAAACATTTGACTATATTATTACATCTATATTCAGAACGGTCAAAAATATATGTACAAATACAACTGTATATGTTGGCATCCACTGAACATTTTACATTATATAATTATTTCTTATTAACTGTTATATTATTAATGTGTTACATAGTTACACCAACTCGCTGACCCAGCAACGACATCAGCAATACTAGCTAAGGGTAAACTACAGAGAGGAAGGTCTACTTATATCTAAAAACAAAACGCAACACCCATGTCAGTATAACCTAAAGTCAGAATTAATAAGCTCTCATGTACCAGTCACTATTTGAATTTGAGAATATAAATTTCCCCGAATTGTGAAGTTTGTACATTTTTAAACAAAAACTTTTTATTTTTTTTTATTTTTATGTAAGTAATACTGACACAAGCTTTAGAAAACACTTAATTTAATAGTAAATGAGATTTTCAGTCTTAATTTAATTATTTCTACTCTGAGTGTTCATCAAATTTAATTCTTTTATTCTGTTTGACCGTCGGTTTCGATGGATCATAAAGGCCACTTCTCACAAACCTTTTCGCGGCTTCAGTGTTCACTGTTGGTCTCTTATCACGGTCTTTTGCCTGTTGCCATTTCAACATCGCTGCTTTAACTCTCTGAAGTTCGTCTTTGATTGGATGGGTCATTGGATCTATTCCTTGTATACGTAAGTGCACCCAGTACAGAGAATTTAAAGTAAAAGCTAGAAACAAATCTAGTTCTATCTGCGCTGGAAGTGGAAGCTTCTCGTAGTTTTGTTTAAGAGGTAACACCTGGTCTAAAACTTCCTGTATTTCCTTCAAGTTTTGGACAAGATTATCACAATTGTTTACGAAGTCCATGTCTTTTGACAATTCACCATAATTAATATTCCAGTTAAACTTTTTAAAAGGTATATTTACCTTCATTTTGCACCCTCAGTGATCAGTACTATCACAGATATCACAATATTTCTCTAGTTGTCTAGCTTAATTAATTCAAGAACACGTTTCTAAATCCAAAGCTAATAAAGAATAGAAATGACATTTGGTTTTGACATATTTGACAGTAAATCATAGATTTTTCTTAGCTACAGGAATTTGTTTAGTTTTATTACAAACTACAATGAAAATTTTGATATGAAATATATAGGTGACGTGATTTTGCAACAATTTAGTTGGTAAATAATATAAAGGGAGTTACTGGTGTAAGACACGAAGCTACGCCATGACTATTATGATAAGAAACTGTTACGTCGGGATAACGGAGAGATCATCGAGTCTGCATAATATTTGACGGAGGATTGTATTCGTTTTTTAAGTTTAAAAATTTTGCTTTTTTTTAAGTTCTACCGGATATATAGTTTTGATAGGATTCAATATTTTCTACGTACCTACCGGAGCTGTCGTATTTCAAATGATTTGTTATTGTATATGTACTTCAACCATTTCGTTTCTTATTCTATAAATAAATGAAAAAAACTCTGTAAAAGTCTACAGGTTCTAAACTTCTATTAATGAGAAGAGCAAATGAAGTGATGATTGATTGGTTTTATCTACATTTATTTAGTGATTTTTAAAACTAGTATTGTTTATAGTCGTATATAATAATGTTTAATAGATGTACATGAAGTGAGCAATACCATTTTTTTATGGCGTTAAAACCCCATTATCCTTAAAATAAACCTAGTTTCTGCGCGAAACAAATTAATTTACAGTTTAATGCCCTATTGGTTGTTTAAAATTAGTTTACTTATTAACAAAATGATCAGTTTAGTCTTCCCATTTTTAACCTAATCTCGCTTCAAATTATATCCATCTTGTTATTTCCATACCTTAATACCCTAATTATTGACTCATATGAGAAAACCTACGGTGTTTTAATTTAGTTATCAACTTAGACATCAACTTACACATGTTGTACTGATGTTACTATTAGACAGAGGCTGCTGGCTTATTCTTTTTGGAGTTTGCTGGGCTTCCTGTACTATGTAATATTTGGCCACTTGTTACTCGTGATACTATTAACGCGATATGTTAATTAAATATATTGGCAAAATAAAAAATACAGCTCATTGCAGAATGAAATTTATCTTAATTTTGATTTAATAATAAATTTGTTTTGTTTTGACTAGTATGTTTCTAAGACTAGAACAATATAGTCTCCCTAAATGAACGCACATAAATACTAAAAACAAATAATAAGAAAACCATTGCATCTTCGACATAAATTATGCGACGCTTTATTCTACGAATGTAATGAATACTGTTTTACAATTTTATTGTTCTTACATAATACATTGCATAATCGAATGAATCCATATAATAAATTGGAGAACTCGTCCTTTTCTATATCATTATTGTTGTAAAAAGTATATATACCAAAATATATTCCTGTGCATATTGTATAATATGAACTTCAGTCTTAAAATATTATATTCCGATTACATGAAGTAGGAAAAGTAAATTTCATTAACCATTGAGATCTATAAAAATAATGACTAAAAGGATTAAAATGGACATTTTCCACGTGTCTTGTGTGTACAAGTTCTCTCGCCAAAATCTCCTTACCGAATACACGACACAGATTAAAAGATACGGACACGATTAAATAGTTAAATTAAAAGACTAAGGTTTTGGCGAATAGAACGCAATAGGGTTTAATTATATAGTTTGTTTTTTTTTTTCATAATCTTGCGTTGTTTGTGTAATATTGGTGGCATTTTACATAAGAGACCATTCCTTAATTACGAAAGGTTCCCTAGGAGGGAGGGGATTTAAAAATCTCTACGTGTCCTTATACTGGCAGAAAGGGAGGGTAAGCCCATTCTTACGTAACATTTGTAAGTCGAAATTTCGTATTAGAAATCTAATTCCATTTCAGATACTGATTAGAATTGTTCACTTTAAAGTTATTTAAAAACTTAACAACAAAAGAACATAACTTAACAACAAAAGTAATAACTTAACAACAAAAGTATATAACGTAAATCATTTGTTAAACAATAAACATCTTTGTTTTAACTCAATCTGTGAGTTTTAGTGTAACTGATCCTTTTATAACATTGTATTATTCAGAAAAAACACAATAGAATCTTACGTTAGAAGAGGGGGAGGGGGCGGGTGGAGTTATGAGAAATCTTATGTATCATTATAGGGTTAGGGGGCGTCCATAAATTACGTGAGGTGTTTTTTTTAATTTTCTGCCTCTCCCTCCCCCCCTGGTGAGATGTCGTGAGATTTTATTCAACCCCCTCCCCCATCCCCCAATCTCACGTGAGATTTATATATAATGGTAAACCACCAAATATGGTATAGGGCTATCGACAAAATTTTATATGCGAAATTAATGAATGGCTCATAATAGACGTTGGTTTTTGGGTACAAGTGAAGTTGAGACGAAAATAATAAAGGGATTTGAATTTCCAGACGTCACTAAAACTCCATAAAAAGTTTCAATAATAGACCATCTTGTTAGGACACTGAAATTAGCACAAGACAATTTGTTATTAGACCCACATGACAATGGTAACAATAACCTTCAATAAAGCGGATTGGTTGGCAAAATATGAACGAGTGGCATTCGACGCGATATATAAATACTATTTATATTTGATTTTCATGCTAACGGACCGTTTGACAATTTTGTAAAGCATTTGATCAATAATCTTAAGGCACTTAAGGTACTTTGAAATTACCAACGACTGTGCAACTTTTACATAAATCATGACCGAGGAATCTTTGTGACTTTATAGTATTCACACAACGCCTCAAGGGGAAGGGAAGTAAATCGTATCAAATTGCGACCACGTCTCTCTCCCATTATATTATTAATTCCGAATATATTTATGCAAAGACAACAAAAATTAAAAAAAAAAAAAAAATACACTCGACATGCTTACGAACTAGCTCGTTGGTCTGGCACACCACACTTGTATATTTTTTCTGTCACTATCACGGGAATAAAATTAGTTTTCTGAATTTTTGTCCTTTCAAGCTAGTCAGTAAGTGTGATTCGAGACCAGCTTCCTGTTGCAACCGTATAATACTATATTTCTCAATCACCGCTCGTATCAAATGTAACCTATGATTAAAAGTACTCGGTTGTTCAAATGAATGAAAGCTCATGGAACTGAAAATATCCGAATGTAGAAATGTGTTTAAAGTCTTTGCAACGACATAACTGATGTTATAATATTTTGTTGAGAAATTTTGTACTCCATTTTCTTTAATTAATGATCTTATAAAATCTTCTGTTTTTAAACAAACTCTAAAGACATCTTCACTGGAGAAGCATATTCCACCAAAGTTTCGAATGGTTATTAACTTGTGGTGCCATAACTTTGTGCTTATCAATAAATTGTCAATGCATTCTTCACATTTTAATTCTTGAATTAATCTACGAGCTACATATCCAGAAATATAACCGATTATAAGTTTTGAATCGTTTACTACGCGTTCGTAATTAAGTTTCTCCGCCAATATTTCACAGTTTATACTGGCCTGGACATCGGAAGTTGAGATTTTGTAATCGTTTTGAAGAAGTTTAAACTGTTTATGGTCATAACAGCTTATAGAACTAGTACTGTTAATAATGTTTACCGAGGACGTTGCGAAGATTGAAAAATTATCTAATGGTATTGTGTAAGTTGCGATAGTGGAACGCAACTGCAAATAAATAAGAACTTTTTTATACGCTGCACGGAATTGAATTGCATCCGGATTATTATCTCCACAATGTTTCCTAATGGATCCGAAAAATAAATGAAGGTGTTCTTGACTTAACCGATACGTCGATATATACCTCATTATTTTCTTTTCTTCAACCATTTCACAGTACAGTTTCTTTAAACTTTCAATGCATATTAACGCACAATCAAAACCGGTCAGACGTTGTATATCAATAATTCGTTTTTTCAATATTTTCATTATAATTCTGGGGTCCCCCCCATATGGCCCTTTGATAGTTCTTATTTGTTTCACTTGAACCCGCAACGAAAGGATATACGTTTTTACTTTATTCAACAACTCAAAAATATTCTCCTTATTTCCATTGCACAGATGACTCTTGTAGCCGTAAAATGATACCTTCGGGAGTTGAAGACATCAAGCATATTATTCAACAGAGTGATAAAATTTATAGTACCTGTAGTATGTAAAAATTGGGATGTTTTTAATAGTTTATTACAAAGTTCGAGGGTTTTAGTAACACTCGTGCTTAGTAATTGAGTAGTAAATTTACTTTTCATCACTTGGTTACGAAACTGTATCAGTATGGGTGACAACTTGTTTGTAAATGTGAGCCCTTCATTGTGTTGTAATTTATTCAAATTCACAAGCGTTTGCCACTTCACTTTATTGTCGTTTTCGTCGAAAAACATTCCTTTAGTTTCAAATGTATCCCTTATCAGTTTTAAAACATGACAAGGATCTATAAAGATGTATACGTTTTCCAATGTAGCGGGATGTGAAAAATAACTTCTCATATTCGCTGGATCCGTTAGTTTACAGCCGAGTGCTTCTGCAACCGTATAATTCATTTCACACCCGTCAAACGTTAAGCTGACAACCCTGACACCGACTTTATTACACTTTTGCAAACAAATATTAATTAATTTCACTTTTATTTCAGCAGAGACATCAGCCGCCAAGAAATATCCAACTGGTATTTTCCAATCTTCTGTCAGTGAGACTAACATAAACACTAGAGATTCCGTTGCTTTTTCTTCTTCTGAACCTGTTCCATAATCCACTGAACTGATATTATATTCTCATAAAGTTTTCGCTGCCGTAAGGTCATCTCGCTAAACACAAGCGAGCATAGTAAAGGTTTTTCTTCGGAAGCGATTGAAGATTTGAGCTCCAAGACCAAAAATGCTTCTTCTGTGAAACCAGGGATCTGCTTTAAACGATTCATAACAACTGCTCAGAGTTTCAAGGCTTGACGAATCATTGTTATGTGTTTTTATGGCAGTTTTAGACGATGCTCCTGAAGAAGAATTTACTGGAGACTCAATTTTTTCTACATCTTGGACAGCACGCAAGTTTGTTATTTTTACAGGGAATACTCTTTTTTAATATATTAATGTATGTTTCGACAGCTGTAACGTTATTTAATAGCCTATTTTCGTTATCAATCCGTGACTCTTTAAGTAATTTTGCCTTAAGTTCTCTAATATTGTTTATGAGTCGTCGATTTCTATATCTAAGAATTTGGTTTTGCTTTCTTAATCGTTCCTTTTTTGCATACAATAACCTTCGGCAGGCTAAATCTTTTTTCAAAACTTTTTTAGTTCTCGTTTTTATTTGTGAAACCAATGTGGGATTTTCATGTGGCACAGCAGACTTTTTAAGGAACCGGCGTCTTTTTGGAGTCTCGTAAAAATCTTGTTCACAAAAATGTTTAGAACAAATAGTCGAATGATCTGACTGGTAACCAAGATTCTTCTTCTCTATTTTCTTGAACAAATTCTATCCACAGCTCCCTTTCTTCTTGCCCCGGACGTGGAAACCTTGAAATAAATATATCGAATTAAATTGGATTTTATATCTCCATATGTTTCTGTTACGCTTTTGAAATGATCTAAATGATATAAATTATCTCTAATATAATAATAATCATGTAGCTACTAACGTAGTCAGTAAAAATAAAAAGTAACTATTCCATATCCTTGTCAAACTATTTTGCTCCAGTACATCCACTAGGGACCGCGCCGATATTAAAAGCTTTTTGTTACTTTCTTTTGTCTATTCTCAATACTAGCTTTTTCTTGGTCGGCGCCGACTCCTACTTTCACATATTTAGCTTCATTACCAACATATTTTTATGCTACATCACATATACTAATGAAATTCCTACTCTACTAACGAAATGACCATACATTTAATACGACCAGTGACTTACTGACCTTTCTACATATATTTTTTGAAGTGAAACTTCCTTAGAATCGTGATTTCAAACCGGATGCAACGGAAAAACGACAGGTAAGAGACAGAAATACAAAAATGTGTAGCATGAAGCCGGCAAAGAATGAGACAGTCATATACATACTATTTTATATTATCGGTCTCTCCTGTTTGTGCCATGCTTCGTAGCATCCCCACTCCCGTCTTCTAAGCATAGTCGCCTGTAACTAGTGAGCCAGAGCGAGAGAGCAAATGTCGGTGTGTATGTATAGTGCACACTGTTTAATACTTGCTTGTATTGGATCATTTAACGTGTGCTAGTATATGTCAAAAGTACGTATACTACTGTACAATAAATGCGGCTGCGTATTATAGCTTTTTAGTAAGTCAGCGTGGTATGTTATTATTTAACAGTGTTTGTTATTTTTATATCTTGTTATGCTAAATAATAAATTTTATAAGACTGCCGAAAACTAACGCCGAATTGTTGTTTTAAAATCTCTTTTAAAATTAATCAAAATACTTTAATTTTTAAACAAATAAACTTTGTAATTATCCTACCCTTGTTATATATATTCATCTCATTCTTTTGTCGATTTACTGAAGTTTCACTTCTATCGTGTGTGAATCGCACACACACTTTTTTTTGTACCTTTTGCGATCTGCTAATGTAATTAGATAATTCATTAATTATATACGTACTTATGGAAGGTTACGCCTTTAGATAATTGCGTTGATCTGCCTGTATAATTGTTACAGTCCCGAAGTATGCAATTCGGCATTTTGATAAAATACTATTCTACTATCACGTACGTAAGTCTGTAACAAGTGAAAAATTTAATTCGTACACTGATGTTTATTTATTTACTTTTATTTTCTTCTTTAATTCATAATTTTAAACTTAATGACATTTACTCATAATTATTGGATTTTGACCACCCATTTTGATGTAAGAAAGCTGTAAGTAGCTGAAAGTAAAATATTCTGCTTTTCTAAGACATAATCGATTTAACGACAGAGTACGTCTAACTATTCCTGCGTGTTTGCAAGACAAATATTAAAATAAATTGTTACGTCGATTGTAACGTGATAAGAAAAGAAAATAGTATAACATGAGTCGATAGTAGAATGTCGGGTGATACAGAACGACCAATGACATAGCACTTCTATAAAAGGATCCGGAACTTCACGCGAGCGGCACTTTTTAAACACAGCATATACACCTTCAAGAAGGAATGCAAAATGATACAAACAGTATCAAAATCCATTATGTAGTTTAGAAGAACTAGAGTAACACACAGCAGATTAAAAAAGGTCTTTGTTTTAAAATATATACTTTTCTGTATATACGAGCATCCATCTATAATATAAGAATGAATTGCTAAATGTGTTGCTAAGCGCAAAACTCGAGAACAGCTGAACCGATTTCGCTAATCCTTTTTTTTTTTAATATTCCTTGAAGTACGAGGATGGATCTTACGGAGAGAAAAATTTTAAAAATTACCTGGAAAAGTCTTAAAACGACACTTTTCTATACTCCCATACAAATGATTCGTAATAATACTTAAAAGTCAATTTGAACTTTAATACCATACTATAAAGTTTAAGTGTTAGTGGAGAGATTCCGGGAAGGCAAAACAATTGAGTGACGTTAGTATCGTAAAAATATGAATGTCAATATTTATACGATGGTCCCGAATAGCAGAATAAGTATTAAAAACTTGACTGTTAGGCGTTACGAAGTTCGCTGGGTCAGCTAGTATTTATATATTATTCAATTCACACATGAAATTGCCCTTTAACTAAAAATAAAAAACAAACATTTATTTATTTAGATCTATTAAAAACACACAGTCACATACAAAAAACAGTTGGATAAAAATGATAAAAACAATAATACTAGACTGAAGCCCGGATAGGTGTTAAAACATTGACAATGCTTACTGCAACTAACAATATTAAAAAGTTAATTTATATAACGTTTTATATTTAATGTATATATGAATAAAAATCAATCGCATCACTTCAGAGCGACTGCACAAATTTGGACAATTCTTTTTTGTTGTGTTTGTAATTATCAGTTCGAGGTTTTGTATTACAGAAAATATTTAAAAAACCCAATGGACAAGTGAAAAAAATGCATAAGTCTTTATATGGTAAAGAGTAAGTGAGTAAATGAGTCCAACAGATGACACCAGGAAGATCTTTTATTAAAACATTTACTGCTTTCATTTATCGTAATAATATAAAACTGTATTGTCATCTATGTTTCTATAAACTATATATAACTATACTATGTATTTGTATCTACCCTACAATATACAAAGACATGGCTACTAAAAAAATCAACATAATGGATCCAGAACAGTCACTAAAGTTTAAGTTCCTCAAAATATTTGGTATCACTAGATGTAAATCGTATTTTTTCTTCAATACATCATGAATTCATTTAGCTGTAGTAAACTCAGAATATGCTATGTTAAATAATCTGAAAATTATTCCCATAACCTGTAAAACTTCTTCATAACTCAGCATCATTATTACATTTTCTTTTACTCCATTTTCTTTTATTTCCTGCTGTTTGTTTGCTCTCAACAAATCCATCATCCCACATGATCTAAAAGTCTATATTAATACCATCAAAAGTGAGTCATTATTCCTGCATACAATGATTAAACTAAAAAATGTTTTATTACTACTGGCAATGTGCATAATAGAGATTCTGCATACCTGAGATAATAATAAAAGAGGTTTGGATAATCAAGTTTCCACTATAATAGTATTCCAATGATATTTAATTACCTTTTGGACTGATTTAAATAACTATTTGTCTTTACTACAGCAATGTGCCGCAAATTAATTCTCCAGAAAAAAGTTTTGTTGTTTCATGAGAAGTATATATATTTGAGCTATCTTACATATTTTGTAATTTTGTCAATACAAATTAATATTTCAAATAGCTCAAGCACTCTGTAACAGTAATGTTCCAATAATATGAAATGGGTTACCCCTGGTAGCCATCTTTATGTTTCATAAAATTCACATCTGACTTTACTTTTTTAAATGCAATTATGATATTATATTTATGAAGTATTGAAATGTAGATGAGAAGTTTAAAAAAAAATTAATTGAATGAATTAAGTATAATTAGAGTCAGTTATGAAAATAGGTAGATAAATGTGATGTACACCGCTAACCAATTTTTTTTACTGCTCAGAATATCCATATGCAGAACACAAATTTAGATATAAATACATATTATATCATATGTATAAGATCAAGATGAATTAAGTATAGATAAATGCTAATTTTAGATTCCTATAATATTTTAAATTAATCTCTTCAAAGCAATCAAAAAGAGTGATGTGAATTATACCAAAATAAAATATATTATTTTTATTTTACTTACCCCCAACAAATAAATTGTCTTGATAGTTTGCCCCTATAATATATATAAAAAAAAAAAAATGTCTTGATACAATAATATAGAAAAAAAACATATTCCTATTTATTTCTGCTAAGATTAAATGAAAATGATTCGATACCAACACTATTTCGAATGTCTGATGTGTAAGTCTAACTACAGCTTTCCTTATTCTAAGCTATTAAATTAAAAATGTATTTACAATGTTTTGACCCACTCTCTGAGTAATGGTAGAAACAAAACAAAACAGATTTTTCAAATTTTTGTTTTCAAAATACCTTCTTTTGCTTACACATCATGTAGCCTTTCAAATTATATGAAATTTGTGTCCTGCAAAGTGATATAAACATTTTCTAGAAGCCCGACCAGAATGTTCTCTTTAGCTGAGTAAGCCTATATGTGAAATTAGTGTGATTTGTTACAAATTCTCTCATTAAATTCAATGTATAATGTTTATAACACAGAGCAGTTTCCAATTAAAAGGTAGTTTACCTTGATTACTTACCAACCTATTGTTTTACTTAAAACAAGTAACATTTCCCTTGTTTAGAATTTGCATCACATTACAGCCGTTCTTAGAGATTTACACAGTTTATTTTAAATACCAACCAATTTTATAATACTTTCAAATTACAGTCAAAGTCGTAGAACTTTTTGTGAAACGATATTTTGTCTTTGATTAGGGGTGTTCGATTTATATAGATTTTCAAAAAACATCGATGTTTCGCTGTGTTTCAATCAGAAAATTAGATATCAATATAAATGATTGAAAATCGAATATTTACTCGAGGATATCACCCTTGATATACTGTTTTACTAGCAGAAACTAAGCAGTCAATCAGAGTTGAGAAAATTGTAAACTATGGTCATAATTTAAGTTCGACGTTCATTCAATCTAGATTTTTCTTTTGGACTGATCAACACAAATTGTTACAATAAGGAAAACTAATATTGATAATCAGCACTTGTTCTAGCAATCACGCCACCTCATACAAAAAGGCAAATAGCAGTACCTTAACATAGACTTTCAATATTATCTTTTTTTAATAAATATTAGTTTTATATTTCGATTTGAATATATTATAGAAAGATTCATGGAATACGTAACATAATCAAGCTTACATACATTGTAAAAAACATTTTAAAATCATGTGCAATTAGATACAACTTATAAATTTATATGCCTTTTTATAGACTAAAATGTCACCCAAATAAATTTACGAATAGCTACCCCTAGGAGAAAGAGCGCAGCGCTGCGTTAACAAAAGTAAATGAGATAAGTTATTTGTTTATTTAAGGGCACCTAGATGATTTCATGAAATCTCTTCGGATATGCGGTTAAATTATAAAGTACAATACTCAAAGTTGTGCAATATTACATACAAAATATATTTAACTACAGTGGGCAACTCTGTGGCATTTCAATAGCGTTTTATCTCAACAAACTAACAAATTATACGCTAAAAGTAAAAATTAATATTGTTTATGGAAGATATCATTGAGAAATTATTTAAAAAAATGTCAGTACTTGCCTTAATTCTGGTTTTATTATTAATTTTCGTTGGAAGCTTTCATTTTTCTTCTTTTTACCTCTTAGTATCGAGTAATGAAATATGAACTCTACAATATATAAAAAATGACGATTTTTATTAGATATATCATTGTTCTTCAATGTAACGTGTGGAGATATCGTATCAATAAAGATATCAATGTTTTTTTCGCATGAACATCCCTATCGCTACTGGTCCATATTATGGTTACCAACTGTTAAACATTTTTTCTCGTACATAACAAAAACTCTTGAATTGAATCTTGGTCTAAAAATCTCATACATTCATCACGCAACAATTTAAGAATTCCTTTATCGACAGTATGGGCATCACTAGTTTCAAAATGGCGTCCGAATCAAAATGTCACGTGATTTATTTATGGTTCAAATTTGACGTTTTTCTGTATAATCTTTCGGCAACCATACGGGCTCTTTCGCGTAACATAAACATTGGCGCTTACGCCATTATAGAATGGATTACGTAGCTTTTAAACGTCATTTTTTGGCGGGCGCGTACCACCAATAATAATAGAATAAAATCTAAAACATGGACATAATAATAAAATGAGTCTAAAATTAACAGACTTTCTCAATTTATAAAATGTTGAATTGAACAAACAAAATGTTGTTATTATTATATGTAATTTGCAATTGCATGTTTTTTTAGTTTTTCTATTTTATTACTAAGTATGTTTTTATAGTAACATGGCTGCTAAATTCACGCTCATCATATTAAACTATTGGTTGAAGTTATATGAGAGTACATAATAAATAATTTAGTTGGTTGGGATTAGCCCGTTAACGGAGATCAGTATTAAAATTATTTCTTCACTCTTCACATATCTGTACCTCGTCAGTCATATAAAGGTATTACTGGTTCTCTTATCTGCTTTAACTTTCACGAGATTTTCTTCAAAAAGGATGTTGACGTTTACGAGAAATACCTTTGATTATGAATGATTCCTTAATAGTATGTTCGATTTGTTGTCCTAAGTAGATCTATTTTCTTAAATAAGTTTTTTCCGTGATTAGATTATAATTTCACAATTTCTAAGAGTTATGTAGTATTGATAATCCATATAGTCTGATCATTTCGGTATATTTCTCGTGTACAAAATTTTATTATAAACGGTTGGAATTAGATAATTTTTAATATGTTTTACGAAATGTAATTAACAACATTGATTAACTTTGCTACTTATCAATTTTACAGTAACTACCTCTGTATAAACAATCTTAAAAACCGGATATATTTTAAAATTAAATGCATTTTAAATTTATATACTCATATATTTTTACAATACATAAAAGTAGTAGGTATTGAGAATGTTCATATTGTACCATATTTTAGCTGTAATAACGAATAAAAAAATGTATATATCATAACATATTGTAGACAATTCTAGTAGGTACCATGTTAATTTAAAAGCGATATCAGCACTCGGGTGGACAAAATTTCATGAAATTCGGTTTAGCCATTTTTGAGTTAAAACCGACATATAACAGTAATTTCGTTGTTCCATGCGCGTAGTGTAATACAATACAAATGTTTAAAAATGATAAATTGTATTTGTGAAATATAAAAAAGTTGTTCCAGAATACCAGTTGACGGTTGACATTATTCCTATTATAGTATAAACTAGCTTTTACTGGCAGCTTCGCTTTTTTAATTTCGCTAATATTAGTATGCACTTAATTAACTAAAATATTGTTCATAGACATTGCTTAATTATATTAAATTAAAATAAAGAAATAAAATGTAATTAAAATCATTTATTTCAAAGAAACACTATAATTTTCGGTTAGTTCATTGTGTACTTCAAATATTTTAATCTAGTGTTGATCAATCATTCAATACATTTTAGAATCAATCAAATTAGTTATAGAATAGTGATACATAAAATTAACTGAAGATGCAGTGTTAATCATCTAAATACTCGAAAGGTTCTGGAGGCTCGGGCTCTTTTTCTTCTTCAGTTTTTGGTCCAAAAGCAGCAACTGGCTTCTACTAGTATTTGTTCACCTTCACCCATATGATTTAACATCACTATACCACCAATTGTAATGTCTTTCAATGGTGTAAATCCTGAACCTTCAACAACCGAAAGTACTTTCAATTGTTGCCTCATGACCCTTGCTGGATTGCTTAATATTTCAAATGCCGGTTCGGGTTCTTTCTTTTCCTTCGTCTCTTTTTCTTCTCCTTCCTTCTCTTCCTTTTTCCCTTCCTTTGTTGCTTCCTTATCAGATTTACCATGGACAGTGATGTTAGGATTCGGAGACTTTGTTGGCTTCTTTTCTTCTTCATCAACTTCCATTTTAGAAGTAGATGATGTAGTAACACTGCTTGCCGATCCCTCACCGTGCGCCCTCCTGCGAGCTTTTGCCGCTGCGATACTCAATACGGCAGTGGTGACCCGTTCTCTCTCTTCACGCTTTTTCTCTTCTAAAGGAGCTGGGTATGCATACAGGGAGGGTTTTGCATTTGATTTCATTTCCAATTGAGGCATTTTTAAGTCGGAATTAAGGGCAATCACGCATGTTGGTGTGAATGCAAGCGAAAGACAATGTGCCAGTGGGAACCAGTACCAATACTGTGTGAATACCAACATACCAACGACAGCGAGCATGTTCATATGACCAGTTCTGTTCTGAAGAGAAACCGTGACGTTACGACCACCAGCATCAATGATACCCTGAGCAACTATTGCACCAAACTTTGCCATAACATCCTCATGTTTATTTGAGATCACTTGTGAGTAAAGCTGTCGGAAATAAGTGACCTTTGGACACAGTGCTTCAGTTTGCTGGATAAGGATCATGGCTGAGGCTATCAAAGCACCTTGTCTTACAAAATTTACTGGATCGAACTTCACCATAGGTTCCAGAAGGCCGATAGCGTCACGGTTTCCTGTGCCTGCACAGGCTATACCTAAAGCCATAGCAGCACCATAACGAACATGAGGGTTGTATGATTCAGCAAGTAGAGACACAACTGAAGGACATTGTTCTGGAGTTCTGAATAGTAGAAAACCAAGAGCTGTTACTGCAGCACGACGAACATCATCATTGACATCAGAAACAGCAACATGGAGTAGTGTTCTTATAGAATCATTATTACCAGTGCCACAATAAGCGGTGGCAATAGTGTAACATCCAGCTCGTCGCAACAAAGGATCTTTATCTCTTAAAAGTTGTTGAACAAGAGCATCTGCTTCCTCAAGTCTTCCATACATAGTGAATGCAATACCAACAGCTAATCCTCTCAAGATTTTCTCATGTTGTGTCTCCTGAGCATAAGCAACCATGTCTTCAATGGCGACAGCATTCCTGGATCCTAACATAACCATTCCCATTGCTATTCCAGCTGCCTCACCAGTGACTGCATCATCTTGATATAGGTTAAATTTCAGTTGTTCATAAACATCCTGCCGGTGTGTGCCCATCGCAGCTAGACCAAGTCCAAGGCAACCTCCATGACGTACCATCTCATTCTGAGCATCTTTTAATTGTGTTAAAAGATAATCAATGATATTAGCACCATGGTTCGCATGAATTAAACCTAAGGCATAGAGGCCACCTCCTTCTGAATATCCTGATGAAGGCCCTGCTTCTTTTGGTAAATATGATTGCATGAGAGCTAATGATTCATTTTCGTGACCTCTATGAATGACTCCTAAAGAAGCAGTTACTGTTAACTTTGCCCAATTAGTGGCTCTTGCTAACCATTCCAAGTTGTCTCTTAGAAATTGATCACTGGTTGTGCCTGCATGCATAAAAGCATTAGCTATAACAGTAGCTGTGTGGCATATAGAAACCCTGATGGCATCTTTTGTATTTTTTAAGATAAGCATATCAGCATGATTAGATCTTATTAAAAATTGAAGTTGAAGCCCTATGGAGACATCACCACCCAAAATTGAGATTAATTTTTCAACTCTCTTCTGGTGTTCTTTCTCTTCATCATTTAGACTGTTGATATCTCTCTCAGGATTTGATTCTTCTGCTGGCTGGTCAACTTCCATTGAGGATTCTGGGAAGGGACCTCCTTGTGGTTGCGGTTTTCCTCCTAAAGCACTAGGTATTGGCGCAGAACTCCTTAAAGCCTGCAAAATTCGGCCCAAGAATTGCTGAGTAGCTGAATCATATAAGTCAAATGCAATTTGATAGGCCATCAAAACTGATTCCTGTGGCCCACGTGTAAGCTTGTCAAGGATTTCTGCAACTGCGAGAGGGTCCTCAAGGAATATGAGGCATTGACACATGTTGACATAATCTGGGATATTGAGATTTCTATAAAGCCCCACGAGTGATCTAAGTACTGTAGAACGGAATCCTTTATTTTGTAGGAGGCTCATTGCTACAGTGAAGGCATACTGAAGCATTCCTGTAAAATAGTACAAACCAAATATGATAATGAAACCATTTTTAATTAAAAAATTAAATACCAAGTGGAGGGATGTATAAAAACACATGTATTATAAAAGAGTGTAGGGTGACAGTAAATGTGTGGGGAAATCTGGAATAATTGCGCAAAATGTTGATGCTACAACTATTTGTATTGTTGCCTTTTATAATCAGCTAAGTCCAAATTTAATAATTCATAAGTTTTAAAACTTTATTAAGAATATTTCAAAATATTTATATCTGTAGTATTTGAAGATCATAAAAAGTAACCAAGAATTTTATGAATAAAAACAAAAACACTTTGTATAAAAACAGCAAAAGTTAAAAAAAATTAAACCTTATATGATCCATTAAAATTGGACTTAGCTGATTTTGAAATGTAATGGCACATTTGTGTTACAAATTGCACACACTTATTCATATAAACATACATCCAGCATCAATTCAGCACTAAAACTCTAAATAGGCAATACACATTAGCACATAAGGTAAGGTACATAACTTAAGCTACAACTATAATCACATATCAGTAATTAGTATTGAAGGGGACTGTAGTTCTATTTTGAGATTTATGAGATTGCTTTGTTCTTTTAACTACATAATTTCAAGTGTTTTTTCTTTTTCCACCTGACTACATTGTTGGCTTGTTAAGGCCGCTACGGTTTCACCGGACTACAATTTCAGGTGAGTAGTGATGACTTTAACACTTATATACTAACACTTAACAATGTTAAGATGGATGTGTGGTGTAACAATAATGGATAAGATTAAGAATGAGTATATCAGAGGAAGTTTGAAAATAGCACCAGTGACAGAGAAGTTGAGGAGTAATAGGTTAGCAATGGTACGGGCATATTATGAGAAGAGATGAAAGTCATATAACAAGAAAAGTTTTGAGTTTGAAAGTGGACAGATATAGAGGTAGAGAAAGACCGAAAAAGGTGTGGGTGGATTGTGTGGAAAATGATATGTGTATAAAAGGTGTGAATACTGAGATGACTTTTGACAGGGGAGAGTGGAAAAGGAAAACATGTTGTGCCGACCCTACTTAGGTGGGATAAGGTTAAGATGATGATGATACTAACACTTAACACTAGTAATTATACTTCCATACTTATACAAATATAATGCTGTTGATTTTATAATACACTGACTTGTATCTGCAGCTATTTTTACCAAATTAATTTTTGATTTTGAACCATGTGTTAACTGTTCTTTTTAAGTTATCACTGTTAAATGATTACTTAGCTCCTATAGTAAAGAATAATATTCTCAAGAGACTCTCTTTCTATCTGTTGGCTATTCTTGTTGAGACTGGTTTAGTTCTTTTAGAATTAGTCTCACCAAACAAAAGGTAATTCAAATTAAAATATAAAACAATAATATATATATATATAATATATATATATATATATATATATACATACATATATAGATTAAGGAAAACATACTTTTGCACAAATGTCACACACTTTCTAGTATATGTGATATTTAAAATCTATATTTTTTCTATTGTTGTTATACATAATAAAGATATTGTATTGACATTAATCATAGTTCCATATTATAGTTTTAGCTATATGATACACCACAAGTATTGTACTATATCTAGATTATATTATTGCTTTGTGCTTTTTAAGCTCTTGACTGTACAATGAATAAATATGTTTATATCTATGTACTAATTATATCAAATTATACATAATATAAATATAACTGTATCAAAAATGATGATATGAGGATATATAAATGATAACATAAAATTACAAAATGTAAGTATCCATTAATATAAGCTATTAATTTGTCTTTTTTATTTAACATATGCATGCATAATAACTTGAACAATTATAATGATTGTTAAGCATATAAGAAATTTAATGGAACATATTGAATAATTAAATGCATTTACCTGATACATCATCAGATTTCATGATCGACTCCTCAAATATATCCATCCGTCGTGTTTCAAGCGCCAAACCGAGAGCTTGTCTGTACTGTCCATCGTCAAGGCACCGTTGGAACATACGATTTACGATAGCCTCCAACCGAGGGTCGATGGTCTCTGCCGAACTATCAACAAAGAGAGCCTTCCTCTTTTGTGTGTAGAAGTCGATCGCTTTTGCGATTGTCGTATCAACATACTCGTTTCTCGCGTTGACATCGAATAAGTCGCCAGCCCCGAGGGCGTACGTCAATGAATCCTCAAAAGCTCCTAAATGAAAATAAACCTTACTGGCTACTAAAGCAGCAAGCTGGTGCTGCGAAAAATCTTTGTCTTCGTGTAGAATTTCGATCTTCACAATGGACTCTGAAATCTCGGGCCAAAACACATCGACTATATTATCCAACCTCTCCAAAGCGTATTCTTTTAATTCTGGTATAGATTCGTCGAGTAGGGATATAATCCCTGATGCCGATGTTAATTTCATCTTCGTATTTTTAGAATAACACAACCTCTTACTTTCTAGTTTCGACAAATTTCTTTCTTCCGAAAAGTGAACATGTAAAATACAAGATGATTTGACAAATTCTAGTCATTCAAGTCCACAGAACATTTAGCTCCAAGCAAACTCCAATCACCGCAAGCAAAATAGACAGTGAAACCATAGAGTTAAATATACTCTTTACTACAGATAGAAAATGGTTTAGATAAAAATATAAGAAATTTTCCTAGACATGACTTTATGTTTTATATAGGTTGATATTACAATGTGTTGGATATTGTTTTACTTATATGTTAGGTATTACAAATCTCTTAATTATGTATCTTAATTCACTGGTAGGCTAACAAAGAACTGTTACCACTTCGTTGCTATTTTTAAAATGTTTACGAAGATGCTATGAAAGATTTGTCTCATGAAGTATTTGTTTTGTATACATATTGTTAGTATTACATGTACCGCTATACATATCAAAATCCAATCGTTTCTAGAGATATTTTAAGAAAAGACATCGTCAATTTTGATAAAGTAGTGACACTACACTCATCGTAAAAATATATTAACTGGTTTTACAAAGTGATATCATGGCTTATCAAGGAATTTATGCTCAGCATTGCCAGATGTAGGTTGTATTCATATGATTTTTTATATTCCTATGCATGTACATTCCAAATATAAGAATTGCACATAATTATATGTATTTTTATTTTCAGAAAGTTACAATCCATACCCTATCCAGTACACTACTGTGATATGTTTTAAATCCTTTGATAATAGTAGCCAAGAAACATTGCACATCATTAACAGTAGCCTATTTATTCATTCAATAAAAGAAAACTCGCTGTGAAATGTTGTTAGCTACGTAATGTCGGTTAAATTCTAATAATTTTAACCATAATACAGTAGTGTAATTCTACCCTAACAAGTGTTAATAAAATTATGTGTGTGTGTAATGTATTCGCTATTAATGTATGTATAATATATAGCATAACGATTCCTTTTCTGAATCATAAGCGAAAGACCCCTACTCTGAAACGTAATAATTTAATATTGTGAGAATAAATTATAAATATGCTTATTTAATTGAAACCTATTAAAATGCAACTAATATTTTTTTATCGACACATATGTCGACAATATATACAATCTTACATACATATCATACAATAATACATATACATATACAATCATTATAGTCAGAGGTATAATGATTTTTATAGGGAATATGAATTTGTATTTATAATCGCTTATAACGAAGCATCTTACATCACAGCTGCAATAGTAATGACATATAGATTATACGAATGAGGAGGATCATGTAACAATGCATGGAAAGAGTCGCCGACAATATCACTTCATTTAAAATTTATAAACAAAATGACTTAATGAAAAAATTTGGAATATTACTATATTTTCAATTATTCTTGTCTTATTATAAATGTAATACATATATTTTTTGTTTAGATAAACCTTAAAATATTGAATTCATGGATCTTGCGGAAAGCTACTAATGAACTTACACTTTATTTACCGCTTAATAATAACCAATAATATTATGTATAATTTTTATAATAATATCACAATAAAATTAACTGACTTATACGATTTTATAACGAAATAAACTGACATTTGTACGACAACTAATTTTAATACCAATATGAATTTGCAGTACTATTTTGGTTCCTCAAATTAAAGGATTGACCTCTTATTTGGTAACGAATACATACTGCTTATTACAGTTTAAAGTAATATTGTTTTCTACACGTCATTGTTATTTTAAAACACTAGTATTCAATGGCCTAATAACTAAAAAAATAAAATATCTGTGATACTTTAATCTGTTTCTGTGGTGATTTGGTTGTGAGTTGTCATTTTTTTGTCAAACTAAGTCACTAATCCATAAAGTAGGTAGATAATCCAAAGTAACAACGACACAACATTCCTACGTAGCGCGAAACGTCTATAAAGTGTTAAAAAATAATTATTTTTCAAAATGTTAGATCTGTTCAGTATTTTCAGTAAAGGTGGGATTGTGCTGTGGTGTTTTCAAAGCACTGGTGAAATATTTTCACCTTCCGTCAACGCTTTGATTCGTAGTGTGATATTACAAGTAAGTATGTTGGTCCTCGTATTGGAGTGATGGAAAGCCCTTGAGTCTGCGTAATCTAATTAATTCAATACTTGCAACGTGGAAAAATTTATTTTTCGCTACATTAAGGTCACAGTGTGTTAAGAATAATTATGGCACTTTTATAACTTATATCACCCAATAATAATTGTATATATATGTGAAAAACTTCTTTTTGCACACAATTATGAAAATAGCGCTTCTATACGCTATACTTATACACTGTTTTAGTAAATAAATGCCTTATTTGGCTGATATATATTTATATGTAGATTTATGCAAAAAACATACTTTACAGAATGATGAATATGAATGAAATTGCTTTGAACAAAATTAGCAATACCTACTGTTTTATTGCTTTTTAATATAATGTGATAATTTCCTTTTTTCATATGATATTTAATTAAGAACATCAATAGATCTTGAATTGAATATATGAGAAACACATTAATGATTAGTCCATATTTCAATAAGTTTTGTTTTTAATTCTAGGAACGTTCTGGAAATAATACATTCAACCATAACGCCTTAACATTACAATATAAACTTGATAATGAGTTTGAACTTGTCTTCGTTGTGGCATACCAACGTATTCTGCAGTTATCATATGTGGACAAGTTCCTAAATGATATCCATTTGGAGTTCAGGGACAAATACAAGAATGAATTGCAGTCAGGTCCTCATATCATTGATTTTGATTTCAAATCATCATTTGATAGATTATTACGGGAATGCGAGCAGTGGGGTGAGTGATGTCTTAATTATATGATAACTAGAAAAAATTATAATGTATCTTATATATATATATATTAAGTTGTAGAGGTTTGCTATTGTACGCATATGACTAAAAAGTCTGCTGGATAGATTTCTGTCAGTTTTTTTTTATTGTACTCCTTAGACACATGGTCCTTATCAAAAAATGGAATCTTCTATGTATTTATTATAATTTATATATGTATTAAAAAAAAATTGTAGTAACTTAATTTAATATATAGTTATGGAAGTCTTAAAAAGCTATGATTTTTATAAGTACATGTGCAGTGATGGGCTTTCTTGCATCGGAGAAGTCCCCACTTTGGTGAAGCTGTGAGGTGCTTTTGTTTTTTACATTAACTATATTGTTAAGATAATGAAAAATGTAGATGGAATGCAGGTATAGGCTATTACATAATAAGTAGCAGACATATTGGCCTTAAACATGCTAATGTGACAGCTTCTAGTTACATAGGACTACACTGCATGTTTTTTAAATAAGACGAAAAGTAAATCACTAAATTAGTTTTCCAATAAATTTTCTTTATATGGTACAATGTAAACTTGATGTTAAGAGGTTAATACAGCCTCTAGATATGTATAACCAATCTCAAAAGAACTGCAGTCCTTACACCAGTCATAATTCTGTACTCCCGAGGTTTGATTTGATATTTTAATGTAGAAAGATAGAGATAGATAAATAGAAATAGATGTGTTATTGGTGTTCTACCACTTTGCACAAGTTGAGTCCTCTTTATATTTCAGCAGCTTGTGCTGTCTGTAGATGTGATTTGTGTTCGTAAAATACAGTATACATGATCTTCCAGTTTATGTTTTGCTAAAGTATACCTTTTCATTCATACCTTTTTGTTAGTAGAACACAACATATATTATTCATATTTAATAAGTAACTCAATTTTTGAGATGCTTACTTACTTCATTTTATTTAACAAGAGAGGTATATAAAGTCGGAAATCTTATAATTGATGAGGCCTTTTATCTGGATATTAACAGTGATCATCACATATCATTAAACTGTGAAGCTGTATTGTGTCTTTTTTATATTAGTTAGTGATTACTATACTTATCTGATTTTCAGCCAAATCTCAAGCTAAGATTCCAAAACAGATGAGGACATTTGAAGACTCGCAGAAGTCTAAGAAAACTGTCGCATCTATGATTGAACGTAAAGGAGAAGAGAAAGGAAAGAAAAGTGGTAAGGTTATAATTTTAAGAATTTGTGTATATTCGTAACTTTCATTTATATTGCGCTAGCGATTCGCCACTGCTTTGCACGGTTGCAATGTACTGATATAACATCATAAGCATTTAAGTGGTGTAAGTCCATTATTGGTGCTTTGATGTTTTTTTTTTTATATTGTTTTATAGGTTGAGTGTTTGACCACAATCTCATCTGATGTTAAATGATAATTTGGTCTAAGGTGAAAAAACACGTAAAATCTACAGTTAAAAATGTTACAAACATTTGTTTTCTAGTGCAGCTTCCATAACACACCAAAAGGTGCTTGGCAAGAGATTTTTCAACTTTACAGTGTTAACTAGACGACTTAGAAAATGCCCTAAAAAGAAGAAGAAAGAAAGCGATAGTTTTATTATTGGCACATAAGTAACAGTTGAATTATAGATATACAGAAAGAATAATGTCCAACAACTGGCAACCCGATTCACAATATGCTGCAGTACAGAATTACTGCAGTACTGGTTTTCAGTAGGGAGCCCATATGATACACAGATATTCAGTCGATGGATATTCATGTAACGGAATATTAAAATAGAAAACCTATAAGTACCACCTACTACCATTCTATGGTTTCATCGCGGTGTTCTCAGTTACATGGCTTCAAAGCTATATCTAATTGAAGCGTTGTCTAACAGCTATAAGCTAAGCCTTTAATGTAATTTTAAATTATGTTTTCCATATTAATGGATTATGGATCCATTAATGGATTTGCCTATTATTGTTTGCATACAATCCGCGCCAAACTTTTTGACCGCTCTGAATATATATGCGTAGACCGCAAATTTAGGCATAAATGCATATTATATTATATTCATAACATCGTAAGAACTTAGGGATAAATAAATACCAATTTTAGATCCTACCATAATCATTTAACTTTGTTTTTTATTACAATCTTGACAAAATAACGCACAATTCTGAACTTACGGCTACGTTCAGAGAGGCCAAAAAGATTGGCAAGGATTGTATATACTCTTTGTGCATTTATATTTATAGATATTATGAAACAAAGTCCGCTTGTGGTGTCTTTTTGCGTTTTCCCTTAGATTTAAACTACGCAACGTTTTTTTCGTACACTTGTTATTACCATTTAGAATTTTTCTTTTGAAAGTTTTATGTATAATATACGAGTATGTATATTATATATTGATATAAAATACAAAAAAAGTGACATATGTGTATAAAACAGTTCTTGATGGTATATATCTATTTATTAAAAAGGATATATTACAAAATTTATACTTTAAGATTAATTTTGTTTGTTGCAGTAAAAATAGTAGACACAAAGACTTTGACTAATGGAAAAGTGGAAGAAATACAGGAGGTTGAAGATGATGTTATTGCTGCAAACCGCGCTAAACTGGCTCAAAAGATGTCCACTCAGAAAAAGAAAGAAATAAAGTAAGTTACTAATCAAATGAACAAGTCCCATTGAGTGCTCTCTCCTTTCTCCAAAATTGAATACTATAACTTCTGATGTATTTATTAACAATTGCGAAGATGACAAATCTCCAACTTATGGTTTAATTTTTTTTTCTCTTAGAGGATAAATACAAAATAGTAAATGCATGTGGGGATCAAAAGAAAATCAAGACAATATAAATAAATTACATGATTTCTGATAATTTAGAGATCCCGAAAAGAATATCTATGAGAGTGTAATTTTTTATATGCTAGATTTAGTTATATAATTCTTGAGCCAAATTAATTAATTTTTGAAGGAAATCACCGAAGAGTCCTAAAGTAACGGAGCGTGTTAAGCAGCCTCGCGTGTGGAACCTCGGCGGAGACTCACGTGATCTGCCATCTTTAGACTTTAGTACGGACAAGCCCGGAGACAACGACACCAACATCACACCCGACACGCAGGTTACTGTCTCCTGATAAATAATTTAACTTGTTTACTGATAATCAGTCAGGCTATCAACAAAGCAAATTCTAGACAAGTTGTATTTAAATTATATATGAAAATATTTATCTTTTAGATACATCTTTTAATACAGGATTAATTTTTAGTTCTGACAATTCCAAAAACAACAAACATACCAACTAAGTGCAACCATGCGAAAGGACTGCGCTTATATATGTTCAACAATTTTTACATTTTGTTTCAAGAACAATTTCTTTTGACGGTAGTTTAATTATTTTTGGAGTATATTGGTACTGGGCATGCAATGACTGATCCTGAAACTCTACAAACTTAAAAGGTCACTATGTATACGGTGATGGCGAGCCATTACCGTACAAATTATTATGACTCGCTTATGTACATCGGCTGCTCACCAAACACGACATGCTTATGTGTGCCACATTGGAGGATTTTTCATCTAGTGTGTGCCAGTCGCTGTTCAGTTGGATAGAATCAAATTAAATCAAAAATACTTTATTCAGTTTAGGCCCTGAGAAGGAGCTTTTGTACGTCAAAGTTGCCATCGGTTCGGAGAATAATCCAGTGATCGAGAAAAATCATCATATTCAATTGGCTAGTTCCTTTATTTGTCATTTCGATTATGTGATATGAAATCATGTATCTAATGATATACAGTTGGTGGGTCAAATGACCGGTGCTATCCGAGACCTGGAGGTGGAATCTGAGGAAAGTAGCAGTGAAGATGAGGTACAGGAAACGCAGGCTACCCCCAAGAAGTCGATTGGCATGTTCGGCATATTGAAAGGTATAATCTAGACATGATTCCGGTGTTCTCAAATCTTACTAAAAAATACCAAAGTTGTTAAATATGACATGAATTCCAAAGTTGTCAATTATAACTAAAATTCCAAAGTTGTTAAATATGACATGAATTCCAAAGTTGTCAATTATAACTAAAATTCCAAAGTTGTTAAATATGACATGAATTCCAAAGTTGTCAATTATAACTAAAATTCCAAAGTTGTTAAATGAAATAAAATGTCCATTTATTTATTAAGTTTGAATGTCAAATTTTAATATTCATTATATAGTTTATATATGTAGATAGAATTTGCGTGTAGTAAAATATTGATAATTTATACTATGTTATTCATGCCTTAAGTTTACTAAGTTAGAATAAAATGAAGGTATAATCGTTTGATTTCCCTCCACAGGTCTCGTTGGATCGAAAGCGTTGACCGAGGAAGCTATACGTCCGGTGCTCGACAAGCTCCGTGACCATCTCATCGCTAAAAACGTCGCGGCCGACATCGCCAACAAGCTGTGCGATTCGGTGGCCAACAAGCTCGAAGGAAAGGTAAATTATATATGTACTTCTTAAACTTTTATTTTTAGCCAATCGTGAAGTTGACTGTTAAAGCTGTATTTTGATTGGTGCATTATTGTGTCAGAGTGTTCATTTCATTGGTTTACTATTGTGATCCGTTTCTATCTATAATGGGATAAATATTGACATGACAATTCACGATTGATATTATTATGAAATTAGATATTGTGATATGATGCAAGAAAATTCAATTTTCTTTTAAGCTTGTAGCTCTACACGTATCTATGATTAACTAGCTTTTGCTTGCGTCTTCGCTCGTTTTACTGTAAATTGGACCTATCCCTCGGGAAATCGTGTTTTAAATATTATTGAAACTTAGTATACGAAACAAAAAAAAATTATGCGTCCCTTTGGCATGAAACTTGTTTATCATAATAAATAGTTGAATTGTAGGACGATAGAAATTATGTAATTATTGTTCTCCGGCGTGAAAAATCTAAATCTGCCAATTTTCCTGATGATCGCTTGAACGGTAACAGGAGTCAATGTGCTGCAGTTTCACCTAGTGGTGAGTTACAGTAAAGTGGATAGTATAAAAATCTTCCCTATTAAATAACCCTTAGGTGTGCCGACTATACTTTTGACCAGTGAAACGGTTTCAGATTGTATACATATAATAATGGAAGACCACCGTTCTGCGCGTATCGCGAATCACTTAAAACCTACTGAATAGATTTAGAAGTTTTTTTATTATATTTCTTAGGCACTCTATCTTTATCTAAAAAAAATTTATCACGATAGCTTCATTTAATATAAAGTTATTAGTTAGCTTCAAATTATTAATAAAAAAAAAAAATATTATTTTTATAAGCGAAGCGTTTTCGGCAATGTGTGAGGTGGGGTTATCGGTGTAGTTGGCAGACGCAGGAGAGGGATTGGTCACTATCTAAAAAAAATATATCACGATAGCTTGATTTAACATAAAATTATTACGAACTTATTAAGAAATAAAAAAATGGTATTTATATAAGTGACACGCTTTCAGCGATGTGTGAAGTTTGGCAAGCTCGTGTGGTTCACATGTGCAGGAGAGGGAAAGTGAACCGAAACCAACTTTGTTTTAGTTGTCAATTTTTTAATTTCAATTCAATAAACAACGCAGACGAAGTCACGCGTATCGATTAGTTTTCATATACAATGTTGATTGATGGTTTAATTTTTTTTCTTAATAATTTTAAATAGTTACTTTATGTGTAATGAACGTTTTTTTTTTCAGGTTCTGGGTACATTTGACAGTGTGGCAAAGACCATAAAAGCCACGCTAACGGAATCGCTGGTTCAGATCTTGTCGCCGAAGCGTCGTGTGGACATCCTGCGTGACTGTATACACGCCAAGCAGGAAGGCAGGCCCTACGTCATGGCCTTTTGTGGGGTAACCATCTTTAAATCTATACCTTTATAATATTGTATTCCACTTTGTTCCAATCACAGCTGAAGTTAAATTTAAGTTGTACGTGTTAATAATAAGAATAATTTATATTTTACATTAAGCATAGTCGTTGAATCCTGTCACCAACCAACCAATATTTTTTTATGAATATGCGTAATTTTACTAATTTTAAATTGGTAATACTATCGTCTGACTGTGAAGGAGAACATCGTGAGGAAACCGAAACCTGAGAAATGTTGTAGTAGTAGGTGCGTTGTAGTACCACCGTATGAAGGAAAGTATAGAATACGTCATGGGCTGGTGCGAGTGATTATGCCCATTCTTTCCTTGGGGCAGAGGCCTATGGTCCAGCAGTGCTTATCTTATAAGATGGTGATGATGATGGCCTGCACTAAAAGGTGTGCGTACACACAGAAAAAGCACATTGCACATAAAAACATAGAGTGTAATTAGCTTCTGTATCTTGCGTTCTTGAACAAAGAGATTTTGACTGGTTTTGTGTCTGGTACATAAATATGTAAAAATTGTTATATAACTCCGCTTGTATGAATTATCCTAAGGACGTTAAAAAAGTTTAAAACCTTTTATTGGAAAATCTACAATCATTACCATCTTTTTAACATTATCCTTTTACTTACTTAGGTAAGTACGGTTGGTAGAACATGTCTACCCTTTCCACTCTTCCCTGTCAGATGTCATCTCAGTATTCACACCTTTTACACACATATCGTTTCTCACACAATCCATCCACACCTTTTACGGTCTTCCTCTTTTCCTATATCCGTCAACCTTCATACTTTTCTGGTTACATGACCCTCATGACATGCCCGTACCATGTTAACCTGTTACTCCTCAACTTCTCTCTCACTGGTGCTATTTTTAAATTTCCACTGATGTACTCATTCTTAATCTGACTTTGTCTAGTCACACCACACATCCATTTTAACATTCGCATTTCTGCCACATGTAATCTTCTCTTATCTGTCTCTTTCATAGCTCAGCACTCAGATGCATGCGGCATTTCTGGTCTTATAATAGTTTTATACACCTTTCGCTAATTCATCTATCTTGTATTTATCCTATTCTTCATGTTCTCGTCTATGTCTTGGTATTTCCCCATGTAAATAAGGGACTGTATTTCCAAAAATTGTTCCTCAATGGTCACACCTACAAAAAGTAAAAAAAATCACGGTCCTCCTAGCTTTAGTAGTTTGGCCTATGTATGAATATGTCATTAAATCATTTTTCCAATTATTTCCACAAAGTTCCATCTGATGTCCGATTGTTTTTTGAATAAAAGGTGAACGGCGTCGGTAAATCGACGAACTTGGCGAAGATCTGCTTCTGGCTGATCGAGAACGACATGTCGGTGCTGATAGCCGCCTGCGACACGTTCCGCGCCGGCGCCGTCGAGCAGCTCCGCACCCACACGCGCCATCTCAACGCGCTGCACCCCGCCGCCAGGCATGCCGGCAGGGACATGGTCACACTCTACGAGAAGGGATACGGTATGACCTTCCATTCAATTCTTTACTTCCGACTGACCACACGCTCTCGGCCTGATGGCCCTTAACACATAACGTGCCAAGACAATTTTACTTGACATCTCGTTCAGGTCATTTGATATTTTGACTAAAAATTTATTGATTGCCATACAATATTACATTAAACATCAATCCATAAGCAATTCTTTCGTTTTCAGTAGTTATCACATCGTGTGCCACGTGGCCGAAAGTTCGAGTTTACCGTGTACCACCGGTGGTACACGTGACCTAAAGTTCACGCTTAACGTGTACCACCGGTGGGACACGTGGTCTAAAGATCACGTTTAAAGTGTACCACCGGTGGTACACGTGGTTTAAAGATCACGTTTAACGTGTACCACCGACGGTACACGTAACCTAAAGTAAAGGTACATGGAACGTATTAACAGCTTCATCAAACTAATGAGGCGAGCGCTAAATGAGCTCAACCGCTTCGCGATAAGCTCAAGGATGCCCAAGAGGCTGAACCTTGGGGTGTTGCTTTGGATGCATCAACGCGAATCTTACTAAAATAAAGTAGTTAAACTAATCGTACATCTAGGAATTAGTAAAGCATACTTGTGTACCAGCATGTGTCTCTCACGAACTCGACCATGTAATTTGTATCTGTCAACTCGAATAAAAATAAAACCCTTTCAACCAACATATGTTCAAATTCAATTCTATCGCTCCAATGGCCTTCATAGAATTAATCCAGTTCTGGAGGGGAGTTGGAGAAGTAAATATTATATTAGGAGACCCCGTGTCTAATGCGGCTCGGATAATTTATAAGTATGTTTCCTTAATTCCTAAATATGAGAATCAACTTTGACGATATATGAGTCCAACGGAGTTACCTTACGAGGCTGGCATAGGCATCAAGAATGTACTGAAGCCTCGTTAAAATAAAAAGAAAAAAAAAAAAGGATTAATCCAATATTATATTCATTTTATTTTAAACATTGGATAAATCACAAATTGCCTAATCATTTTCAAATCTCACCTTTTTTTAGCAGAAGACAAGCAAATGGATTCATTTATGCATATAAAATACTAGCGGACATGTTGTATACATGTTGTTTTGACCCGGTAAAAAAAAATCCTAGAATCAAACCACAGCGTTAGCGAATCTGAACCATTTTTGAATCTACCTGAATACACTTAAAATTTGAAAGTCCGATCCACAATTCTTTTGTGTACTTTTTATAAAGAACTTTTCACTTTTTTCGTGTGCTCACAACAAACACACACATTTTTTACTGCTCTGAATATAGTTGCGTAGACACATATTTGGGTATAAATACGTATTGTATGTATAACATTAAGACAACTTAAGGATAAATAAATGCCAATTTTAGATTCTTATAATATTTTAATTTCGCTTTGTATTAAACTCTTGACTATACTATGCTCAAGACTAAACTTGTACCTAGATCTCACGGTCAAAGCAGCCACTAGAAAGTAAGGCTTCGTCCCTTTGTATATCATATTAGTCAGAGTTCTATTTAAAAAATGGTTACACTGAATAAATCTGACTTTGTGGAAATGAAACAACGGAGCGAAAGTTTAATTTAAAGGAAATATATTATAAGGAATTTATTACAAGACTTTTTTAGTGAATGTCGTGCAAGCACAGAGTACACAAAAAAATATCTATCGTCTAGGTTAGTTATTAGTTACAATAGAGATAACTAGATGGCGTTGCTTGTTCTTATTCGTGTATTTACTACAGACTTGTAATTTTAGTGGCTGGATTTCGAGAAATTTCTTCTTAAACAATCCTTACTTACAATATAAACTAAATACTCACTACCATTTTTTTTTTTTTTTTTGTAATCGATTGATAATTAATGAAGTCTTTCTGTTTCTGTTTGTAATGAATTTTTCATGTAATATATTTTCAGGAAAAGACGCAGCCGGTATCGCGATGGAGGCGATCCGGTACGCTAACGACATGAAGACGGACGTCGTACTGATAGACACCGCGGGCCGGATGCAGGACAACGAGCCCCTGATGAGGGCGCTCGCGAAGCTGATCACGGTGAACGAGCCGGACATGGTGCTGTTCGTCGGCGAAGCCCTCGTGGGGAACGAGGCCGTCGATCAGCTCGTCAAGTTCAACCAGGCGTTGGCCGATCACAGTTCGTCGACGAACCCGCACGTCATCGACGGGATCGTGCTCACCAAGTTCGATACGATCGACGATAAAGTCGGTGCGGCTATATCGATGACGTACATCACCGGGCAGCCGATAGTCTTCGTCGGCACCGGGCAGACCTATACGGATTTGAAGGCTCTGAACGTGAACGCGGTCGTGCACGCTCTTATGAAGTGATGGATAAGTGATATCGTGTGCTGTTATTGCTATCATAAATAGTTACCGGTTTAGTGAACAGTGTAACTTCTTTGGATGTGATAATACAGTGAAAAGTTAACGCGTTCCGTGCTACGTGTTGGCCCGTAGTCTGAAGATCAAGTGTAATGTGTACCACCAATGGTACAAGTGGCACGGAATCTGTTGAATTCTTTGGATGTGATATAGTTAACAGTTGACACATTCCGTGCTATTTATGGGGCTTGTGGCCTGAAGATCAAGTTTCATTGGGTACCACCAGTGGTACATGTGGGACGGAACGTGTTAAACTGCTGATACTATTAGGTACATCGAAATTTTTATACATTAAATATCTTAAGCTATACGTAAACTGGAGAAGACAAGTATATGCGGTTCACCCGAATGAATGACCACTTTTACCCCATCTGTTATACTATCTGTAATGACATTTTCCGGTTGTATCGGTTTTTTAATACTCACAGGTGGTGTATTGGAATTTTACTGTAATCAGTGTGCATTCTATATTTTGACAGTCCTAAGTATCTACTATTGTACAAATTAATTAAATTTACCTTAATCAATGTATCGAATAGTAATATCGAATCATTCTGGACATCAGTGTACAGCAAGATAGTTATTGCCCTGACAGTAATATATCTACATTGAATTTTATATGCAACAATTGATAACATAACGTTTATGATGTGCGAGGAGGACGAAAAATATGTACTCGGCCAGAGAGAGAAAAAGAGAGAACAAGCAAAACAAAGTACTTAGATAATGTTGTGTATTTTGCAAGTTTCACTTATATCATGTTTACTGAGTTACACAAGTTTTTTTCCTCACGAATAGTGTTTTCAATTACTGTATATTTTAAATGAGATTATAATATTGCTTGATAGTTCATATGCTGTATTAAATTGAAATGTCAGACAACATGGCGGCCATATAATAATTACCTTTTTTAAAACTATCTAGAAAGTTGAGATAGTCCTTTTTTATTGTATACATTTTACTAAACATTATCAGCGTGACAGCACACATCATAATTATATTTACATAAACATTCAAAGAGTATTATCTTTTTCCTGTTCAGTTTTTTTTTTTTTTTGTAAAGCCATAGCAAAGGTATATCGAGTAAATGTTATAGAAAAAAATAAACATTTATTTTAATATTATTTGATTTTTTATTCGGGTTTCGTTACAGGGATTTAGTAATTATTGTTATATTTTTTTACTTTTCAGTAAATTAAGTTTTACATTAGTGTTCATATATGAACTTTAATTATATATTCGTAGACTAAAGGTGCTTTTTATATATATGTATTCAATAATAAAAGAATGATAATGTAGTAGAGAAATATTAATATTATATATGTAGCTATTTAAATGTATTAGCGTTTATAATTTCATTATTTGTTTAATTAAAATTCTTTTTTTTCTATAATTAATAAATATTTGATAATATATAATTATAATATAAAGTAATTTTTATACGTATTTGACATTTCTCTTAAATAATATTATGAATACAATAAACTTAATAATATACAAAATGGGTGTTTCTTATGACGCCATTTTAGTTACATAAGTAAAATTAGTAGTTGCGATATTAAAACTTGAGGTACAATTTAAATTTCACATGCTTTTGTCCCACGATCTATTAGGGTAAATGACAAACATTTTTTTTTAGATAATCGATTCGTTTCGAAATTATGGAATCTGTTTTATATGTTTTCTCAGTAAAGTTGATAATTTTCGTATAACACGCCATCTAGTAGTAATATCACGCGACAGTTAAATCCAAATGACGAGTTAATCAATTGCACACGTTTCGTTTCCTCTCCTTCTATAAAGCAATCATAGATGTCTCCAAATTACAGATTTGAAGTTTTTTTTTCGTAAGGCGAACCATCTCATATGGGGAACATGTTGAAAAAGTGTCCATCTCAAAGCACTAATTGAAGGTTCCAAAACTCTCCAAAATGATATTAGCATAGGCAAAGGGTGTAGTCATGTTGTAAATAAAACCTAAAAAAACGTATTGTGAGATAACTTGAAGAGTGATAGAATTATTGAAGTTATACTTCTTTTGGCGCGTTAGAGAAAAATGATGAGAGTAAATTTTTACGATACGCGCGCACACTGTCACGAAAAACCGACACTCTGAAGTGAGCTATAGTCAACATTATAGTTTTTCAAAAAGTATGTATATATTAAATACCTTTTTTCTATTGTTAGTGTCGTTTTTTCTACAAACGTAGAATTAGGCGAAAGATAACATTTTTGAAAAGATTTTTATCTTGTTACGCCAAAGAAGTATAACTTCTAACACGTGTACATAAGTACACACACACATTTTTTTTGTGAATGTTATATAATACGTTTTGTGATTACCGAGTGTCTTTACTGCTATAAAATTTTTGAAAATAAATGAACAATAATAAACCTTATTGCTACTCTAGTAGTTCCACCATAATTTAGCACATTTTGACAGACACATTTTCATATATGTAGACGGTTCTCCTTATGTATGTGATAATATTTTTTATTGATTTTTTATACTAATAAAAATACATAAAAATTGAATTTTTAAATTTTTTTGTTATCCAACATTTAGTGCGTATCAAAATCCACTAGATATATGTGGAATTAATACATTTAAATTGTACCTTTCATCAGCTCGACAGTATGCAGTTATGCGGAGAGGTTAAAGTAATAGATAGAATTAATTTTAAGTGCCTTTTATAATATATTAAAGTAGGGGAGGTGAAATTATTCTTCGCTTAAAAATGACGTTTACAAGTTAGTAACGTTTAAATAATTTAATTATAATATTCCATTATACAATTATAAGCAACAGGGAACATTATAAAAAACATAATCAGGGGGTTTTCGTTTATAAACGACGTTATCTTGCGGAAATATGTTCCATCCAAATCCGTAAATAGTTGTTTGAATGTTATTTCTGCCTGATTCGATTGGCTGCCTCTTGTAGTTAATGATGTTATGTCGCCACTTTCGTTAAAAAAAAACTTGATTACAGCGCCACCTATTAGCTATTAGTTTCAATTGTGAATCTGAACCAGAGGTGCTCAAATGGTCAATCGAGAGTGCTTTTTGAGTCGATATCCAGCAAAATTTGCCAATTTTGCACTGATTTTGATTTTAGTAAGCAGCTAACTAAAACGAAATGTAATGAGTAAACAATACTATAATGTATTTGATCCACAATTTGGCTCGAATAACTAACCCCTTCTTCGCTTTCTTTTATCATACCTATCTAGACGATAATCCTCCATCACCGGTACCTGCAGCCTTTCAAAGTCGATCTATCGTAGTCTAACAATATTGAGGTGGATTACCAGCGGTTAAAGTTTGAGCATCCCGGATCTACACCATCCAGGGAACATCAAACACTCATAAAATTTTCATAAAAACCAGTCCAACCGTTTAGGAGAAGTTGATTGTCAAAACATATAGTACTATATATATATATATATATAGAGATATAACTGGTTTCTCTAAACGCACGTTAATATGTTCGAGTTGCAACAGTTATCAACCCATAAAGCTGGAGCTAGAACTTTGAATATTTGCACACGGATTCCTTATACACAGATTACAATCGAGAAAATATCTTTGAAAATGCAACCTCTAGGGTACTGAAAAAAGGGATAAAAATTTGTATAAAATGCATCATTTTTTCGACATTCACTCGGTTGTTCTTTTATATATATAGATATAAAATAAAGAGTCGAAAATAACTACTGTAAAAAATAAGTCTACGAAGTCGCGGAAAATTGTTAGTTTGTGTATAAACACAAACAGACACATTTACCTCTAATGTTAAAAAAGCATAAACCCAAATTGTCAGCTTTAAAGAACCTCTCAGTGTTTTATAATAACAATTTATTAAGGTCTGCTATAGAACACATGCCTGCCAGGTCTTCAGGTATATAGTAACAGAAGAAAGTAACAGAGCATTTAATAAAAGTATAAATTATAAACCTGTACGATAAAGACTACATTAATGAAGAACGTTTAAATGATGCAACAGCTTTATAAAATCAAAAACTGTATTTCTTTAAACTTGTCTGTGTCTTAGATCGCCTTCTATATCTACGTCGTCACCTCAGACAGAAATCAATGGATCAGTGACGCCACAGTGTATAATTGCGGAACTAATGTTTTATTTAGCAATATAATCCTACATATAATGTATTTAAAAGTAAATAAGGATTAGATTTAAGCGATAAAAACATTCAACGATTTATCTTTAATAGCATTAAATTCTGATATTTACATTAATTTATTCTCTATTATAACGTAGTTTGTAATTATTTATAACGATACTGTTATATATTATTTTAAAATTCAATTATACATTTTAATAAAATTTTAAATATTGTTTAGAATATTTTATTTAAGACAAAACGAAATTTATTAATGAAAGTCTTCTTGTTAGGAAATTAGTGCATTCCCTACTGGTATATAATCGATGCAATATACCACTCAGAAAACATCAACTCTACAATAATTTGCTCCTATGCAATTGTAGCCATGCTGCCATAATTTTCATGTAAAAAAAACTGTCCGAGTAAAAAAAATCATAAATTGACATGACGATAGTATAATTAAGTTCTACCTTTAATCATACCCAAACATAATGACAAAAGACCAATCAATTTAATCATGAAGCTTACCGAAATCACAGTTAGTTACCCTTTTACCTTTCGGATTCCCACTGTATACTACTATATGTTTGTGTCTTGCCCGGGAGCACTGAATTTTATAGTAAAAAGTGTGAGCAAATGTTACAGAGATACAGCCATTTAGAAGAGAAAATCGTGAGATCTTTGTACGAAATGTGTCAAAATTAAAAAGCAGAAATTAAGTTTTAACATTTATTAATTTACTAGCGGCCCGCTCCGGTTTCGCACGGGTAATAAATATATAGCCTATGTCATTCACTGAAAAAATGATTAAAATCGATCCAGTAGTTTTGATTTATTCATTACTGCCCGTGGCCCGCACGCGTTCAATTTGGAGTAACCTCAAAAATAACAGTATTTCTCCACTGTTTAAATTATGTTATTATACATATAAACCTTCCTCTTCAATCACTCTATCTATTAAAAAAACCGCATCAAAATCCGTTGCGTAGTTTTAAAGATTTAAGCATACATAGGGATATAGGGACAGAGAAAGCGACTTTGTTTTATACTATCTAGTGATTATGATAGTATTTTTATCTTGAACGACACGGCGGTGCATAATGACCATTGTTAACCGACAAATTAATATAATGTGCTGCCAACAAAGTAATTAATTGTTAAGCACCTAATAATTTTTGACCTTCTATGAATTAACTCGTATCCTAATTATGAAAATGTATTGTATTGCAGTCCCCATTTCGGAACGGGGTTCGTGGATGCGGCGCCGCGCATTTGCAACGCGTTTATTATAGTTTTAAGAGAAATAAATTAAAATGAACGAACCGTACGAATACGTGAAATCTTTAGTCGTTAATTTTAAATTAAATAATTGCTGTTATATTGCACCTGTGAAAGTGGGATTGCTGATAACGGCTTATTTTAACATTATATTTGATGTAAGTATTAAATTTTATATCTATATAATTACCATCCCGTTTATAAGATTAGAATTAAAATTTGACGTTGATGGAAAAGATTTCTAGAATATTTCTCGAGTGAAAAGGTTTCGTTCCGATGTTTTCATTGATCATTATGCGATTACATTAGATCAGGGCTGTCCAAACCACGGCCCGCGGCATGAATTATTGCGGCCCGCAGAATCTTTTTTATCTTCTTTGTTTAAATACATTAAATGAGTAAATTATTTTTCTTGCGACGAAATTCAAATGTTTTGGATATGTATTCGATTATGCCGCACACAACACTATTGATTGATGTTGACAGAATTGTAAAAGACAAATTAATGAAAAAGTAGATAATAAAATAATGATACTTATTATACTTGTATTTTATTTTTATAAATATTTTGCGGCCCCCCAATGTATTGAGTCATTTTTGTTGGCCCTGGGTCCCATGTAGTTTGGACAGCCCTGCATTAGATAATAGATTCTGTTCCCACAAACTTCTAGACAAGACAACTTGTAGATGTCTAACTTCTTACACATTTAATTTTTTCTTCCATCTGATTCAAATTCTTGGCCTTTTAGACCACCATTCTTCATGATACTGCGTTGATACAGTCTCCGTAGTTTTATCTTGCCAGTTGTTCTGTTCATTTCAATTTTAAACCTGTGACTATTTTTTCGAATCGATTAACGCTATTGGCATAATGAGCCTTAACAGCTTGACCGGAAAATTCAAACGTGTGACTGGTGTATCAAGCTACCTTTCAAGCAACTTTATTTATAAGAATAGTTTTTTTTGTGGAAGGCGAACAGAAGTAATAAATTATTGCAGAAATCGAGGTTCTAGTTGTATATCCTTAAGCTTCCGATAAAGGAAACACCATGGGGAAACAGTATGATTATATGGCTTTATGTAATACCCGCCTAACTAGCTAGCATACTCAAATTGAAAACCTTTCACTAAGCAGCTATAGGTGTCTTTCGCCAGCGACACTTGTGAACCTGCCCCTTTTTTATTCCAAATTAAGATGTATCACATATCAGGCGTGTTTGTGGTTAAGCGGTAACTTAATGATAAAAACGCTGACCGAAACTAAATAATTATGTGATTCCTTTCAGTTGGCGTCAATCGTCGGTATGGCAGATGAAAGTTACTCCCCTACTATAATGCAAGTCGAAGAGAAAATTCTAGAAGACAACGCTACTAAACCAATCCCTATACTGTGTTATTCGACTGAATTCGCTTTTAATACTGTTCTGTTGTGCGCTGTTTATCGGGTTAGAAGATATTTCTATTACAGTATATATTATACAAGTTAGAATGATTATTCTTATCAAAATTTTATTTTCTCGTTCAAAAATTAAGTAGAACATAAACTAACATTTTGTACAGGTTTGGAAATATGATATTTAAAACCCGTAGACATCTATAAAAGTAGATCATAAACTTAATTTAAACTGCAATATCAAGTAGATACTACATTGGGGTGCATGTCTATAATTTAATTATTGAATGAATTCCAAATTTATTATGAAACATTTGCGTAGCGTGTATACCTCTGCAGGTAAATTCCTGTCACATTTAATGGTCTTAGAAGTTGGGAAGAAGGTATGCCAGTGTCATTTTTAACCCACAGCTCTAAAAAATCACTGCTTCAGAGTTATCTACTGCATAAACATTACACGAATTTTGTACATTCATGGTGTGATTGCAAAGTTTTCATTAAGTTCTTGCTCGATTTTTTATTGAAGAATTCGATGTATTAGTAAAAAATACGCAGTGAACACAGGAAATTGCTGTTCAAAATGTGCTTACTGACGAAATATACGCATGCTTAATTATCACCATTTGTATGCCCTTATCAAAGAATTGAAATAGATTGTGAGATTTTTTAATATAAGATGATTATAAGGATGTTTTTCATCCTTAGTACTGGCACAGGAACTTTCTCGAGATTTAAATAGAATAGAGTTTGTTTAATATTTGTTTTTTTTTTTTAGAAAGATCTGGCTTTGATGCGGGTATACATGTACTTCTGTGTAGCGGCCACGATTACGTCTATCCTGTTCTATTCTGTCGTCATAGTGTCCTTGGGAGCTCTGATGAAAATAACGTTGATTCTTAGTATAAGTAAGATAATTTTTTTATCGCGTGTTTAATATGAATCGTTTCTAATTGACGGTAAATATTCTCAGATGCGAATTATATTTAATTACTTTCATGATTACGACAGATATAAAATAAAACACTTCTATAGTAATGACAAAAAAAAAACAAATTAAATATGGTATTATATTTTAAAAAATGTGCCTTAAATTAAATGCTTGTTTAGTTGGAATAACATATTTAATTATTTTAAATTAAAATCGCGGGCACTTGTTTATTGTTTTTTTTTTCAAAATACCTCGGCTAATAAAGCCGAAGAACTTATATTACGTTGGCAACCCAACATCGGGTGGCCACCAGAAATTTCTGCCCACGAGACAAAATATCCCCTCTCTATTTACATATTCCAATAATAATGCTCTCAAATTTTGAACTAGTTTATCAGGCACTACATGTACACACATTACAGTATATCTGATTTTTTACAGTTTACCAATTCTACGTTATACTTCTCGTGCGTAGTGCGATTGTCGAGATGAAGCTGGCGCAGAAAGAACAGTTGCCAACTCTGGTGATGAGTTCTCTCGTGCATGAGACCAAAGAACCAGAAACTACTGTAGTTGAAGTCGAAGCACCAGCAGAGGACGACACAGAGTCAACTGCAGACAAACACGAGCAAGACACAAAAAATAATGATGAGAAGAAACATGATACGCAGCTCGAAAATGTTGAAGAAAATCCGAAAGAGAATGTACATTGAATATTGTTTTAAATAATTCGTTATTTTCGGCTTTAAATTACAAAAAAATAACAAATTTTAATGTTGTGTTATTGTATAACTAACCGATATGCGCGACTTCAACTGCGCCGTTCATAATTTTATAGACGAAAAAACATAAGCACCATATCGTTTGCCCCACTTTTGCAAGGTAATAAAACATACATCGCTGACCATGTAGTGTTTAAAAGACATACTTTCTTAAAATTTTAATATTCTATATTAAATGAAAATATAGTGATATTTTTTAGATAAGGACCAAGTGTCTAAGAAGTTAAAAAAAAGGAATCAAAATATTCCTACTACTTCTTGAGTGTTGCGCACACGTCAGACCTGCATCATTTTATTGTATAGATCATTGTTATAAATTATTGTCAGTTTCTCCCGCTGTTGGATGATTTGTTGTTTGGGTCGTAATGACGACACAAAAATCTCCCTTTCACACTTATTGGTCGTTGAATAAGTTTTACTCGTTTGTATATTGCGATGACATCGGTTGATCATTGTCAATAACGAACAGATTATCTATAGTGGCATAATAATGACTTTTTTATTTGTTATCTACTGTTGTGTAATAATCTATTACAATTATTAGTTTTTGCAATAATAATTGCCACATCAGAATTGGAACGAATATTGGTTGCCTAAATATGCTTTTGCCAATGACCAATAATATAATATAAAAACTTTGCGATGTTGACTTGAATTTTAGGTGTAATTTATTTTCATTTGAATAATTAAAATATAAACGAATACGTTAATTTTATATGAAAAAAAAATATATTTATGTATCATTCTCATTTCAAATACCAATGTGGGGATTAGATTACTCTTCAATCAAATTAAATGGGCTTTAAAAGAGTTTTTCGAAAAAGAAACGGGGGCGAGCTTAAGGTAAATGGCAAATCTCAAGTTCGGGTATCATAGTCGAATATTTGTACAAGCTTCGACTTCGGTATAAATAACGTTCAGTCCATATAAACTGTAGATATGAATTTTATGATCCAAGTTACTCTTTGCAGTGAAAACTTCTCTAGCCCCGTTGTGATTTGAAATTCAATAAAACGGGAGAGCGACATTAAAATGAGGCAAACATATACATGTATAGGATTTAACTTGCGAGAGAATGAAACAGAATATAATATACAGTGTTTCTCATATTAACGATTACTCCTCATTGTAGGTATATTGTAATACGTAATACTTGCTACGGTGCACATTTCGGATGTGTTTGTCTGCGTGCGCATGCGTATTACGACACCTTGGGAAAAGGGTGTAATAACCGACGTGGTGTATTTTTCATGCGATTCGTTTATATGAAGCGATGATGGCTCAGTTGGCAGTGTGTTCGGACACAGCGTCGAAGGACGTAGGTTCGAATCCAAGCAACTGAGTCGGAGCTTTCGGTGAAGGAAAACATCGTGATGAAACCATAGCATGGTGGTAGGGCTTTTTCTAAGTCCGTCTGGCTAGCTACCACCCTCAAGTTGAAAATCTGTCGCCAAGCACCTGTTGGTGTGTTCCGGCAGCTGCACTTGAGAGCCAGTCTTCTCTAGGTTTAGCGTGACTACCATCTTAGACCAACTTGGTATTTAACATTAGATGAGATTGTGGTCAAACGCTTACCTATAAAGCATAAAAAAAAAGACTATTTTACCCTTTATTGTAGGTTTCATTTCTACTTGTCCTTTATTTTGTAAATTGTGCATGTGGTATTTTTTATGTTTTCTATTGGACTGTACAACAAAAGGAAATAATTGATTCAAGAGGTTTACAATAAAAACACGTTTTATTTAACACCAATCTCTTTAATAACTACAATATCATTAATGACTCATTAATAATATCACAAAGCATTGACTATTTTTATTAATCAAATTACAGATAGCGAAATAATATTGCTGATAGATCATTCTAGAAACGCCTTTGAACGCAAATTGAGTCGCGAAGTATGACTTCGAATTCAAGTAGTTCACAGAGTAGGATTTAAGGACAAAAGGAACTTGAAACGACGGGTATTTAATAGTTTTCGTTTTTAATAGGATCCAAATATATATGAGTAATATTTATTCAGTACAAACTGAGCGTTCTTCTAATGCTTCAACACGTCACATTCAAATTTACTTGGGATCCCATCGCTTCTCAACCTTTAAATCCGGCCCTGATAGATTGTTACGAAGTTTATATAATATTAAATCTGTAATATTTTTAATTACACAACAATATTTGAAATCGATGTTCGATGAAGAATGATGTTGAAATAATTGCGATAGTTGATTGCTGACTCTCAAACGTAGAGTCCAGTTAAATATATTTTACAGATAATTCGGTATTCCTGCATAGATGTCAACAGAAGTTTCTAAGTTTAAGTATTCGTTAAGCAGTTCTCTCCCATCCTTGTTACTTTTTACTAACAGTCAAAGTTACAAAATATATAATAAATATAAAAAATAAAAGGTTCATACCATTTTTCTCCTCCATCTCACCTTCATTTTACTCTCTCATACACACTGTTATCTACTCACACTTTATCATATCCACGTGAAATCGTGACGGACCCTGTATCTTCCCTGTTACGTTTAATTTTAATAAGTAATTTGCTTTGATCGGCTTTGATCTTAGCGAAATTATAAATACCCGATAAGAACCACTTAATATTATTTACATTTACCGTCTTATTACATAAAAGTTAAATACGCGTTAAGCACTAGATTAAAAAAAAAGGATCACAAAGCAGCGTTCTGTTTATAGACACCGTTTAAATTTAAACATTATCTAACGATAGTTTAAGTTAACAATGGTTATGTTATTATTGTGATTTATTGTATTTCTATTTGCTAGCAAAATAAGCTCGTTAGTAAATTATGGAGATCGTGGGTATAATTAATTTGAAAGATTTAGATGGATTAAATAATGTTAGACATTCCACAAGTAAATATTGACTTTTACTATAAGATATTTGACAATATATATATATAATCACGTGAATCGGTGTACATTGACTCGAATTAATAAAGTTGATATCTTTCGGAGTATTCATTGTTGAATAAATCAAAATTAGATATAATAAGCCCTTTGAATAATGTAAAACATTAAAATTATAATAAAAATAAATGCAAATAAAATGTCACAGTTCCTTATTAGGTAAATGTAAAGTCATATTACTTATTTTAAGAATTACAACATTTCCTTGTAACTAAAATGTCACAATAAATTGTTGTCACAACTAATTCAAATTATTTGCAAAATGTCGTCATGTCATGGAACGTTTTTGAATGTCGAGATTGAACGCTATTTACAGTTGCTTGCATAAAAACTAGAACCAGACGTTTAGCTAGAAACCTCTTGGACACGCTTTTGTTGTAATATCTTTGAAACCTGTGTTCATAAGATTTTCAAGTTTAGACAGAGTTTAACTATTGTTTAACGCGTGTTTATTTTTATTTTTCTAATAAGACCGTTAAGGTCTTAGGCAACTACACGAGACCATATTATGACCATATCGCAAAAATGCAAAATAATATTCATTGTATTAATGAATATGAAGCAACACTATAGAACCGTAGTGCGTCATGGCCTTACCGACAACGAAATTGCAATTGTATATTTTAGTGGGCATAATAATAATACTCCTCTGGCATATCCTGTGCACGATACGTTCATACTATGGACCTGTATAGTGGACCGACATCTTTAATGTATTTATACTTATATTACTATAGAAACTTAAATATTTGAGAAATAACTACCAGGGATACCCTCAATTGATAAAGATATAAAAATATTACAAAAAATATGTCATATAACACAATAAGTCTTCTCTCTCATTCAGTTTCTACATATATGCTAACATCTAATTACAAATGTAGAAATAAAAATCAAAGTTCTTTTCATTTCACATTTATACTTAAATGATTGATAAAATATTTTTTTTCTTAGTTTTAACTGAATAAATAAAAAAAAACAACAAAAAATTAAAAGACGACTGAATCAACAGAAATAAATAACGTCCATCACTGTTCATTAATTACGTATATAAATTTCGGAGGCAATATTTAACAGGTTGAGAATCGCTTATTCGTATTATCACGATCATTTCGAAACTTAAAGCAAGTAACACATTACTTCTGAAATGTAACCACTTCTCTTGTTTACTAATGACAGTTGACAAATAGTCAATTGAATTTGTCGCAACTATTCGACATATTTTGATGCTATATTACAAATTTGTAGAAACGAATTGTGTTCACAATTTTGTAATACAAGTTAGACTACTAGTTTCGGTTCAAATAACAACTCCTATAGAGAGAAGAGAAATGCGCAAGAAGTGATTCGTTAGTACAATACATATAAAGCGAAACGTTTTGTATTATGTAAACACTATCTAAATGTATACTACAGATAATAATATCAAAGGAAATTTTATTCCCGTTTGATACTAGACACCAATGAAGAACTTTTACTTATTAGTAACGATTACAAATGCCTAATGATAAACAAACGTTGGCAGTTATAAACTGGTTTATAGAAGATGCCCGTCAATACTACAGATATAGAAACATACTACAGTGAGGTGAAGCATCATAAATGCAGTAATATCATATAATTAGTATGCTTAGATGCATGCACTGTGTTGTGGCACGACATGATGCATTGTGTTGTGGTATAGCATTATTGCATTGTGTTGTGGCATGGCATATGATGCATTGTGTCGTGATATGACATGATGCACTGTGTCGTGATTTGACATGATGCACTGTGTCGTGATTATTGTTGACAAGCGCCTCAGGTAGATCGTTCTGTTTCTACAACCTTACAATTTACATTAAACTGGGTCCCAACAGAGATGTCAACGTATATATCAATTGTCTGATTTTGTAGTATGGATGTTAGAATTGAAAACAGGTTTCGTTGCAAGTTAATCTATCCAACTCACAAATGGCAGACTGATAAAAACATTTTTAAATTTAATATATATTTTTTTTTCTGAATGATGACGATAATCACAAAAAAAAAGTACACGATATTTTGAAACCGAGCCTGTTTTGATAATTAATTGTCTCTGTTTTTAAGCTACGCCTCGGTTGAGAAACATAAAATTACCTGAAAATTAATACACTAGGGTTGGCAACACTAGTCTTGACACAGATCGTTCTGCTGCTATATGTCACAGCGGTGGTGCGGGCAAATACGCGTCATGACATAACAGACTAATGTGTAAAAAAAACGACTAAATAACTTGTTGTATTTGTACGTTAACGGTATTATATAACTGAAAATCTTAAATAAGATTAATGATAATGCATAAGAAAAACTGCTTAGGAAAAAGCAGCCGAAATATAGGATCTTACATTTTTTTGTTTCATTAAGAGAATTGAAAGACAATCTTGAATCTATTATCTGTATTCTATGAATTTAGATAGACTAAAAAACGGGCAAGAAAAAAAACACTTTGCAAATAACGTTATAGCGCGTCACGACACAACAACACGACACGACACCGTGGTATGTTTATAGAAATTCAGTAGAAAATTTTGAAGAGTTTTGATCAATTATACATGAAGACAGTTTTATTAAAACTTTATTTGTAAATACAGTTTATCTTGGTCAGGGGATTCAAGCATTCATGACTGACCAGTTACTTAATCTTAATGCTAATCTTTGAAGACAGACACAAAACATTCACATTTTTTTTAATTAAGGTCTCCTAAACACGAGCATTAAAAGACCGTCAAAAAGCACATCAATTTCAGCAGGTAAATGCTGTATCATTTATTAGTACTACATTTTTAAAAGTGCCCCCGTGTATAGATAGGGTGGCCTTGGAGTCCACATTGCGTGGACGATAGAATAGAATAGTTTCGTAGAGATATTTATTTTCTTAAATAGAACATTTCTATTTACACAGTCGAATATGATTAATACTGTATGAGAATTGATGGAAAATTACTCGTTGATTTTCATATTTGAGAAACTGCCGGCCATACCTCGTCCTGTAATATGAACAACAATTAAACTTATATAGATCGACATATAAATTGTATCGAAGCTCTAAATCAGAGCAACTCTGATTGAAATATATCGTGAATAATCTTCCTAAGAAAAAACATTCCAAGTTTAGCAATAGCGTATAATTAGGTCTCAGTTAAAGACCCTGAAGGGGCTTAAAACACTACTTTAAGTATGGTACATACCGCGACCCCTTCCGCGTGTGCTCGAGAGGCTTGGGAATTCAGACTCCGTTAACTCCGGCGCAGGTGGGATCCTGAAATCTGCAACAAATATATTAATGTTGCCTGATACAGATCAGATTTTATGAAAACAAAAAAATCACTAATAATAAGCTACGGTATCTCCGAGCGCTGTAGGTTATATTTCATTATTATTAAGTTTGATACTTGTAATCAAAGCGAACGAAGTCACGTGCGGTGCTGACTTTTAATATTGTAAGTAACGCTTGAAAATGCAAAGTAATTTATTATTAGTTGCCCACAAAATCATTTTTTATATGTTTTATTACACTATAAAGTAAATTTTTTTATTTTTTTTTAAATTGATTACTATGTAGCGTATATAATGTTAATGTAATTTTATCCGAATATTTAATTTGCTCTCGAATAAAAATAAAAGCAGCACAGACGATGAAATCACTGACCATAGACTAAATCATGAAATGAAAATACGGTCTGTGAGAATTTTATACAAAAAAAATGTATTAACAGGTGTTTATTTGCTATCTCACTTTTCCCGAACTAACAAATACAGAGCGCGAGAGAGACAACCACAATTTGGACTGATTTTACCAACGGAAAATAAACGAAGTTACGGTTTTACGGTCCCCAGTTTGTCCTTCTACGAAACTGAACCAATATTAATTCTGTTAGAAGAAATTTCGCTGTGTCTGTATGTGTTTTCTTTTATTTATTATACTCGTCTAATTTGTTTATCGAATGTCTGAAAACGGCGATATAATTTGTCGATTTTGGTACTTTTAAAAGGCTTGTCGATTTTATAACATTTAATTTTATGGAAAAAATACACACATACGAACACGACTGTGATAGATACAGATCACATCGTATAAAAATATTTGATCTAGTTTCATTATTCAGAGACGAAATAGAGGAATACATTCGTATGAAATAAACACCGCCCGCGTTTACACTTTATATATAAAATTCTCATGGGCGCGTTAGTTATTTTACTTCTTGAAAATTGCTTTACTGATTATAATGTCTTCTTTTTTTAATCATGAAGTCATCTGTATAGCTCTTAGTTATATTTAGACCCGGTAGGTGGCGTGGTTGAGAATTTCCAACCTCCCAGCATCCCTTAGTATTCTTTAGTTACTTTTTTTAATATTAATGACTTAAAAGGTCTTTGGCAGGAAGTCTGTCTATAGAATCCATTAGCGTATATATACATATTTGGTTTTAGTTAAGAACTCGTAAACTATATTTTTTTGTTTAAGTATATTTTGATCGATTTGTTTCTATGTTGATGAAAAAAAATTGGTGTGCAATGCAGTTCACACGCGGTAGAAGTGAAACCTTCAGAAAATGATAAAATATTTATATATAGAGGATACACGTGTACAATACACCAAGATGATAATAATGTCATTCCGAAAAGCTTCCTAATACGCAGACGCACATATACGACACGCGTGCAAACATACACACGCTCAGAGCTACGCAAGTATTAGGTAGTACAAAAGGACGAGACCGCGAATACAAGGAATACTGTATAATGTATTCTATCTCGTTCTCTCGCACGTTAAATCCCATAGACGAATATATTTGTTTTTTTTTTAATATTGCTTTTTCGTTTCATCGAGGTTCAAGTCACAACGGGGTTAAAGAAGTAATCACTTTAAAAAAACAAACTCAAACAGGCTTCAGAAAGGGAATTACAGATCGAACAAATACTTACGATCACCTCGAGGCATCCGTAACGGTGTGTGTGTCCTTTTGGTTTTCTTATCTGTAACCAGAGAAACACTTGAATCAGTTTTATCTGAACTTTAATCTTTCTATGCAGTATCTTCGGACACAACAAGACATATCTGGAAAAGTCTGGAATTCTCTACAAACTCTCTCAAACAAAAGACATATCTGTTACACGTCAACTCACGTCACATGCAAACATTCGACACCTCATTCGGATATTTATCAGACACAATTTCTAAACATGACTAAGTCGAAACTTTCTCTGTCCTTTTAAATATTGTATAGCTCTTTCATAAATTATGTTTTATTGCATTCTGGAAACTTTGACCCGTTACTTTTATTACAATGTTTTACTTGATGTAGGAATAGATAGATGTAACAATATCCTAAACAAATAAAACAAAACATCGCAAATTAAGTGCTTGCTTACGCAATTTCCTCCTTTTGTGTGTGTTTTAGTACCTCTCAAAATAGCCCTTTTTAAGTTAAATTTTGAGTTTTTTTTAATCCTTCAAAAGATTGTTTTCGCTTTTTTAATTTTTTAAACATAACTTACTTTAAAATGGACTACATTTGATGTTGTTTTTCTTAACTTTGTGTTTTTACATGGCCTTTATAGAAAAAAAAAAATTAAAAATATATTTTTTTTACGATTTTTGATCTTAAACTCTAAATCAAGTTTTAAAAAACGAATGTATTCTTTGTTTTTTTTTTTTTTTTGTATTTTAAACATTCATCCGTTGCTCGATGTTTGAGCCCGGTTACATATAACTATTGTTTATTTTCAATTTTTTATTGATTTTAAATGTTCTAAAATCACCACTAAGCTTAGCATGCTAAGTATAATAATAAAAAAGCAACAATTATACTTACCCGTAGCGGATGAGTACGAAGTGCTAGCGATTGATGAGTCGTTGAATGTTTCACTCAATATCGAAGAGTTGCACGAGGGCGGCGCCTGACATACAAATCTACACTATTGTACATGGACCGGGCGACTTTATTTCATTATTAAACTTTTGAAGTTACACTTCTTTTGGGGCATTGGGGGAAAAATTATGAGAGTAAATTTTTATGATGCACGCGCACATCGACACGAAAAACCGACACTTTGAAGAAGAAGCTATAGTCAACATTTTATTTAAAAAAAAAAGTACGTACGTATTAAATATCTTTTTTGAAGTTTTTTTTAGTAGTAAGGAGAATCATCTCATATGGGGCACAAGTTGAAAAGTGTTAATATCAAAGCAAGCACTAAACGAAAGTTCCAAAACTCTCCAAAATTATAGCATAGGCAAAGGGTGTAGTTAGTTCGAAATTCATTTTGTTAACAAACCCTAAAAAAATCTATTGTATTTATACTTATTTTGGTGCGTTAGAGTAAATTGATGAGAGTAAATTGTTTACAATGCGCACGCACACCGACACGAAAAACCGATACCCTGAAGTTAGCTATAGTCAAAACTTAATTCAAAACAAAGTATGTACCTTTTTTTCTATTGTTAGTCTCGTTTTTTTTTCTACAAACGTAGAATAAGGCGAAAGATAACATTTTTGAAAAGATTTTCATCTTGTCACGCCAAAGAAGTATAACTTCTAACGCGTGCCCATAAGTACACACTACTTTTTTATTTAATTTTTGGCAACCAATCGCCTACATTTTTACTACCATAATCGAGTAAGTAATAATATTAAAATTGTCTTGTGATAATATCAATGTTTTTTTTTATGCCAAAGGGCTGGGAACAGGCATATGGCCCATCTGATATTTACCGTCGCTTGTGAACAACTGTAACACCAGCGACATCACTATTGGCTTTCGTGATAAACCTTTCTAGGGAGTTTCTGTGGCGTTTCAGAAGTCATGCTCCGTGGTATTATTGTTATCCCGTGCACTTCACTTACGAATAATTAACCCGAACTAAATTACGTAAAATACCGCCAATATTACGAAATATAGAATCAAATAACACAAGATTATGAATTAACATATGAAAGCCACTTACATGGCAGACTAAAATCCCGCGAGAAACTCTCGTCAAATTAAAGATACTCGATTAATTTATTTATTTAACAAACGTCTAGATTGGAAATTGGTGACAACGCCATCTGTTGTCATGTTTGCGTAACAAGGGCGCGGCAACGAAAGTCTATTAAATTATGACGCACAACATACAAATTAGAAGTGGGGCCGAATTTCATAACGATTTATATAATTAAATGTAAAGAAAAACATAAACAAATAAAACTCACGGTTGACGCAACTGATGGCCCAGCGACGGCCGCCTTCTCTTGCTTGTACATTAAGATGCCCTGAGAATAAAGAAAAAAAAAACAATTGCGCTTTATACTCTGTTTCATCAAACTTGCAATATTCAATACTAATTTGAGAGAGACAACGAGGAAACCGTTCCCAAATACTCTCAAAATATTTTAGGGTATAACAATTATTTCGGATATTTTCTAGAAATTTCGAAGACTTATGCAAAAAAAATCTTAAAGAATGAGTATATATTTGTTTATATGCTAGATGATACAGATAGACAAGCACATGAGAAATATAATAAATACAGGGTGGATGAAACGGAGAATGGTGTATGGGGTAGCTTGTGATCCATGAATACCATTAAAACTCAAGCGGTAGGTGTTTAAAACTATTATTATAAGACCAGTCATGCTGTATGCATCCGAGTGCTGAGCTACGAGAGAAATGAGAGAAAACTACATGTGGCCGAGATGGGAATGTTAAGATGGATGTATAGTGTAACCAGAATGGATCAGTTTAAGAATGAGTATATCAGAGGAAGTTTGAAAATAGCACCAGTAACCATATTATGAGAAGAGATGAAAGTCATATCCTTAGATAAGTTTTGAGTGTGAAGGTGGACGGATATAAGAGTAGAGGAAGACCAAAGGATGTATGAATGGATTATGTGAAAAATGATATGTGTATAAAAGGTGTGAATACCGAGATGACATCTGATAGGGAAGAGTGGAAAAGGAAAACATTGTTGTGCCGACTCTACTTAGGTGGGATACGAGTATGAAGATGATGCTAAATGATAAAAAAAAACATTACCTCTATAATTTATTCAGTTTAAATAAATAAATTCTATATAGAAAAGAAAAATAATAAATGTATCTGCTTGAGAACATTACGAATGAAGTAAACTTAGACTCTCTTCATCTTACTCTGAACAATAATTTATTAAATTCACTTATATAAATTAATTGGAAAGTTATGTTTTTCTTAAGTCAAAAAATGGACAACATGGCGACTATTTGCAACGCAAAATATTTTTAAACTAAAGTTCGTAATTTTTTGGCCAAGTTAATATATGCCATCATAAATTACAGCCAATGAGTTATTATGATTTATTAGCTACAAATTATTGTAGAATTTTATCAAAATCCGTTCAGCAGTTTTTGCATAAACCGACATCCATCCATCCTTCACAAACTTTCTCATTTATAATTATACTAGCGGTGCCACCAGACATTGTTCTGCCCTGAAAATAAAAGAAACAACCGTGGAAACATATCGCAACGCCATCTACCGAGTCTAATTATGAATCTAAACCATTTAGAGATCCTTATATATATATATATATAAAGATAGGTTTACCTCTACATCATATTCGATTGGTAGGTGCTTTCCGGCCACAACATTTATGCCCACAATTGGGCAGCACCGATCCAGCATGGTGTATACCCAACGTTTCGCTCGCGCCAAAGTGCATTCAACAGTCTTCTCACCGGCTTCGTGATGCTGGAAACGGTTTCAGTTTATTAAGCACATGGATTACTAAAGTTAATTCCTGTGGGAAATATCATTAAATTGTTGTGAATTCATTACATTTGTCAATGAATTTATTTGGCTGTTATATAATGTCACAGTTACAAAATATTATAATTTAATAAAACAATAATAAATCATTGTTAAATTGTTTGGCATTTATTTAAGAGTTCTATAACAATGCCAATATATCTTTTGTGATTCAATAGCACATTTATTATACTTTAAGTAAAAGTAAATATCCTTATTTCTTAGCTGATAAATATCAGTTAGGGCCTAAATGAAAATAAAAATTGCGACGGTCATAAATGAGACTCTATTTGTCAGTAGGTATGGAAATCACACCTATTAAAACGTCGTGCAATATTTTTTAAACACTGTTACATCACGAGTGATCATTCACGACCAGTTATATATCACGGGTGGCGATTAGCAATAGCACTGAGGAACGCCAGGCACGGTTTCTGTAATGTAAATAATTATCGCGCCGAATTAATTATAAAACTGATTCTATCTTCTAATTGTTGGTACACATCACTATGACGTTATATTTCTTTAAAACACGTTACTTTGCTATCGAACGATGGAATTGTACTAAATAACTTTACCCGCATGATTGTAAATCACGTTTACGCGATTTGTAATGGATTTGTAATTTCGATGCATGTAACTGGCGTGACGTGATTTATTCTATCTCATGTAACAAGATCAGCGATAGGTGCTATTTTCTATCTCTAATCTTTAGGCAAAATTGTTTTTAATTGGAAAAAAAAAATATTCATTATTATATGGATCAAGAATAGTTGATATCTATAAAATGCATATAGTGTAAGTTTCATAAAAAAAAAAAAATACGACTCACCTCACACGCCAAAGCCCGGGGTATATTTGAAGACAGTCTTTGCCTAAAAGACTATTGGCTAGTGATTCTTTAGGGAGTCCTTCGTCAGAATTAGTTTTTATTGTGTTCATCAAAGTGAAGAATAGTGTGTCTAATCTATAAATACGGAAGAGCGAGTCGTCTTCGGCTGTGTAGAGAATTTTTTAAATTTTAATTGTGTGATGTAACTTCAAATACTTAATTAGCAATAAAGATTTTATACAAAATTCTACTGTTAAATCACAACCATCAGGCTTATTTTTCTTATAAAGCAGCACTGTTCCGGGCTGAAGGGTGTGTATTCACACACAAATCTTTCTCAATCCTTAGGTGTAGAGCAATGTATTATGTGACATCAGAATTTGTGTTCTTTTGAGGTCAGTTATAAATAGCTTTATGCAGCAGTGATCACATAATTCCAGGTGACCTTCGTGCTTGTTTGCTAATTTATGACTTTAAAAGAGAAGTAATTACTTATTATTGACAGTTGATACCAGAATCATAGACATTAAGCTATTGTATCTCGGAAACGGCTTTAACGATTTGTATCAAGGGTTGTATTTGGATAACGTTTTGCAAACTAAATTTATCTATACAGGTGTATTCAGTGAAAAAAAAAGGCGATTTTACACAAAATATATTTTTTATGGCAAATTATTAGAGCCATTTAGCGCCATCTTGTAGTACTTCTGTGGTACTTGCATTATTGGTAATAGATGGAAACCTACTAGTACCTTAACATTTTGTTAGATGGCGCTATATGTGACATTATCAGAATACGTTCGGGTTACATTTAATAGCAACAATGCAATTATTGGATACTCCATTTAATCCGTGCTACATGTTGAACGGCACGTCATGACACATAAATAGCAACTTGTATTTAATGGCTAGCTGACACCCACGACCTCGTCTGCGCTGTTTATTACTTTTCTTAGAAAATTGCTTATATCTTTTGTAGTGCTTATTAAAATCGTAGTCTCTTACAACTTGGTATTAAATAAAGACATAATGTTTTTTTAAGCATAGACCGAATATCTTAACAATTAAAACTAAAACTAAAAAAAAAAAAACATCATAGAGTAGTTTTTGCGTGATGCGCGCATATCGACATACTATTATCATTTCATTTATATAAAAAAAAGATAGGGTCCACAAGTTATTTACTGGATAGCTTGAGATTCTCTACCATCAAATAAAACCACAACAAAGATATTATTCCACTTACAAGCTCGGCTGCAGAGCTGTAAAATGAAGCTTTGGGCTTGCTTCACTTTCTCCACCATAGTGAACAGCGGCGGTAGAGTCTTCCCGTTTTTATTATCCTGGTTTAGATAATCGATTATATTTGCCAGTATCTGCATATAATTCGACTTGGGGAGTTCTTCATCGGGATAGTTGAGGCCGAATTCTTCGCAGCCGTATTTCACATCATACCCGTAGCCGACGGGAGTGTAGCCTGGAACATAATTATATTGTTCACTTAGACCAGCGGTTCTCAACCTTTTTTGCTCAGCGATGTACTAACATTCTTGTTACGGACAGCGAGCCATGTGCGGGACAATTAGTTTTATGTGCTAGTTTTACGAAATATCGGACATAATTTATTACGGTTAAGGTTTTTTGTTATTACGGAGTACGTAGAAAGTCAAAATGTGTTAGTTATAAGTTTTTGTGAGTAAGAACTCTGAACATATTGATTGATTGTAAGAACAATACACCACGTAATTTATTAGGGATAAGTTTGTCGGAGAGGAAGTTATAAATACAGGGCACAGAATGGTGTCATAAATAGAAAATGGACAATGGACTCATTGGGTCCATTCACTAAAAATATTCCTACGAGCCCTCCCTACGGGGTGTCGTCGCGCGTCGGGCTGAGAAAAAATACGGAAGGAGGCCACACACGCGGAGTGCGCTCGCTAGCGGATCAGCTGCGAGGCATTTAAATAAGGAATACGAACGGGAAACCAGACAGAGATTGTATAGCGTCTGATCAGAACGGACAGAGACTGAGTAGCGTCTGATCAGTACAGACACGCGAAATTGTGATAAATAGTTCGAAAGGTTCAAGATTAGAGATACGCGGCGATAATAAACCACAATAATACCTACGGCAAACGACTCTACGAGCGACGAGTCAACGAGCCACATCAACATTTGTACAATACACCTTGTATTATACAAATAGAACGAGAAATAATTTAATGTTACGGATAGAGCTGACTTACAACCACCTCACATATATTCGTAACAATTCTCTTTACAAATTCGGGACACACTTACATAGACAATTTTTGACAGTACTAAATAAACGAAAGTTACGACTATAAATCTCGTGACATACCAATGTATCGCGATACCGTGGTTGAGAACCGCTGATTTAGACAACGCGATCTTTCATCATCATCATCATCATCTTACCCTTATCCCACCTAAGTAGGGTCGGCACAACATGTTTTCCTTTTCCACTCTCCTCTGTCAGATGTCATCTCAGTATTCACACTTTTTATACACATATCGTTTTTCACACAATCCATCCATACCTTTTTCGGTCTTCCTCTACTCCTATATCCGTCCACTTTCAAACTCAAAACTTTTCTTGTTACATGACTTTCATCTCTTCTCATAATATGCCCGTACCATGCTAACCTATTACTCCTCAACTTCTCTGTCACTGGTGCTATTTTCAAACTTCCTCTGATATACTCATTCTTAATCTTATCCATCCTTATACACAATATTTAAACACTATGTAAAGGTGAGAATTATTGCTATTTTTTTTATTATTAACTGCCTACTACACTGTTGACCTTGGTAAGGCCTCTATAGATTCACCTTCACACTCACGATAATTAGTTGAGTAATTAAGGCGTGAAAGTGTAACAAACAAACACCTATTCTCATTTTGTATATTCATAACGGTCGACAAATTTGGCGATGACTATACATGTTTCTATAAATACATACATACATACGCGTACATAAAAATCACGATTACAAGTGATTCAAACTCAAACTCCTTATTAATAATTGTTAGAATGGTATAACCCAAACAATTTATTAAATATGTCAATAAATTAAGTATAATACGTCAGTTCACTGGATTTTCACTGTCTCTGATTAAAAAAATATGTATTGTGGGAGATGTTGTATCGAGAAAAAAGTGCACATCAATCAAAGTAACAAATGTCACCCCCGTATCGACATATGAATATTGATATACAAACTACATGGCGGGGCATCCGCCTCACCATAATCTTTTTAAAACTGAGCACAATAGTTATTCAAATCATTTTGAATTGAGCCGTGGGTGCCGCCATATTGGCTTTGGCTGCTCTACTGAGCGCGCCTTTCACCTTACTCCTTGACCGGCTGTAAAGCAACATGCGATAGATGGACGAATAATAATTTAGAAAAAAAATCTTACCAGGATTTAATAACTCATGGTAGTTATCTTTGATGCCTTCCTTTAAATTGAACTTGAGAATTGTGAACTCGCCTATGAAAAATTCCGATCCCATCTGACAAAACGAATTCACGTCCATTATATAGAAATCCTCTTCCAGAATACCTGCAAAAGATTTAAAAAATGCGTTCAAAATTATACAGCTTGAAATGTTATTGTCATTACAACTACCAGCCACCCGCGGAATTGTATGCTTCTTGTAACGGTTTATGCAGAACACGCTTACAAAGGTGTAAGATGGCAGGATTATTTTAACCTTACTTAAAACTTGTTATATTTTAAGCAACTTAAACTAGCTGATACCCGCAACTTCGCCTGCGTTGATTATTATCTTAAAAAAAAAAATTATGTACAGAAGAAAAATCAAAAAAACAAAAAGCACAAATATACTTTGTTTTCAAAATTTCTTTGTAAATAATGCTATCTCCTTTCATGCGTATGCGCACCACACCACCATGACTACAAACAGGATATTTAAATTATTATTTCTATGTTTTTGGTTAGTTTTGGTTATCAATGTAAATTAAAAAAACGGCCCGACTAATTTTTTAAATCTTTTTGTACACAGGAAAAAGGAATAATACTTAGAGACATTAAAAAAAAATGAATATTTTTCTATTTATTCTAAACAGAGTTTAATAAAACTTTGCAAACAGACATTATAAGAAATTTCAAAAATGATATAGCCTAAAATATAATTATGAGGCAAATATGCTACTGTGTTAATTATAAAGATAATGGTCATATACAATTCGAAAACTTTTCCCTTGTTTCATGACTTGAAACAAATTGTACAGAGGTTTTGAATTTCTTAATTTCACCAATAGATTTCTTCAGTCGTGTCGCAGGTATCCATTGGCGGCGGTGATCACTTACCATCAGGTGATCCGCATGTTCGTTTGCCTCACGTCGCATAAGAAAAGAATACAATATCTAATTTAAAAAATAAGATGCCATATAATTAGACTTCGAACCCTACAATTGCGTTTCCAGGCCTAGAGAAAGCTTTCATTAACGTGGATAAAAACTTACTGTTATCGAACGCCTTAAGTTTGACAATGTTGTTAATATCCTGCCGTTCAAACTCTTCAGCCTGCTTTTTCTCTCGCGCCTGCCGGTTTATTTCAGCTAACGATATACCGGTCGAAGTGAATTTATTGTCCGGTCCTCCTGCTTTCGTTTTATGATCTTTAGCCATTTCTTGAAATTTCGTCCTCACTGACGGCCGAGCATTCTGTAAATAAATAAACATTATATTACAACTGGTACATTGGGAATGTATATTTCCCACTAAGATGAGATTGAATATATTGTTATACCTAGTATGCTCATCGACCATGGGGACCAAAAATAATGGATTCTTAAACATAACCAATCTCGAATTTTATCGAATCGTTCAAAAAATAAAGTCAGCTTCGAGAGATTTCCTTCGGTAAATGGAAGATATACTCGTATAAGTGCGCCGCGTTTGCATCAGACTTGAATATCACCAATCACGCCGCTGTGGTCGGGCGATCAACTTTGCTGTCACACACCCTCCGAGGCAGTGACTCAAGCCTAAGTTCGATTACCTACAGTGGAGCTCTGGAGTATGTTGTCAGTGCATTAGACGGATACCTGCATTCGCTAATTCATCGCGCACACTACACTGTACCCCACACATACTCGATAGGTAAATAGGTTCTGTAAGGTATCTTTTATTTCTCTTTTTTGATTAGTTAGCTTTATTCAAGATTGACAGTTTCATAATACATGCATGTATGCCTTCTTGCGTCAAACATAAATGTACAAATATATGTGCCTATATTTGTATGGGTAGTTTAACTCGCATAGCTAGTATAGTTCGAACAGTGCTGTTGTATTCAAGAAAACAGCTCAGGCGGAGTTCAGCTACTTTGGAGGCCTTGAGCTTGTTGACATACAGCTGAGTACATAAAACGCTCGTCCAAAAAGCCCGGTGCAAGCTGTTACAACAACAGCAACTATTGTTAGTCAGTTTGGAAAAAAGTCCGACTTGAGTTCTATTCTGGACATCTCAGCGAATATGAAGAGATAAAAAGAACGGACTCTTCAAGCGGACTGCGACTACACTATTTGTACGTACTTTAAAGCGTCAATAATTGTGGGAAAATCGAAAGAACATAGAATAAAAAATTTGGTAGAATTAAAAAAAAAAAAATCGACACCAGCGCCCCCTGCCGGATCTAACTACACCTAAGAACCATCCAGGTGATCATATAAGTAAAACAACAATAAAATCGGTGAAGACATATAGGAGGAGAAAGATTGCAAACAGAGGCACAAAGGAATTTTATATATGTACATATATAAATAAAATGATTAAAGGTCTGCACTTGAGTGCGCACCATATAAAAACTATTGGATAGATTTTAATAATTTTTTTTTAGTTTTCTTATAAGACATTTGGTCCTTAGCTAAAATAGTGATCAGGATAGTTTTATTTCCTAAAAGTTATTAAAGGTTTAAAACACTATGATTATTATAAACATAATGCATTCAGAAATGGAGCAAGCGGTGTGGTGCGCATACACTGGAAAGATGATGATAACGGATAATATTGTTTACAAAGAAAAATGGAAAGCTAATTATATTTTTGCTTTCAATGTTTTTCTATGGTTTTTTACCCTGTGAGATTATTGTTATGATAATAAATAACGCAGACAAAACTGCGGGTATCAGCGAGTTTTATGTAAAGAGGTGCAAATTACTATTCGAAAAATATAATAGCTTATGCATAATGATTACCGTCCATGCAGGGCCAGCAGCATCTGCTAATTCTCTCGTATTTGCATAAATTATACCATTTTTCTTTTGTTCCTCTCTATAATCCATCATGAAAAAATAGAATGCATTCTTGGGTGTTTTCTTAGGCATTTTGATGTTGAGTTTCACTGTAGAATATGTTAAATATTAGACAGAGGTCTATTCATGAGTAATAAAATTAATTGAAAGTTCAATTTGAGTTAAATAGCAAAATCAAAGTACATGTCATAAAAGAATATCTATAATGTGCCAAAAACTGATGATAGCAATGAAGATATTGTACTCGAAATATAATCTGTACTAGGGTTGAGCGAATCAATTTAAATTTTGAATTCAAATTATATGCTTATAAATTCAATAAATTATAATTAAATAAAATTAATAATCGTTTTTTACTTGAGGAATATTCAAACTACTCCAGTTACTAGAACTGCTGGAATTACTAGAATATAATTTAACTATGTGAACTAGCTATCATATGTTCATGATTAATTCATAAATTTGCATATTCCTACACTACGGACAGTATAATCATGGCGAAAATCTTACTATCACAATTAGGCAAAAATAAGAACTCATGTCCACAAAGTCTAAAAGTGATGAAATAATAAACTAATTTTTACCAACTTTGATTTTATACAACTTATATACAAAATAAAAGAAATACATTAATTCATTACATCAAAGACTAAGAATAATATAGATATATATACATTTGCGATATGTAGATAATGGGCACATATGTTTTTGGACATTGTAAGTCTTAAGAATCATTTAAGATAGTGCAATGTAAATTGTGAATTTTTAATAGTAAGGAAAATATTTGGTAAGATTATCAAATTAAATAAATGTATGTAATGTAACAGTCGCACTGTTAATACATCCGTTATCTGTTGCATGCTCCCATGTTTCGATTTTAGATGTTAGAAGCATTATCCTAACTAATTAAAAATCAACAATAACAACTTATCAGGACTATTTGTAAGGTTACAGTACCAAAAATTTTATTTGAAATTAGTATAAACATTTATGAGGCTATTATAAATTATGGTTTTTACTTCATTTTAAAAAGTCATCATATTAAAAACGTTCTTGACTAATAATTATTCTAAAACTTCATTACATCTTATTCTTAACTAAAATAGAGAATTTGTTAAATTATACCCTCCATTTGATAATATAAATATGTTTGTCCTTCTTCTTTCTCTCTCTTTGCTTGGATTTTCATCCAATCCTGTCATTTAATACAAAGTTTTAAATCTCAACTTCATTAGGAAAATAATTGCAAATCATTAAAAAATCGGATCCGTAAAGACATTAAAATATGGCACAGAATAAATATCAAACGTATAATTAATTTTTAAAAACACCCGAATGGAGAAGTTAATAAAAACGTAGAAAAAAAAACACAGCTCACTTTTGCTTGTAGTTGTGCTTGTGTTAATGTAAATTTAATATATCCTTTAACAAGAAAATTATCTGGACGGAAGGTAGCCTATGACGTTTTCGTAGAAGGTCGAAGGTAGATTATCAGTTCCGTAGTTAGGACGTTAAAGCATAACAAACAAAATCACTTTCGCATTTACAATATTAGCAAGGATAACAAACATTCTTGCCAGTTTTTTCTCGATAGCAGTATTGAATCGCTGTTAAATTATGTCGTCGGTACCTTTTCATCATCTAAATTGAATAATATTTCATAACTTTTGTCAAATATCAGAAAAATTATGTTGAAATACCAGCTTCAAAATTATTAACCGCTAAAGCGCTAAGCACATACATCTAAGAAATATTCGAAAATATATTTAGCGTATAAATATCTCAATCAGCCATCCATTCTCACACTTACCCCGTGGTGACACTCCTTAGGCAAAAATATTACAAAATAACTTGGACTTTTCAAAATTCCATAAAATTACGAAAAAAATAATTGGAAAATGAGAAACCAGAGACAAAATACGAATGTTGCGAGAGTATTTATTTTAGTTTATTTCCCTAATACTTATTATACTCTTTGGTTTATCTTAAGCTTATGTCGAAATTCATTAATAATTTATAGATAAATAGTTATTAAGCGTGTACGTATGTAGTAACATTACTAAATGGCTAGATAGCCAGACTTAACAGAACCTTGAATCAAACATTTTTTGGAAGCTTCTTAGCAGTGACCTATGTTGTGTTTTCTATAACGTGATGTTTGATTTAAAAATGTAAAACTTTATCTATATCTTCATATTTTCAATAATTATTACTATTTTTTTTCAGACTGACTATACGTTATTGTTCTGATGGACCTTCATAGCTTCATCGGAATTAACATTCAGTCTTAAAACAATCAGAAGTTGTTAACGAATAAACCAGAAACGGTTGGTCCGATTACAATCTTTTTTCTACATCATCCTAGTTAATAACTGAGTCGACTGATTTGAATGAGGACAACTGTCCCGGAATAAAATAACGAGTGATCATCACAATGTTTGTTTTTTCCGCCAATATTGCTCGGTTGCTCAGCCGACTATAGCTTTTTAATTGTTGTATTATGATCGGAAAAATACGCTGAATAAGTTTCTTTTTTGAAACTGTGAAGCGACAAACATCTGTGGGCAATAAAATGAATCCAGTATCAATGCCTTTCGAACGTTTAATATCTAACAATGACTTTGAAAATACATTTGCTCTTCGATTTTATTAAAATTTTATTTTTTATTTATTTTTGTCAAAACACTACCGTGTTAGTCGTCAATTCAAGTATAGTCAAGGGCAGTCACAAATTTGATGATTTTAAGCACACTCTTAGTTCGTTAGCTACAGTTGATCAGGGAATACCTGGAATTCTTGAGCGTGTTATCCCAATTCAAATGGTCTTCCAGCAAATATTATAATTGACACACCTCATGGAATCAATTTCAGTTGTTATTCTATTTGTCAACTTACCATACTAAAACGTGTGCATGTGGCAGACTATGCTTTTGCCACTCAACAGTATGATGTACCCGATGTACTCATCTAACAGTGAGCTTGACCATATACACTGCTTTATAAAGAAATTCATAAAAGATTTTGATTGTTCTTTAAAAACTCTGACAGTGATGTCATATCTATCATTTGGTGTTTGGCTGTGCAGCAAATACTTCTTGATTTCAATACATTGAGAATGTAACACAGTCTGCCTCGAACGACTATTAACAGTAATCAAGAGTGGCAATAGAAGAAATGACAGGTTTGTATAACACATCAGTTTGGCGATTTTCCATAGTAAATTAACAATTTATATTATTAGTTTTTTCAATTCCCCCTATTATTTCTCGTCTTAAATTCTTCTGTATATTTATAGATAACAATGTTGTGTTGTTTTAAATTGAGTGTTATCAGTTATATTGATGTTGGACAATATGTTCTTAATATTGCAACTTGTAACAATTATGGTGTTGAGTATGCTGGGTACTTTATATAAGTAGGTACCTTACTAAGGTGACTTTATTAATACACGGATACTTGGAAGTAATATTTATTGCGCGTCCGTACTGTTACAATGCATAATGCATACTAGTTGACTTAAGCTATGGTGAGGCACGGAGTGTTCCCCTACAATGGGATAAGGAAACGAACATCCGTGCGTGTCAAGTGTGTCCTTTTTCAGACCTAACCTACATGCGTAATTGCTTGTTTGCCTTTTGCAATAACATCAGCCAACAATTGTCATTGTCTATAAATTACACAACAGACAACGATTAATTAAAAGCACAATGTATAATACAATAGCGACATTCGTTATAGTTACTAATGGCTGTAATTTTGTATATGTACTCTGTGGCTGTAGTAAAGTTGGCAAATTTGGTAACATTGTCAACTGTCTTACCAGTTGTCAGTCAATGTTTGGAATGGTTATGGCAGTGTGTAAAAGTGTGATTTGCACATAATAATATTATTTAAAATTTTAAATGTGTAATAAAACTTTAGATATATGTACTAACATTTCTTATACTTTTATTATAGTATAATATATCATTGAAAGGTATGTCAATTTTTTTACTTTTGTCTTATTTTAACATTGCTTTTTTGTTTTCTTACGTATATATTATTTATGATTAGGAATTATCTTATGAGCATTTACATTGTAAATTCTATATAGGATTTTCTAAATTACGACGTTGTATAAGCTGCATATTAACTAAATTATCAATATCCGTTCATCTTACAACTCGAGGTGTATGTACGGCTCTACAATTTGTTATAGTAATAAAGTGTAGAGACTCGACAGTATCACGAACACATATCACCCTACGTCTCATTTTAAACCGTTAAGATTTTTATATAAACCTTTAAGTATATGAAACGAACTTCTATATTTCTTTGTGCCTATATTTGTAGTGTGAGACATCAACATTAGCTGTAGCATATAGATAGTTCTAAATCAGCTCTGTATTAAAATTTATCCCAGCCCATTTTGAACTGAGTTATGTTTTAAAAAAATGACAAAACAACTGTGTAGTTAAAAATAGATTAAACTAGAATACACTAGGTATAAAACTTAAGTTTATTTAGCTATATGGTAGACAGTTTTAATTAAAATATTACCAAGGCAGATAGAAAATAAAGTAACATAAGCTGCAGTCGGCAGATTTGCCCTAAGGCCCAGGAGGCCCGAGCCTAGGGTGGCCAGATATTAGGGGCGGCCAATCGTGACAAAAATCACTAATGATAACAAGAAGGGGCTTAGGGTGGCCAATGACTGCAAATCCGCCACCATTGACAATATTATGAAGAACTATTAAAAAAGGAAATATCACATAATGAAAATAATCAGTATAGAGAACTAATCAAGAAGTTCTAAGTTAGATCAAAATAGGCTGTCTGTTCTTGTAATTTTTTTGCCAATATGTCTATTAAAACATTCTGTTCCGAATATATCACCTATCTGCTTTACTGCTTTATTTTCTTATAGATTGTAATCATTATATTTTAACTTTTGTAGGTTTCTGACCAATAATAATGTGGTATAATAAATAAGAAGATTTGAACATTTAGTTTTGCTAGTGGGTCTTTGTAGCTTGGGTTTCCCATATTATTGATATGACAAATAAAGGCAACAGTTATACTCATGTGAATTAACAATTATCTTTCATTTCTTACTACTCATATGAGGTTAAAGTGTTACTGATAAATAAGAATGTTCCTCTGTTTTTTTTTAATGCTTAGTTGCAATAGTTATTTGATCCAAATATGCTAAAGTACTATATGGTGTTAATAGCTTTTTATTTTTTGACGAAGTCCAGTGAAACTGTGGAGGCCTTGCCAGGTCAACAGTGTGGTCAGTTCGAAAAAAAAAAAGTTTTTATTTTATATCTATTCGATTTAATTGTATTATGGTATTTGATGTCAGAAAAAAATTATGAATTGTGGATTATAATCATAACGGGTATAAAATATAATTAATCATGTCTTATAAATAAAGGCTTGGACTTGTTGAAGGTATGACGAAAAAACAAACTATTTCTAATATCTATTATTGATACCACTGACACTTCTCAATAGCTACTAAACAAAACAATAATAAACAAAATTGCTTGAGAAACGGGAGAAGAAGGTAGTTAAGTGTAACGGGAGCGTTCGAGTGTTTTAAAAAATTAAGCACGATGTATTCTCAAGACGATTTACTAAGGAACTAAATATGAAATGGGAAATTGGTCTTATATATATCCTCTGAACCTATAAACACCAGGTGGCTTAATAGTGAATAACAAAAATAACATGCATATCCACATGGACTAAATATTAAATGATTGTCTCTGATTGGTAGTTAAAAACATAATAAGTAAATAAGCGATGTCAGCGTTTTTTATATTAAAGGACTAATAAGAGAGGGTGTAGCCTGCATAACTAGCTAGTGACCTGTTTTATCTTATTATACTTTACACATAAATAGATATTATTTAAATGAATTATTATTACATATAACAATATCTATATCTTGAAATGAATGAAATCTCCTGGATGTCATTGTAAGTACGATGTCAATTTTGGTTTACTGAACTGCTTTCATATATCTTAATAATTAAAGTTTCTACCTTCAACATATCCAAGTTACTAGAATGTTCCATTATTCCTTTTACAACTTTTAAAGAGAAATATGTAAAACAATTATAGGGTAATTTAATAATACTAAGTTATAAGCAGTGAGACAATATTAATTATGTTTGTAGCTACTGTCTATGATATTTTTCATATAATAATAGTTTTATTATATCATAAGCCTATACAAAGGAAAAACGTGAGAAAATTGAAAGCAAGAATATACTTTGCTTATAAAATTTCTTTGTAAACAATGTTATCCATTTACATCATTGCTCCTGTGTACTACATCGCTTGCCTCACTTCACACATTGCTAAACGTGTAGTACTTATAAAAATAGTATTTTCTTAAAACCTAAATAAATCTGTTTTAATTTAAGATATCCTTATATCGAAAAACTTAAACTAATAGACATTGATCAATATCTATCCTGTAGTTTTTGTGTTATGCATGCACAACAGTTATCACTTTATTTGTTTTTATTTACATAGATGGATTTGGTAAATGTTAGATATCTTACAAAATACCTAGGTTTTTGAATGAGATAAAAAAATGCATATGTTTACGTACTTAATACGCGTCGTCATTCGAATCACAATACTTTTCGATAGAGTGAAATGATTTTAATGAAATAAAGGCTAAATGTTACTCGAGCATATGTTTTACGATTTTCTTGGTGACGTTTTATCGTAAGCGTTTTACTTTAGGAGTGATGCGTGAACAAACAAACAGACAGACATTTGTAAAAATAATTGAAATGTATTTTAATTACTTGGAATATTTTTTTATACATAAATCTGAATATAGCATAGACAAACAACAGACATTTCGATTTTATTTTATATGTATAGATTATTTAAATACGGCATATTGTGCGTATCTGTCATCAGTCACAGAAGATGATAAATGACAATGAAATTTTAAAAATTCACTGTGACTGCATAATTGAGATAATGACCGGACTCTGATATTCATCAACAATAGTTGTCAGTTGTTTGAAAAATGTCATTGAGGGGCATAATTACGGGAAATTGAATGTTATCTTTCAGGTATATTAAAATATCTGTTTCAGTAGTATGGTTTTAAATGCCATTTCTCTGATACTATCTGACTGACTCAGTTTGGAATCTAGTGAAAAGGGGTACAATCATTATAATTTTCGTAGTTTCAAATTGTTTTGTTATTATGGTAATTCTTATTTATTATATTTTCTGGAATGTTAGTAATTTCGACTAGGTATTTATGAAGTAATTATGCTATATGTATTATTTAGTTAAAATATCTTTATATAATTTTAAAAATGTCAGTGTTCATTATATTAAGCAATTAATTTTGGAATAACTTTTCTTTATCAAATTTGGTATCGTGCGAAGTATAAAAGATATCATTATTTAAACTAGTTAGTATTAACCGGTAAATATTACGGTGGGCGTTACTTCGCACTTCCGCTTGGAATTGATTGCCCGCTGTCTCGTCTCACTGCAACAGAAAACGATTGTGAAACAACAAAAAGTTACTAAAAGGTGTCATTGGTCCGTGGTTGAACCCGACGTTAGTGAATGGTTGAACCTGTCGTCGATTGACACTGTATATATGTATCTGTATATATAAAAATCCAATCAATTCCAAGTGGAAGTACGAAGTAACGTCCCGTCGACCTTAATATTTAATAATGGATTTTCCGCATAGTAACGCTTTAAAAATATGTAGTGATAGGTAGGAGCGACTTAATAATGGCTATCTATCACAAAAAAATGAGTGTTCCACGAAGTTTCTTTCGTATATATTATTATTGATAAACGTTTTATATTATTGCTTAACAAATATCAAAATAAATGAATTATATAATGCAATTAAATGAAACGCGGAAATCACTTCTGAATTGAAGGAATGGTAGGAAATTTCGTAATTATTTTTTAATCAATTTGTCAATTAATTGGCTATAAAATAACAAGAGAGTAATAATATAAATATTTTAGGTTAAAAAAATCACAGATTGTTGCACTTTAACACCGACACTTATCTAGCGTCACTCTTATTATGTTGTAAGTTACTATCACAATGCATTATTCAATTATATTTGCGGAGCCGGTGCCAACTTATTGGCTGCCTTCAACCAATAAGCGCGCACCTATGGCAGGGCACAGGCAATAGCAATCGCGCTATGGATAATCGTCTATACTATAGGAAGGGTCGTGACGGAAAACTTTTACAATTTTTTCGCCTAGCTCCCATCCGCCAAGTCCGTACCGTGCGATAAGCACCTTCGTTTCAGAAATTAAATGGGACAGTCATAACTACAGTACTAATTTTCATAGTGATCGCTCAAACAGTATTGGGGTTTATTCATCTTTCGTATATATACAAACATACATTTTATATATGTATATAGATAAATCCATCAAAGCATTGATAAGTGAATAATTAATAGGTTCGCGTGAATGTATTGTATTGCTCAATGAAGTCCCGCTTTCATGTTACCTTGTACACCCTTCCCACGTTTATAGCTTTAATATAAATTGCTTATGCTAATATGCATATCTAATGCGTAATGTCTGAATAAAATAATTGATAATATTAATTTACGAACTAATGAAATGAAAAAGTTTTGTAGTTTAAGGCCAGGTATATTGAATAATTATTAACTAAGTGCTAATTATTTGTATATAAATGAAATGAGAATTAAATGTAAATGTATACAGAAATGTGGAGTTAAATTGGTTATCGAGGGAAGCGTTCACTTAACCGGTTCACACAGGCCGAAAGGCTTATAAAACTAAACTAACAAGTATGGAGCTTTTTAAGCGTTAGATAAGCAGAATTTAGGTCATTTTCGATCATTCCATCTCGCTTGTCATCAGAAATAAGTGGTTATACTAGAACAGTCTCTATTTAGGATTTTAACTGTGCCCGGGCCGGTTGAAACGATTTCGAATTTTCTGAAAGCATGACTCAACCATTACAAAATAAAAACACATCTTCATGCTAGTAAGCACATGGAGGAGAGAGTACATTTTAATGTACATTATTGCTGGTATGAAATTGAAACCGATGTTTAGTTATTAGCTTTTGCCGGCGTCTTTGTTCGCGTTATTGTAGATCTGAGCTATCCCACGGGAGCAGTACTTTTTTTTTATGATAAGTACGTTGTGTTTTTTCATGTATCCCTGGCCACGTGTATGCAAAATTTCAAAATAATCTGTTAAGTAGGTACGATGTGAAAGCGTAACAAACTTATATTCGAATTTTAAATCGTAGGATTTCTGCAATCGCTTTGCTTTTGTGAAATACATATTTATGGTACTAATATAAGAAAAACAGGGTAGGGAATTCGGAAGTTCGTTATGTTGTATACTAAGTACTATTAATCTATAGATGCAATGTCTTCTCCTATAGTTACTACAATTAAACAATGAATCAAAGTTTAGTAAAATTACAAATATTGGTAAACGCTTTCTGTTCCAAAGAGATGTAACGATTGTCAACCTATTACACGTGCAATTAGCAAGGCCACATTAAAGAAACTGTTCAGAACTTGAAGTGTAAACGAATTTGAGTAAATACAATACAGTAATTTAAATTATAAAAATGTTAAGGAAAACGTGTTTAATTTATTTTCATGGAATATGTATGATAAGGAAAACTACGTCTATTAAATAATATTGTTAGTAGGAATGACAAAATGTGTATTTATTGATACTATTATAAAGAGTATTTGTTTAAAATAATTTCTACTTCAAAATTTTAAGTGTCCAAATTTTGTCTGTAAATTGAATCGTTATGGCTTTTCTTTTTCGAACTGTCTACACTGTTGACCTGGCACGGCCTCTACAGGTTCACCGGACTACAATCGTTATAGATTTTTTTTTTTTTTTTTATAATAAATTTTTATAATAAAGCTATAATAAATTTCACCGGCATGCGTTACAGTTTTTAGACAATAAAGGAGGAAATGATTATAAACGATTTGTAAAGCATTTCTGTCCATGGCTCATGAACGTTATGCTCATGGTTTTAACAACCAGTACAGTGTTTAGCTCCGACGTGTTTGCCTTTCCTGATCAGGCAATTGTGAAAGTATTTTTTTTAAATATATAAACAGGGTAAAATAACGGCGCATTATCAATTGGCTCCGATCTACTATTGTTGGGTTCGTTGTAATCCGACACAAATGCTCTACGGTCTCCTTATCATCCTTCTACTCTTGTTGTTCCAACGCGTTGCAGCTCGTGTAGATGTAGACTGGAATGTTTTGCCGTTAGAGTCTAAAGTAAAACCTATATAAATGTCTAAATATCTATTGTTACAGATAACCACCGTGGAGCATGTACCCCGTTCATTGGCAGTAACGCAATGATGCACCGACCACAATGAAATACTCTTCAAATGGTCACATGACAGCTAATGAATATTTTATAATGTACCTGGCGAAATGGAAACGCGTTGCGGTCGTTTTGTTGTTCATTTGGATCGTAGTCACTTATTTGGTTATATCCCCCCTCAGGTATGTATGCCCAGTACCCAATATTTTATAGACCTTATACAAACATTACATTTGTCTCCATTATTATTAAGACGACCCATCGTTAATTTGTTTTTAATGTTATAGGGGGCAAACGAACAGGTGGGTCACCTGATGGCAAGTGATCACCGCCGTCCATAGACACTAGCAACACCAGGGTAGTCGCAAGTGCGTTGCCGGCCTTTTAAATATGTGGGCCTCCGGCGCTTTCACTGACCGAACGAAATGCTACAGTGCAAGCACTGTTAATTCTCGTCGGCTTTCTGTACTGTACCCCGGGTGAGCCGACCCATTCATGCTGAAACCAGTAATAGCTTCAGCGTAGCTCTACCAACTACAAATTTCTAGTATTGAGGCCTAACTTTGCAAATTTTGAAGCTTTTCGAGTTAGGAATGTCACGTGAAAGTATTTTTGAGTCAAGCGGTATGGTGATTCTGAGATAAGTCTTTAATAGATTCTTCATTAAATTGGAATAGCTGGTCTGCCAACGTGTGATAAAAATTTGCCTCTCTTATTCGAACTGCTTGCTTCATTGTAGGCAAAAGACGTTGCGACGTTGATGCCGCAGTCGAATTATGCTCAGGCTACTACCAGGTTTAGTGGGATTTTGAAATTTATTTCTGATGCGTTAAGCGATCTTCTCTCTCTATTATACTTTTTATAGCCTCGTATTAAATGTGTTTCCGATATATCCTATGATAATAGCAGATGCAAATAATAGGTTTTCATAAATTATTCGAATATTACTTGGGCGTTTCAACGGTACCATTTTTTTTTATGGTGATGCGGTATGGAAATTGCGAAAAATTGATTCAACTTTTTACTGCTAACGTGTGTGGTCGAATGAAGGTCGTTCGATATTATTTTAGGATTTCCGCGGAAAAAACGTTTCTATTTAGATCCGAATGGTTTGCGTTTTCATCTTCACAATTCGACATTTATTTGTGATTTAATATTAATGGACTTGTAAATGATTATGTGGATACGCATCAATTCCGAGTAAATTCAAGTATAAAAACTATAACCAAGTCAAAATTGCATTAATTTTAATTATATAAACAGCTGTAAAATTTTTATATCATCGTTAGGAAAAAGTTGTTAATGAAATATGTCTTAGCTAGTTGTTTCCATTACTTTTGGTAGTAATTGCAGTTGAGATGCGCTAATCGATTTCAAGTCAAGATTTTTGTTAATGGTACTACAGCATTGTTAATAGCAAATGAAGTCGTTTCGTTTACGCTTGCCGTTTAATCATTGCTGATTATTTGTCTATTGTTAGCTTCTTATTGAATTTACAAATTATGTGTGCCAAGGAATTTTGAAATAAGAATAGATATAAATATTTATCTTTCGAAGTAGACTATATTTAATTGTGAATTTATTATTTTAGCTTTTTAGCTCTACGTCCTATAGTTCGTATATTCAGGGTAAATAACTATTGCATTCCCTTAATGACTCTTATGTCGAAGGTAACATTTGTCTGGTCAGTTTATGCTATATGGTCAGAACTGTCAGTCAACGAATTAATTCATTACCTAAATTATTTCTTAAACGAATGGTGTGTAATAAATAGATTTTATAAAATCCGCTAATGTTTCAGATGTGCATCAAATACAGATGATGTTTTGGAAGTCCAGGAAAAACTTAGAAGAGTATCTTCACAATTGGAAACGTTGCGACAGCAGCACAGTAATCTTATAGCACAGATTAGGAAATCTTCAGGGTAAGATTTTTTTTTTATATTATAGGGGGCAAACGAACAGGTGGGTCACCTGATGGTAAGTGATCAACGCCGTCTATAGACACTAGCAACACCAGGGGAGTCGCAAGTGCGTTGCGTGCGTTTAATATATGTGGGTCTCCGGCGCTCTCACTGACCGAATGAAAGGCAACAGTGCGGGCGCACTGTTACTTCACGTCGGCTTTCTGTGAGAGGGCGGTACTACCCCGCGCGTCGGGCGAGCCGACCCATTCATGCTGAAACCAGTAATAGCTTCAGCGTAGCTCTACCACCGTAAGAATGGCTTAATTACCCATTGCCGTTTAACAAATTCCTCGTTGGTTTCTTAGGGTCATGCGTCGGTTGATGCGGGTTGTTTGTCGTGTTGCTGGCATACTTGTGCTTAACTAAGATTAGCATAGCAAATGTAGTTTACTAAGATTCGCGTTGCTGCATCCAATATAACAGTCGAAGTCGAGACTCGACCAATTTGACACCATTGAGCTTGCTGTTAAGCGGCTGAACGCTGTAAGCGCTCGCCCCAATACTCTAGTGAAATTGTAAAGGACTTTCAGGGCAGTTACGTATAGTCAGTTGAAAATAAAAAAAATCACACGTGCTAAAATACTAATGCTGCAAAAATATAGATGTTATTTATGTGCATTGAAATAATAATTGTGTAGATCAGGGCTATCTATAATTAATCTTGCAAGAAAAAAAGGGTAATATAAACATTTATCAAGACAAATAAACTTTTCTTGTATTTGTTGGTATAGAAGCTATATCTGTTTATTCTATTATATAACTGTAGCATAATATTTATTGTTTGCCTATTTGTTCTTATGTTTAAACAGTTGATGCAGTTGTTATTCGAATGGTATATAAATATATCTGCTCTTTTATGTTACGTATTTACAGTTTCATTGAATGCAAGTGATATTCACTGAAGCTTATTTATTTAATTGCTGACAAATTAGTATAAAACATGTGTATCGAAGTTAATAATATTTACTGTACGTTTCAAATGAGTAGATAATCGCGTCGGTATCAACTTCACTCACTAGTTGTTAAAATGGTACAGTCACGAATAAAATCATTCATATAATAAATAATGATATAAAAAAATACATGTTATTTATGATAGAAAAATATTTAGATATATGTAAATAGATTAGTTGTACAAAGTAATTAGAATCTATTTAATTACTTTTTTGTACATTAAGTTGGCGAAGACTCTTCAATTTTTACAGTACTATCAACGGGTAGTTGGCGTTTTATGTCAGTTATACTTAATGTGCTGCTAGATACTCTTCAATACAATATTAGAAATATGACCCTTTGGATTTTATAAATTTAATGTTTTTCTGAGGGTATATATTTTAACTGAAGTGCCGTGCGAAGTACACAGCAGGATCAAAATAAAATGACTGGTTGACAGTTATCTTCTTATTTGAAACGTATAGTGCTTGCTTTAGCTGTTCCAATTCCAACTATTCTAACGGTTAATTCGCTTCGATAAATCTTAAACCTTTAGTTTCTTGGATTTTATCGTATTTACCACCAGATGTTCTGGTTATTTACATTATACGTACGTTTCTAGACTAAGTGGCAACCTGAAAGATATAGACACGGGAACCCTGTTCCTGGACCTCGGTCAGGGCCCAACTGAGGAGTATGAGACTCTAAGGCGGAGAGTGTACTCCAATACTAAGGAATTGTGGTACTACGTCAGTCACGAGCTCGGGAAGTTAATTCATGACGACAACAAGGAGGAGAGGATCCAGGCGATCCTCGAACACGTGGGAGACAGGAAAAGGTTAGTGTCTTTTTTTGTGTTTTACGTCCATTATACTAACAATTTTTCGCGACTACGCACTTGTTTTTATGTATAAAAGGTTAACTGTCTAATGGGAAACTGTTTGGCTGTGTGAAAAACTTTCATCCTCTCTTACACCACCTCAATGGTTTAATTTTCTAAAGTTCTTCCTTAGTGCTCAACTACAGTGTGAAAGGAACCGGTATTGGAAATATTCTCGGACCTAGTATGAGTACTTTGGGATGTGTGTTAATCGAGTCAGACAATTATTATTCTATACCCGCATGCCCGGTGGACGTTGTCCTGCCCTGATAATAAAAAATATATAGGTGCTTATGTGCATGAAATGCTTAGGGTAACTAATGTATTTAATTTGATAAGGATTAATACTGCATCTGTCTAAATAGCCTTCCATCGACCTTATTATATCTGACCATTTTTAGAAGATAGATGGGTACCTATAGTAAGCTATCCCAAAAAGATAGGTGTATGCGATCGTAGACATTTTTTTTATCTCAGTATGCATTCAAAGGGATTAATTAGGCAGCGTTTTCGACGAAAGCTCCCAGGCGGCTTGATTTTTTCCGATTCTTTCAATAATTATACAAAACATCCCTGACAAATTATATACCTAAACCTTCCCCGTGAATTACTCTATCTGTTGATGAAGAGCGCATTACAATCCGTTCAGTAGTTTTTGAGTTTATCGCGAACATACAGACAGACATACAGACGCGGCGAACGTCTTTGTTTTATACAATGTATGTATGTTTTTTTATAAGCATACTAGTGGGGTTTTTATCTCTGATTCCAATGTCAGCTTGCAGCATGTATGTCTTTTCAGATGCTCTTTCTCCTAATGATAATAGACTGTTGTATATTTGTTGTAACACTTGGTACTCTCCGTCTACTCTTATAGTGGTTACATTTAGTATAGGATAAGAAATTAAGTGTCAAAAATTATCTTCTTCTTATCTTATATTTATGTAAAAAAATAGATATGTGACGTTGTGCGAGCATCACGCAAAAACTACTCAATAGATTTTGAATTTTTGAAGAAATTTCTTTATTTTATTTTAAACTCTTAAGGAAACTTGCTGGTAAATGAAAAAAAATAATAAAGTATTTAGACATGTATGAAGGCTATTTATAAGTTGCCGCATCTAACATATATGTATATATATATCTATCTTCTATCTCCTCTCTATCTATCTTACTTTACCTTCTTAGTCATTTAAAGTTTAAAGAAAATCACGATTTTTATAAGCACTTTTTGTTCTGTGATGTATTTATGTTTAGAGTAGTGAGACAAACGGTGTATTTAATGCGCATGCGCCGGAGAGGGGGTGTAGACGAATAACACTGTATACAAAGAAATTCGTGTGTACTGTATTAAATGTAGGTGTCATGTGCTAAACATGCACTCGAGACGTACACTTATTTCCATTGTATTTATATTATTTTCCGTTCCGTAAATAGATATACTATTTTGTTCAAGAGCTGCTTATCGATCATTTACACGGAATGGATGCGTTGTTAGTTATAATTAACACATCTGTTTGTTTTTTATTTGTTTTTACGACCTATCATCGTATACTGTTGACTAATTTTCTTCGTACGTCTGGACCAAAATCGAGGTTAATCTCTCGGCTTTGGTGACTAATATGCATTAATACATTTAGTGTTACAATAAGCGACGTGAACGTTTTCACTTTATCGTCCTGATTCTATAATATTGTAAGTCATTTATACCTGCAAAATTTTTGGTCTTTCTAACGGCCAGATAATATAAAATGTTATAAAGGATACATCAATTACATTTATTTATATATATGTATGTATATATAAAAGACTGACTGACATATTTGTATGCGGTTTCCTTTTGCACTAAGCACTGAGGAAGAATTTTAGGAAGTTCAAACTCTTTAAGGCGCTAAAAATGGGATCAAATTTCATATCAAAATATGTTATTTTCTTCGTCTAAATATACAATAAACAGCCGAAAATAATGAATAATTAGGTATATTTAAGTTTATTGCATGTAAATTTATGTATACTTAACTCTGCCCCGTGGTTTTGTCAGCGTTAACTAGGCATTATATGCGACATCCGTATCGCTTGTATTTACAGTCGACTCCCATTATTTTATCTGTTCCCACATATATACGCGTTCGCGCGCACAACCGCAAACCTCTTATCATTGTATTTACGTAGCGATACATGCTAGCTATTGAATTGTTGAAAGGTACACAATCAACAAAACAAACAAGTATATTATAACGGACATGTTGTACACATATTATCTTATCCTTTATCTGATTAAATACCAATGCCGCGGTTATTCCCGGACTGTCAAAAACCATAAAGGTTTAAGTTTCATACAAACAAGTTTAGACCTTATGAGGCAAAGGTCAACAGACTGTTGGCAGCATAAGCTTAAAAAAATAACAAATTATGTATTGTACAATTATAATTGTTATGTAAATATTGTATTCTAAATTATTTTTTCATTTGTACGATTTTATTTTTCAAAACTATGAAATTTACAATGTACGATGTCGTGAAATAAAAAAAATGCAAACATAATCTGCCATTTTAATATCTGGGTTTGAAAAATATCAGCCGTGGTAGGGATGTCTAGGTAATATAGTAGAATTAATTTATATGTATGCCCGCAACTTTGTTCCCTACAATGTTTCCTCTGAACTACGTATTTCTTCTTTCTACTTTGACAAACAAATCCTCTTTAATGATTATTATTATTGCCAATATCAAGCCAGTAATAATACTACAAGTGTCTTATTATGAGACCAATGCTCCAACAAGATGGTGGTCCAATTTCACTAATCCAGCGTACTGTAGCTTCTAGCTTTTGTTCGCGGCTCTGCTCGCGTTAATTTAGTTTGGGTTCCTTGAAAGAATTACTTTTGTTCTGAATATACCCTATGTTCTTTTCTGCACCGTCGACAACGTGTATGCATTTATGATCGGTTGACTAGTTAAAGCGTGAAAGTTTAACGAACGAAAAAAAAAGCATCACACCGCTTGCCCCAATTTTCCACGGCAAGAAAACGCACATGGCTATAACAAACGTAGCTTCTTAAAACTTTAATAACTCTATGTTAAATGAAGCTATCGTGATATATTATTTAAGTAATGGCCAAGTGTTATAGAAATGAAATTAAAAAAAAAATGAACGATGTTTATCCAATAGTTTTTGAGTAATGCACACCCAACGGCAGATGTCTTATCATTTTATTTATATAAAAGAAAATTACGTCTAGTGTCGTTACTTTGTCGTACTACTATAGAAAAGGAAGCCAATCATATTATATTGGTCGATAAAAGTCGTCCGCTAATTGGTTTTCCGATTTCCATGTACAATACCACCGACGTATTTAATTGGTTTACGATTTTTTTTTAACTGCTTTCTTCAACTTTGTTTAGTTATGCCATAACAAAATATTACATGACGTTGCCATCTAAAGATATAATGATAATACAGTTAATTTTGAGGCCCAATCACATAAAACTACAGAACGTATCGTCATAGGACTATGGCAATTCCATGTGAAACTTTTGGTAGATTGTTTAGGCTACTTATTTTTTGGGTTCCGTTGACCTATTTATCATTTGTCTAATACCCAGCGAAGAGGGTGGAAATCCGCTAGTCACTACATAAAAATAAAAACGATTAAAAAAATGCACCAGAACGTCATTTCAAAAATCATAATCGAAAATACTTTTTATTCAGTTTAAGCCCTAAGAAGGCGCATATGAACGTCAAAGCTACTATTGGTTCGGAAAACGACCCAGTCATCGAGGTAAACCGGCTAGAAACTGGATCTGGTTAATCTTCTCATTACCAATAATATAACACATATTTCTAAGAACTTATGTAGTTGTAGACATAAGTAACTACATTCGTTGTTGGTGCATGCATAGAAAAAGGCGTCATTTCCAGACGTCACTATCGTTCACATATTGATGCACCCTGTAGTAAGTAGCTTTTAGACATTAAAACCTGCTTGACATGATGCTTGAACTTAGCATCCGATTAATCGGTAACGTGCTTTGAAATTTTGTTTTAAAACCAACACTATTAACTAAGAAACTGCTACCGGCCTTAGTGAGCCTAAAACATTGACCATAGTTAGGCTATCCTGATTTTGGATTGTCTTAAACCCCTCAGTCACTATACAGTTTTATACTCGATTTTGAAGAATTTACTTAACTTGACAAATAAATCTTGTCTCACAGATCCTTGTTGTCCGATCAGGAGAAGTTACCCCATTTGGACGGGTACCACGAATGGCGGCAGATGGAGGCCGCCAACGTCAGCGATCTGGTCCAGAGGCGGCTCAGGTATTTGCAGAACCCGCCGGACTGTCGACAGGCGAGGAAACTTCTTTGTAACTTAAATAAGGTGAGTGTTTGAAGCAAATTGCTGCTGTAAGTGCGACCGTTAAAGGTTTTTTGGGTAGATTTTAGTTCAGTTTTATATGATGCCTTTTTCTAAGTCCTCTTGGTTAGCTATTACCCTCAAGTAGAAGGTCTCTCCTCAAGGTAAGTAGGTAATGTAGGTGTGTTCCAGGAGGTGCGGTTGAGAGCCATATACCTCTAAGTTTAACGTGTTGCCAGCTAGGTCCATATCGTTATTTAACATCAGATAAGCATATTTTCAACTAGCTTTACACGATCACCCCACACTCATGCACACCTAGGCACACAGTGGTTGGCTGTTTTTTTGCCCTTTTCGGACTGAAATAGGTTACACAACATAGTAGTCAGATACAAAATACACATATACATTCGTGAAACATGCATGGTCACACATGCATTTTTCACGAATTCATATGTGTAGGAAATGGATAGATAGCTTAGCTTAGCTTAGTCAGATCGGGATATTCGGCGACAGTTGAAGCCGAGGCGCACCGAGTGCCCTTGCGCTGATCGCCTGAACAAAATCGGGGGGGTGCCTTAAGCGCTCCCCTTAGTAGTCCGGTGGAACTGTAGAGGCCTTATTGGTTAACAGTGTAGATCAGTTTGGAAAAAAAATTTTTTTTTTAAACGCTAAAAAATCTATAAACAGTAAAAAAAGAAATAAAAAAAATACCGTTGATAAAATTAGAGATATTAAAAAAATACCGTCAAACTCTAAAAACGGTTTTGTAAACAGATCTGAGATGGTTATAATTGGATTCTCAAACAAACTAATGCACTGCTTTCGTCAATATGTCACAAGACACGCGTCTCAAGGGTCGTCGACATACTTAACACGGAAAAACACTGCCCGCTTTAGGAAGTCAACAACTTCAGCGGTTCTTCAATGTGCATATCTAAACAAATGACTGTTACATTTATCAAGAGTATATGGAACTTAGTAATTAATTTTCCAGTTTAAAATAATTTATTTAAATCTTTACCCGAGAAAATGTACACCGATTGCAGTTTATCCTTGCGAAAATATTGAATCATCCGCTAAAAATAAACATTATAAGTTAAATCTTACCATGGCCGTCTCTGATTGGTTGCGCTTAATCTTTTGTATATCGCCTCTAACTATTAGTTGTGAGTTTGAAGTTTTGAATATAAGTTATTATACCTGATAAACACATATATGTATATATAATGTGTAAGTATATTTAGATTGAATGGACAGTTAAATTTACAGCTTAATTTTGTATATTTTTCAAGGTGTGCAATAAAGTCTTATTATTGTTACATTTTGAAATTGCAGCAATGCCAAATACTCAACAAACTAAGGATCTATCCCTTTGGTACCCCTGTGCCAGTTCCAATTTCGGTTCAGTTCCTTATTTCACACACCTTCTCCACTCGTGACAAAGACCGATATAGCTGTTTAAGACTTTTAAAGTCAGTGTTAGTCATGTCCAAAAAGAGACAACTACTATTATAAATTACAGATATTTACAGACTTAAGAGTGTTATGCTCTCTCCTGCTTTTTCACAAGAAGATAATATTCATCATTACGACGACATACATTATTTACTAATTTAAAAGTTTTAAAGCGAACTTGATTTTTTAACAAAGATACTTTTATATTTACCTTATTTTTATATCTTAAATAAAACATAATTAATCAATGCCATTTCTTTGACTTACGATTATTATGCACTGAATTTTTTTTTAATTTGGCTGATCTGCTTATTGCACACCATTTCGCCAGTGTCATTCATATGTGACGTTTGGATTATAAAAACGATCTAAAAGTTACGAACAGTCACTATGGTATACATAGTTCGTTTTATATAGAGTTTAATTATTATAATGTCCGATGTTTAGTTCTGACTGTTTAATTGGAAAGTAGTCCTTTTTTCTCTGCCTTTAAGGTTATGTTTTGGGTAAACAATAAAATGTGCATTGTCACTTATCATAGCCAACGTTTCATGAATATTTTGATTCGGTGACACATACGTAACTTGTTGGTATGAGATATATTATAACGTGGTGCTAAAAAGTATACCAAACAATGTCAAATAGCTGTGAAAATTACAGACGCGTTAAATTCTTAGAGGTCAATGACATTATTAAGTCGAAACCGTGTACGTTTTAGCGGAAATGTATATAAAACTGTTACACGATAAATTGTTATGTAAACGAAACTGTATATAGATAGTTATAGGTATTAAACTGATTAATAACTACATTACTGACGAAATCTCAGTTTTTTTTTGTTTTTTTTTGTCAAGAGAATTTTCGATTTGTCGTACATTTGACTGTAAGCTTGAATAATTGGCTCTTTTTACTGTGAATTTACGTTGTTGTTTTTTTTTTGTTATGAACGCATAAATGTTTGATATTTTATTTTAAAAATTCTGTAAATACTGGAACTAGAAATACTACAACGAAAAAGAAATTAATCTTTGTTTTTAAATATCGCCGTTGCTCGTGCAAGCAATTTCGCCAATGTTTAGAGTTGTCAATTGTTCAGTGTAATCGCAACTAATGTTATAAATACGAATTTGCGTTTGTGTATATGTTTCTTACGCTTTCACGCCTTAACTACTCGACCGCTTATCACGTCTTTTTTTTTACATACAACTTGCACGTCAGTGGTACTAAAGGACACATAACCCCTATGACATTCGTAAAAAATGTACCGTTCCCTAGGGATATATCGAATCTACATTACCCAGAGCGAAGTCGTGGGCAAAAGTTAGTCATTTATAAAGATACAAACGCGGATGAAGTCCTAGGCTGCTGCTAGTGTCTACATATGTACTAAAATCAGATTTTTATTATAGTAATACAAGCTACTTCCAATACGATTTGGAAATGAGCGTTTGTGAAATTGTGTCCTCATTGTGTTTATTTATGTATATTTGGTACCTTACTAAATATTATGAATGCGAATGTCAGTTTATTTGTAACATTTTCACTCCTAAACTACTGGATCGCCCTTATAAATAAATATACCTAATGACTGCGCTCCAGATAATGAGATGTGTTTCTGGCCTGCATCTCATTGATCGAGTACGGAGCATGCAGATGCTTTACTAGAATCATAGAACACTGTCATTTCGACAAGGAAGAGAAAAATTGTGGAAATATATATATACTTTGTGCATCGCACATATTCAACGGAGAAAATTACAATTACAATTACTGGTGGGACCTATTTATACGGTTCCACCAGCCCCTTCAACTACGTTAACGGATCACCAGTAGTCCGGTGGAACTGTAGTGGCCCTGCAAGGCTAACAGTGTAGGTCAGTGCGAAAAAAAAAAAATGTATAGACGTTGTCAGGGGCACATAAAGGACATAGGATTCTTTTCACCCAAAAGTATTGTTTCTGAAGGATAAGTGAAATCTATATAAACGCGAACGTAGCCGCGAGCAAAAGCTAGTTTGTTTATAACGTTCTACAGTTGTATAAAGTCTGATGTTTGCGGTATCTTCCCTAACACATTTTGATAATGTTAGACAAACCAAATAAAAATTGTAACGTGAGAGAGATACTCCTATGTGAATGTTTTGTAAAAAACCTACAGTTGATTTAAACTATTTTTTTTAATAGTTACAAAAAAAAAAGATAAAATTAATAACGTTACAAGATCGTGATGATGACAGTGACTGTTCATCTCACGTTATCTGCAGGGGTCAGTGCTCTATCTTGACACTGATGGCGTTACATAAATGATTATATAGTTGTAATATTTCTCGGGTTGATGGGCGCTCGCACACGTGCTACAGTACCCGTCATAGGAACTTACTTCGTCTAGTTGTATTTTTTTTTAATTAGCTCCGGCATCGGATCAATGTCATTGGTCTTATCCTTTAACCGTTATTTAAGCATGATATCACAATTCTTGTAAAGATATTTAATTTTTCACTTATCATTTAATAACCGATTCCATAAAGTGACAGAGATTTTTGAGGCGGCGTCCGTGTATTAGAGCGTATGGCAACCGCTGCTCTAGAGATTTCGGCCGATCTGTTTATAGGTTGCCATGGCAACTGCTGTTATTCATATTTCTTTATAGTCGTATTTGTTTTTTTTTTTGGAACTTTATTTCGCCGTTTGACTGCAATTTCACCTGATGTTACGTGACTAAATCTAGATGGAGACTGCTTCTCTCTCAAGTACAGTGTCCAGAACACGCCTACAGGTGTTTGGCGACAGATTTTTAGCTTGGAGTAACTAGTCAGACGGGCTTAGAAGAAGCATTACTACCATGTTATGGTTTCATTACTGATATTTTCCATCACCGAAAGTTCTGGATCATTTGCGATTAGAGATTAGAAATTACATCGATCGACACGATATCGAACATCTGACCACTAAGTTATCGTCATAATGTTACTGTATGTACGTACAGTTTGATTTAAATAAATAGATTCCGAAACATATTTTCGTTTATAGCTAAACGAGGAAATAAATCGATTCGCTGATTCTTTTTTTAGAACATTCCTTAAAGTAGGTACGAGGATGGTTCTTACGGAGATTAAAACTTTAAAAGTTGCCATGAAAACGTCTAAAAACAACACTTTTCTATACTCCCATACAAACGATTCGTAATAATACTTAAAAGTCAATTTGAACTTTAATACCATACTATAAAGTTTAAGTGTTAGTGGAGAGGTGTACCGGGAAGGCAAAACAATTGAGTGACGTTAGTATCGTATAAATATTAATGTCAATATTTATACGATAGTAACGTTTAACATTATATAGCGTCCCGAATAGCAGAATAAGTATTTAAAAAAATAATAAGAAATCGACTGTTAGGCGGTACGAAGTTCGCCGGGTCAGCTAGTATGAGAATAATTGCTATTTCTACTTAGCACGCTAAATGCGAAATGCTAATTATTTCACGCGCGATAAATATTACTATAATTATAACGACCTAAAAAACGTGAATTTAATTTTAACGGGACGACGCAAATTATTACAAAAAATCATCGCACTTCTGCCGTCAATCTCAATCGGCGTGTTGTTGGTAGCCCTGCTATTCTACAGATCTTATAAAACTAAGTCGTTTTTCACGTCTGTCCATGTGTGTTCATTAGAAATTTTCTAAAACACCCGGTTCTAAAATATTACAGTATTCACTATCGTTTAGACCATAGGTTCCCAAACTTTTTTGTCTAGTAGACCACTTACCATATTTTTCGGTTATATACTTTCTCGATATTGACAACTTTACATTACTTTATTACTGACAATAAAGTAAGTTTGTGTAATAGAAAAAAAAATTACACAAGTTTAAAGCTGAAAGTTATTCACGATTTGGTCTTCAATTCCAGGGCTGCGGCTTCGGTTGCCAATTGCACCACATAGTCTACTGCCTCATATTCGCGTACGCTACAGAACGAACCCTGATATTGAATTCGAAGGGTTGGCGGTATAATACGAAGGGATGGGACTACGTCTTCTATCCTGTATCGGATAGTTGCACGACGGCGTATGACGACAAAGTCGTGCCGTGGCCAGGTAATTCAGAGTATTTCTATTTATTTGTGAATATGGATTGTTAACTACTAAATTGATTGTATAGAAACGATAAAATCATCTGTTTTCTATATACAGAGTATTGTTAAATAAAAATATTTTTGTTTGTATAAAAAAAAAGTCAACAATAACAGTATTGGGGTCATTGATATCGATAATAGGGAAAGTCAATAATCTAATAAAACCTTCTAGTCGAAAATGCTTCTATCGGAGAAGAGTCACTTTCATGTCTCGTACAAATCTAACGTATTGAGTTATTTACTTACCCGCATTATATGTGAATTTTATCTACAACCTAATGAAGCATATATAACGCATAATAAGTAATAAAAAAAAAATATTTTATAGTTAAGTGTCAAACGGTTTTGGTGAAATTTTGTACCTACATGGGACGAACAAGTCGATAGAAAGTCGATAAACGTCTAAAATTATCAGTAATACTTTTATAAATTATGAAATGTACTCATATTTTGATATCAAATAAAAAAAAATACTTTATTCAGTTTAAGTCCTGAGAAGGCACATCAAAGTTACCAATAAAATAATATATTAGAGTCGAAAATAATTAATGCATAGAAAAACGTGACCGAAACCGCGCTAACGGTTACTATAGTCCACGCATTATGAACTGAGGCTTCGGGTCATAAATCACGTTTATCCGTCTATCTCGCTCGCTTTTACAGGTCTTATGGGGAGGTGTAGTAGAGTGATGTGCGTAAGAATTGTAAAGGTGCATATCGATAACGAGATAGGTACGATCGATATGCTAAATTCTACATTGTGCGTAAAGTGTAACGCAGCGTAAGTAATGTAATGAGTGTCATAACAAAAGACCTTATATTTATAGAAAAATAACAACCCTTACTCGTAACTAGCGATCAGGAGTCAGAGTGCTAACGAAGCTAAGTATCGATAACGGGTTGCATTGCGTGCACATTTCTACTGTCAGTGACATTTATTGCCCGATGACTCGGTTTAGAATGCGACTATATTTATTATTACTGTAGTTTCTGTAAGATAAAAAATTAGAGATATCACGCTAGTCTCTTCCATACAAATAAATATAATTGGAGTGTCTGTTTGTCATATGCAGAATAACAACTTCTTACTAAATTAGTATAAGTTTATACATAATCCTTTAAAATAATAAAAAAAAAAACATTTTTGTACTTTTCGTCTGTCTCTCTGTTTGTTCCGGATAATCTCCGAAACGGCTACGCCGATTTTGATTGGACTTTCGCTGTACAGGATAGCTGAATGCTATATGAAGAAATCCTACTTTTATTTTAGAAAAAACTAAGGTTCTGTGTAGATATAATAAACTAAGAAGGAGTGTTAAGTATCGTGCGCGATCCCAACAGCGCAGCATGCTTGCATTAAACAGTTTTTTTTTTGCTAAATTACACGCTAATAAAGTCGTAGGTAATAGTTAGTATTAAATATATTTACCGAGCGCATGTATATATGTTGTTAATGGAATTTTCGATATACATAATATACACATATGAATTCAAGTGGAATCTATTTGAAACTCTAAATGGCGTTAAGCGATAAAATGTACATAACATTTGTATAATAGTTACGATTATTATAGCCCATTTCAATCTCCAAACGAGGCGTTTGTGATTGCGAGCACTCAATTAGTTATACCCACATGACCATAACTTTTATTTCGAATAATCAGGTCTGTATATTAAAAACTTATTATAAAATGTTTTTCTTTTTTCCATTAATCATATGTCGTGGATACGATTACATAGTCGTTGCATATCTCTAATATATAAATGTTTCATTTGAAACGATTATGTTTTTTTTTTTCACTGATACCCACTGACATGTTTGAGCCTTTAATTGTAATACTAAGTATTTTTTTTTTTTTTGAATTTTCGCATTTAAAAAACATGTATGTCAAATCGCTTTCTTTTTACTTACTATATGATTGCCGGATTCTAAGCTATCATATACATAGTATATAATAGTAACAAGCACGGTTGCTTATAGTATATTTAATATTCTACAAAAGATTCTGTGACAGTTTTACTCTAACTCGACTAGGGTTAATTGTATCAGGTCTAAAAGTATTTATTTTTCTACTTTTTCCTCATATTTTGAATATGTTAAGAGAATGGCTCCTTTTACTAAAAAATGGGCAAAGAGCAAAGTTATAGGAAATTCAATTATCTATAAAATAATTATATCGCTAAAAAGCTTAGTTTTAAAGATCAATAAGCAGTTGAATATTTTATAATCGAAGAAATTTGTATTTAACGGACCTTAATGCCATCTTGTGGTATAAGCAGACATATGATTTTGCTCGAACGTTTAGAGCATTAAAATGTGGACGGATAGTAAAAAAAACTTCCTAAATACGTTTATGTGTAAGCCTCATATATCATAATATTAATATACATTTCAGTGTCATACGATGCGAAAGTCGTTTCACTGCCGTTTATCGATTCGATATCACAGAAGCCGAAGTTTCTACCTCTCGCCGTACCAAAAGACTTAGCACATAGGTAAGACTTTTTTTTTAATACCAGTGGTGCTTGCAATTTCGTTTACTATGCGTTTCAAATGAGAAGATAAGCAAAAGAGCACCAACGTAATTCACTACTTGTTAAAATTGCATTGAAAAACGTTAAAGCAAAAAATGTTATTACTTTAGTTGGTAATAGAAAGAGTTTTATCTTTCATTTTACGTTTGGTAATAATGTATGTATAAAATAATTATACTTTATTTTATATTACAACGGTGAAAAATCTTCAGTGTTTACGGTTCTATTGAGTAATTTTGGGTTAATTATACTTAATGTGTCACTAGATATATTTTTAAATATACATACACATATAATAAAAAAACTTTGATAAATTTTTCTATATTATAAATGTACTGTAAATCAAATGACATGTTGTTCGTTTCGTTCATATTTTTTGTTGAAGTTACATGCGACGTACAAATTAAGATGGCGGTCTGACAGTTATCTTTCTATTTGAAACGCGTCGTACATCAAAAGATGTTCCTTTCTGTTATTTTAATAACATGTGTAATCGTTTTCTCGGAATGTATTTTATTTTTCGGTTGATTTTCTTGTTCTCTTGTCCTTGTTTCAGGATAATCAGGTTTAATGGTGACCCCTCCTCGTGGTGGGTCGGCCAGATGCTTAAATACATAATGCAGCCTCGTGTAGCGATGCAGAAGGCTATCAATGAGACGATAGCTAAAATGAACTTCAAGACTCCTATTGTTGGGTAAGATTTGTATTGGTCATTTATGGGCTTGTTTTTTTAGCTTCTATGAGCGCGATGAGTATAATATTACTAAGTCGAATTTTAATGCAACTTTATGCGATGTAAACGGGATGGAAAATAGAGAATTGCCTAGTGAAAGAAAAAGAAAGAACTGTGCTATAAATTGAGAATTTGACTGCAACGATTTGTGATGAAACGTTTTTGACGCAAGCAGGGTGACAATTAAGTATTTGGTTAAAGAGAGAAGAGGAAAGGAATATATTTGTTTACTTGCAGTGTACACATCAGAAGGACTGACAAAGTCGGCACCGAAGCGGCGTTCCACCATATCGACGAGTACATGGCCTATGTGAAGGACTACTACGACCAGCTTGAACTGACTCGACCGGTCGAAGTACGAAGAGTTTACCTCGCGACTGACGACGCAAACGTGAGCACTTTATCTACATTAATAAAAAAATAAAAAATCTTTTTGTTCATTGATTAGCAGCACTCTAAGCGGAAATAATATAACACAAAAATTGTCAGCAGTTTCATTCTAAGACAAGAGTACCTGAGGGTAAACTTGCTTTTTACTAATGTGTAGTAGCTTTTATATTTATTTTAACGCCATCTATCGCTCATTCGTCGTACGAAATTATTAACTGTACGTGTTTTAGGTAGATCCTAATATTATGAATGTAAAAGTTAGTTACGTTATGTGTAGTGTTACATTTTAACTTTTAAACCGATGAAATGTTGCATACACATTGTCAGGGGTACAGCGGGGGACATGGGGTACTTTTCACCTAGAAAAATTGTACTGCTAGCAAATGCTAATGTTTTTTGTTATCTGTACATTATATAAAATTTAAATGGAGTTCCGTTTTAACAGCAATAAATTTTGGTGTTGGTTATATTGGATAAGGGGGGAGGGAGGGTGTTAATTATCTTTCTAAGGTGAGAGTTATTGGTTGATGGCTTGAATGCAGGTGCTGGAGGACGCGAAGTCGAAGTACCCGGAGTACCAGTTCCTGGGCGACCCGTCGATAGCGAAGACTGCGGCGACGCACCGCCGCTACACGCCGCTCTCGCTGACGGGGCTGCTGGTGGACCTGCACATGCTGGCCATGTGCGACTACATCGTCTGCACCTTCAGCAGCCAGGTACACCCTCATACCACGGACACCGCGTCCATCGACCTGGCTTCATCGCGATGAAACCATAGCATGGTGGTAGGTGGCCAGCTATCGCTCTCAAGCACGTGTTGGTGTGTTGCAATAGCTGCACTTGAGACCCCTCACCCTTCAGGTCTGGCGTCTTTACCATTTTTAGCCACTTTCTCGTTTAACATCAAGTGGCGTTGTGGTCACACCCCAAAACCCAAAAACTATAAAAATAAGCAATGGAGTTGTAGATACCTCACCTGACTATGTACCCTAACTTTAAGTGGAAGGCTTATCATCGAGCACCTAACTTTTGTTTCATCAGTCAAACTTGTCAGTTAATGATTTTTTAGGGTTGAGGTGTTGTTTTTTTTTTATATCGTCAGGTGGGTCGAGTCGCATATGAGATGATGCAGACGAACAGAGTGGACGCTTCGAACAGTTTCTTTCTCTCGATGACATCTACTACTTCGGCGGGCAGAATGCGCACGATCGAGTCGGTGTGATGCCGAACACCGGCGGGAAGAGTCAGGATATATCTTTTGAAGTAAGTACTATCCTCCCAAAATACATTCTTGATAATATGTATGTCTGTAAAAACTTTGAAAAGTTGGAATTAGTAAAACACGATATAATTTAATTACCAGAATCTCTGAGAATTTGGTCACATTTGACTAGTCATTGGTCATACATCATAACATGACCAACATGTTGTACCGACCCTACTTAACCCTTAAATGCATGGTGCAAAACAAAAATTTGAAACTTACTTTAAAACAACAACTACAAAAAAATACAACTTACATCCCAAAAGTAATGTCGATTTTTCTTTCACACGTAAGGTTTTTTCTAAGGTTTTAACATAGTTTCGAAAAAGCATAGCACTTAGGTTTTTGAATTAAATGAAATGAAAGTGGAATGTAAACAATTAACAACAATATGCATTTAAGGGTTAAGCTGGATAAGGGTAAGAAGAAATGAGAAATTGGTGGTTCCATGCTTCAGGCTGAGTAAGATCTGTGTTACATTTTATAATAAAGTCCCAAAGCTCGTTACCGATTTGTCCTTTCGGTCCAGCATGCTGTTGTCTTAGATCACATGGTCATTTAACATCAGGTGAGATTGTGGTCAAATTACCTATAGAGTATATAAAAACAACGTTAAGAATGAGGCTGTGGTTTTCGCAGATCGGAGATAAGATTGGAATCGCCGGTAACCATTGGAATGGCTTCGGACGAGGGACGAACAGAAGGACAAACGCTGTTAGTATATACTTATTTTTTTAGTATATTTCAGTAGAAGCACATCATAGCTGTAGTCGTAGAGTACATGAATTAAAAATGGTAGTATAAGAAACTATTAGATCTAATACCTCAATAAGCGAATTGTGAACTGTAAGTGTGGATAAAAAAATATCGGCAAAGCTATTAAGAATGCAGTGCTCTGAAACTTTTTGTAATTTATCATATACTTCACAACATCTAATAATACTAATGTCCTCGATAGCTACATTTAAATGTTTGTGTTTATTTAACGTCAATTTCATTGCAAAGCTTGGGATTCTAAAACTTGATATCAAATGGACGTCAAATTACACTGCAATTTGACAGCAATCTACTAAGGTAAATGGACACCAATTTGTCATCAAATGTATGACAGTAAATGTATTATTAAATGTTCTTTGTTATCATTTCTTATCCATTGAGATAATTAACAATAACCAAGTAATATCATGCAGGATGCCTTCAATATTTCGTAAAAATGGTATCAAATAACTGAAAATTATGAATAAAGAATAAAAACCGCATCATACATGACAAATTATGATCATACCTATTCTATATCTCTATTATATTCTCTTCATCTTCTTAAAGTTGGCAATAATTCTTATTATTGCAGATTATTAATGTCGTTAATAAGTGGGTATTATAAAATCTCTTGTGGTGATTTAATGTTTTAACAACAGAGTGGCCGTCTCGTTAGAGCTTTCTAGAGAGTTGTATAACATATCAGAATTCATTTTCATAATTATTATTCTCATACACTTCACTAATGCAAAACAACCAAACAAGCACAAAATGTCATCAAAATACGACCATAATATAGAGTAAAATATGTGTGTAAAAAATAAAAGCTACTACTGTATGACATGTGCTGTCAAAAACGTGTTTCGCTGTCACCTTGACATACGTTTCTGACAGCAGTTTGACGGCAAGTTGCAACAGTAGTTTGACGTCAATTTGCGAAAGCAGTTTATTAACAATTTCCCGCCAAATTGTTATCTAGTTTAGCGTGATTTTGTTAATCTTTGTCAATTTAGGCACTTGATGTATTGGTTAAAAAATATATTAAAAGTTGGTACTCCGCCTCACCATAGACACTATAAAAAATTAATTTGTTACAGAACGGGCTAATCCCATGGTACAAGACTGCAGATCATCTAGTTCTTTACCCGTTTCCGGAGTACAAGGAAGTGCCTCTTTACTCTGACACGCGGCAGAAGGATTTATAGGTTCCTGGGATCATGTGGTCGGGTCAGTCTGCCTTCATAGAGATTATATAAACATGTAAAAGGCACCACCCATTACTTTAGTGCAAAAGAGATGTATGATTTTTTTTAGAATCATTATGACAATGTAGTTGATATAATTGATTTACCTCAAAATAATTAAACATAATTTATACTGAATAAAAAGTGTACAACTCAGTACAGAAACAGAAACTTCTAGAAATAATGCGTTATACATAAATTAGTCATAAAGAAAGTAAAATTTGTTAATGAAATCTCAGTACATCTATGCGTTTTTTTGTCTTATTTTATCTCGTTTGTCTATTTCTGTCATTTTTTAGGTTATAATCGTTGCGTTCCGAAACGTTGCAGTAAAAATAGATGTTGTACTTTTATCATCATTGCTTCCGAAGGAGTTTCCGCATGAGATGTTATCGATTATAAAATCGAGTAGATATCGATATCGATGATTTTGCCACAGAGTCGTTGCAGTAAAAATAGACATTGTAGTTTTACTAGCATCGTACCCTAAGAAGTTTCAACTTGAGAAATTATCGATTATAAAATCGAATCGAAGTCGATATCGATTATATTAGTTCCTTTCGTTGAAAATGAGATATATGTGAATGTGTAAAACTCACCGAATGCTCGCGTTTCTAGTTATTATATTCATGAGATAAATTATAATTTAGCCGTTAACTAAATCTCTGTAGTTCGATATATTATTTTAGAATCAATAAATGTATTGCATATATACCACTATTTTTTAAAATTATGATCTAGCAACCCATTTTACAATATATTTCGTAACATGGTTCTAGATTTATAATATACAAAATTGGAGAAGCGGATACGTAATTTTAATTAATGTGTCCGTTATAAAGGCGATACTATGGTATAGCGGGATAAGCAGGAAACTACCGGTGGCGTCAGTTTTTACCGCCGAATCCTTTCCCACTAATGAGAGAGAAAGAACTGTTTCACTCACCCGATGCTGGTCCAAGGTTGAGAACACGAATTTGTTGCAGAAAGTTTGGTTCAGTCAGCCAATATGCACATAGTCCTTACTAATATTGTAAATGTGAAAGTGAGTTTGTTCATTACACTTTCACGTCTTAACTACTTAACTGATCGTCATGAGCTTTTCCATACACTTTGTCTGGAATACAGAGAAGGACATAGAGTAAAAGAAAAAATGTATTGTCACCGGGGGATAGCTTAAATTTACATTCAAGGGAGCGAGGCCGCAAGTAAAAGCTAGTAGTTTATAAACAAAAATTGTCAACCCGAATCGCGCAGTGTGCAATCATGTACGGTCTTATGTATATTTGAAAGTTAATACAGATTTGGTTTTTGTCTTCGGGAACGTACATTTTTTCTGGAGACGAAAGGCTACTTATGTCCTTTTCTGTATCTCTCATGTTGATTGGTGGAGTTTAGTCCGGTGAAACTGGAGCGGCTTTAACATGCCAACAGTGTAGTCAGTGCAAAAAAAAAAAATAAGATTGGTGGAGTAGTTAAGGCGTTAAGAAACAAACACACGTTCGCATTTTAATATTAGTTAAAATGATGTTGGTTACATAGTAAAGGATACAATTCATGTCGATAGAACGTGTGATCCACAGTACCTGTGATTGGCAGATAAAAGATCTGATAGCGATAGAGGCCTAAACAAACTGAATATGATATCATTTTTATTTAAACTTTCTGAATATTTTTTTAATAATTCATGTGTAATTAACTTTAACTGGGATAAATCATTATTTTTATGACATGATCGCAAACACCAATCGTAGTGTATGACGTCACACCTTACTAAACATTCGTACTGGAAACAGTTTTCCAACAGGTCGGTTTGTTTTTTTTTTACATAAATGCAATATTTTTGTTAAAGCAATTGATTACTTACGATTAATATTTTGCGCGTCGGTTACTGTAAATACATAAATGGCGCCATTAATAAAGTGAATAAACTTTAGAATACTCATGTCGATATATAGAAATAGTGCCATTTGCGAAGAAGTAAATATAATCATGCCGTTATATATACTCAGCGTCGGATTGGGTTCCGGTTTTGTTTACTGTCACTAGATGCGCTCTCGTTTTTCCCCAACCTAAATTTTGATAAGTATAGCAAAAACGTAAAATATGTAAATACCTATGGAACTTTTAGGCGGAGGGCTCTTTTTTTAGTTGCTTTATTTATTGAATTAATGTTGAGTTTGAATCTCTACAATATTCACTTACTGCTATTACTTAGCTATGTTGCCAATGGAGAACCGTAATCTGTTAATATCTATTTTAAAAGTAAAATTTGGTTACGGCCGTGTTATCAAATACTATTACCAGTGAAACAAAATTATTTTAGCACGCAAATGAAAAAAATCGAATGAATAAACAAACTCACTATTATAGAAATAGCGATTTGTAAAATACTCTGTGGTTATAGTCCTTTTTTAGCACCTTGTATTCGCTTTGATAGAATTTTTTTTTTCGGACAACCTTTGTTTTTTCGCCAAACTTCGAACAGCCTACACTGTGGCTGTACAGGTCTCTACATAATAAACAAACTCACTATTATAGAAATAGCGATTTGTAAAATACTCTGTGGTTATAGTCCTTTTTTAGCACCTTGTATTCGCTTTGATAGAATTTTTTTTTTCGGACAACCTTTGTTTTTTCGACCAAACTTTTTTTTTCGAACAGCCTACACTGTTGGCTGTACAGGTCTCTACAGTTTCACCGGACTACCTGTCGGCAACCGTACCGCGATTCATTTATATATCTGATAAAAAAAGGGGGGTGGAAATCTCTAGAACGTAATTAAAATTCGATATACAATAGCGATAACGTTTTAAGGAAGGATACAATTTTGAGTCACGCTATTCTGTAGGTTTGTTTACATTTATACAATATTCACGAGTGATAATGTTTCTATGTGTGAGTGTTCCACGTACGAATGTGTCACCATGCTACCTTATTTATTGCTACGAGATTATTCACGATGTCTATAGAGAAAGTTCTAGATGTTTTATTAATGTTTGGGTGTAGTCCATTTTTTTGTATATGATGTTCTAATAAAACTGTGAATGTATAGGTATATTCATCTTATTAAATTCGAATTATTTGAAGTCACATCATATTTCTACTTTAGGCCCCTTGACTTACTGCATTTTATATTTTACATTCCAAATGTTTTAATTACCGACTATATTTAATCTATTCGGTACAATAGTATTCTTGCTAATTTTTAAATATTCAAAGTGGATAGCAAATCATTTATACATGAATATAAATTTAAAAAGTAAGAGTCTATTGTTTTGTGCATGTTAATCTCCGAAACGGCTCAAGACCGTTGTCCTATAAATATCAATAAGCATATTTTATTGTCGTCTTTGGATTGTTATGTAATCAGATTTGTAAGACACGTTAATAAAAGAAATAATTTCACTTTATTTTAATTAAGTAGATATACTTCAGTTTGTTCGCAATTAAATTTTACTTTTAATTGGTCTGAAAGCATTAAGACCGAAAATGGCGGACAACGAACAGTTTACACATGAATGATTTAATTAGATTTCCTTGTATAATGCAAGTCGCTATCCCTTTGAAAAAAGCCATTTGAAAACTACGTCCCCTAACGGGGTATTAAAGATGGCGTCAAAATGATGAGAAATGCGAGAGTAAATTCGATTTTCTCCACAGGTCTTAATTAAATTGGTTATAGAAGCTGTTTATATTGTAGCCTACGTCATAGGGTGTTCTTTTTATTAATTTAAAGTACAGGGACACGCCAGTTAGTATGTGTATTAGACGTGTACGAATATCTGTATTAGCAAATTCTTCATCGATACATCGAATCGAATCAAATCGTCGAGTGGTGTATTCAAACAATTAAAGTCATCTAAACGACTGAAATTATTAGAATAGTTCGAGTATTTTCAATAATTCGAATAATTGGAATTTCGAGTTAAATACAATTACTCGTTTCCATTATTAGTAGTATAGTTCGAAAATTCGAATTTCGAATCACCTAATATTATTCGTTTCGATTCAAGTAAGTTCGAAAATTTGAATTTTGAATCTAAAAGTTTCGTTTCGATTCCAACGATAATCGTGCGTTCCTAATATCGTATATTTCTCTTACTAATCAAATGAATTTATCTCGAGTTCGAATCCCCTATGCAAATATTTAAGTTAATCGATTAGTAAATATTATGTTATTATTACCTAATAGTTAGTTTAAATATCGTTTATTTAATGACAGCGTGTTATAGGATTAATATGTAATTATTTATATGTATTTTATTAAACCAAGAGACTTTTGAATTTTACTGTTTCTCTGATATATAATTTAAAAAAAAACTTACGCTTCCTCTTTCTTAAGATCTGCAAGTTATTGAATTTTGTTTACATATTTGAAAATGTTTCAATTTGACAATAATTATTCGATAATACTTAAAGAAAAATCGTTTTTGAAGTTATACTTCTTTTGGCGCGTTAGGGAAAAATTATGAGAGTAAATTTTTACGATGCGCGCGCACACACCGTCACGAAAAACCGACACCCTGAAGTTAGCTATAGTCAACATTTTATTCAAAAAAGTATGTATGTGGGTTTTTTGGTGGGATCTTAGACTGTCATGTAGTGGTTTTTATATTTTATTCATAATCTTGTGTTATTAGACTCTATATTTTGTAATACTGGTGGTGTTTTACGTAATATAGTGCGATTATTATGCACAAGTGAAGTGGATGGGAAATAATATCACGGAGCATGCATTCTGAGATGCCGCCAAAACTCCATGAAAAGTTCTAACAAGGAAACCACCATCTTGTTAGAACATTATAATTATCACAAGACACTTACTTGGCAAAATCTTGTTACTTGACGCTGGCCAGTGCACAAACCGTGACGGAGCCAAAAAAATAAAGAAGAAGAAGAAGTATGTATGTACTAAATACCTTTTTTCTATTGTTAATGTCGTTTTTCCTACAAACGTAGAATAAGGCGAAAGATAAAACTTTTCAAAAGATTTTTGTCTTGTTACGCCAAAGAAGTATAACCTCTAACGCGTGTACATAAGTACACACTACTTTTTAATTATAAATCAAATTAGAATTTTGTATATATGAATTAATTATTATTTCAAACTCGATTGTCTGTTTAATTTAAGTAACAAATAGCTTTGTCTTAGAATATATATATTATTTTATTTGTTAATTTTATTGATTTTTTTTATTATTTATATATCATATTGTTTACTATGATTTCAATGCATTTCTTGCATTTACTCTGTAAATATAATTCCAGTCTTGTCTAAGGGTGTTTGTTTAATTTCGAATAAATAATTGTTAATTTTTTCTGTGGTTTTTAGTTTCGGTTATAGAATATTATTATAATTTGTACTCGAATTGGAATGAATCGAATAGGTTTTATTTAATATCATTACGAGTCTCTATATATTATATTCAAAAGGTACAATTGAAATTAATAAAAATACATATGTTATTGGAGTCAACTTTTATATATACATGTTTGTTATAACAATTTTAAGTATATAGTTCAACAAGTTTTAAGTTAACGACTATAGTTCACAAAATTAGTACTAAGGTCTGTACATACGTAAAACGTTTAACCCCGTACGGTCGGGGACGATAAGGGATAGCGATTTTTTTTGACATTTTTAAGTTATAACAATTTAAGACAATGCACAGAAAACATTCTTCACGAATTTTTCGGGTGATTTGTGTAATTTAATTCAAATTTTGATTTATACAAATTATTGTCCGCCATATTGGTCTGTTTTTTTCAATCGGCTGTTTACTTAAGACACAGATCTAAAAATGGCGGACCATGATTATAAATTTCAAACCAATTTCTCTCTGTTGAGCAGTGCATCATAAGGTCTACATTCGTTTGTATGAAGCTTAAACCTAGAAGGTTTTCGACAGTCGAGGGGATAATCAAATTTAAACTGACGTATAAGAAGTTTAAAGTACGTTCGGGGTTAAACAAGTTACTTATGTAACTACAATAGAACGCTTTCCCTTTATTTAATATCCGGTCCTTATGTACTCGGTGTGATTGCTATATTTCAGTGGGTTCGCAGGTCTTGCACATGTGATAAAAATAAAGATCTGATAGCAGAAGGTTTTTAATGTACATTTCGCTCAATTTGAACGACTACTTTCTTTAAATTCACACTATATGCCTAATTCGTTATATGGGTCTAACGAAGCGCCACTAATGATTTTCGTAGTCTGAATTTTGAAATTTTATGACATGTTAAATAATACTTAGTATATATGTAGAGAGTGTGTGTTCGGAGACTGCGTCTATTGATGTAGGTTCGAATCTTGCACGTTGAAAATCTCATCAACCACTTATGCCCGGTTTCTGAAGCCGTCAGTTAAACTATCAATAGCTATTGATTCAATAACGTTATCCATAAGACAAGCGGCTAACTGTCAATGCGTTTCTGAATACAGAATGAGACGTAGACTGACATTTCTCGTGTCATTTTGTATTCAGAAACCCAATTTGACAAGTTATCGAACCGATAGCGCTATTAAACAGATAAACTACAGTTAAAAATGCTTCAGAAACCGGGCATTATAGGTGTATTCCGACAGTAACATTTTACAGCCTCTTCTACAGCTTAGCCTATTACTATTTTAAATCACGGCGTCCTTAAATAACAGGCGTGGTTGTGTGTCAAAGGCGAAAATCTATAATATACAGAAAAAAACGCCTCTTAAAAATGCAAGGGCTCCTAAAATCATTAGAAAAATAAATCAATTGAAAGATCAATTAATATCCGTTTGGAAATTATACACAGCTGATATTATGATAAATTCTAAGATAGTATGATGCATTTATGAGGTGAGATAATAATGTATTAATTTTTAAACATGATTTTAATAGAACTGTGTACAATATAATAATTATATTATCGTTTATTGTACAAATGTACAAATTAAATGTGTATTGTATTATTTTAGCTATGCCTTAAATAAGTAGGGTAAATGAATATGCATAAAAAACTGACCAGATAACTTTTAATAATGTTATTTATATAAAGATGGTAGGCGTTTAGATTGATTATTTCTATTTTTTTTTTTTGTATAAATTATTCGAAGTTTCGGAAACTTCTCGAAAAGAAAGTTAAATTATTGTTGACAATTGTTGTAATAAAAAGTAAATTTTTTTCGTTTGAAGTTGAAAGTAACTGATAGTAGCGATATTACAGGTAGAGATTATTTTATTTTGAAATAGAAGAGTAGAAATCAAGACAATATTAAACAATAGTTAGATAAATTTTCCCTCAATTTTCACTCAAAGATATATATATAAGCTTAATTTTAATGAATGTACTCTTTATTTTCCACTTTAGAAACATTGAATGTAACTTTATATTATGACATGGACCTAAACAGTGTGTATATAGCTTTATTATATATTGTATATAAAAGAAATTAATATAAATTAATCGTAATAAGATGTATTTAGTCTTTATTTCACCTTTAGACGTAAGCAATAATGGTAATTAACGCTTCGAAATATACATCTTAGCGAAAGCAGAGTTCGAATGACAAAAGGCATTCACTGTTGCCTTTGTTGTATGCTTTATTCGGGGTTTCTCTGATATACCGTTTCAATAAACTTTTAAATGTAAAAAAAAATTAACTGGAGAAGATTCTTGTTACAATAAGGGAAAAGTGAAGGTCACCCGTCTGTAATGAGGTGATAAGTATAAAGAGTTGTCTTTTTTTTTATATTATAGGGGGCAAACGAAAAGGCGGGTTACCTGACGGTAAGTGATCACCGCCGTCTATAGACACTAGCAACACCAGGGGAGTCGCAAGTGCGTTGCCGGCCTTTTAATATATGTGGGCCTCCGGCGCTCTCACTGACCGAACGAAACGCAACAGTGCAAGCACTGTTACTTCACGTCGGCTTTCTGTGAGAGGGTGGTACTACCCCGGGCGAGCCGACCCATTCATGCTGAGACCAGTAATAGCTTCAGCGTAACTCTACCACCTCGAAAGTGACTTGTCTCAATCAAGAGTACGAAAGTGAGGAAACGAGGTGAATGTCAGGAAATTTAGAGATGTAGTGTGTCAAAGATTAAAGATTAGTTAATATTTATTTGAAAATTAACATAAAAGGTGATTTTTAGAACAGAGAGCATTAAAATTTCAGATAATTACCCTGGTTACCGTCAGCTATTTTGGCTGGAGATGAAGGTATAATTGACAGTGCCTCTCCCGGTATTTCTTACTAATTTAGAAGGGGGCATACAATTCAAGGACGAGAGGCGGTCAACCATTTTTTTTTTTCGAACTCACCTACACTATTAGCTTGGCAGGGCTTTCCCAACTACCAGTCAACCATCTTAAAAGATCTTCGAGGAGTTTAGCCACGTCAAAATATATAAGGAAAGAAATTGTTCAGTGGTCAGTGTTTTCAGATAAACGTAGGTTCAAATCCTTGCGAATGAGTCGCCATTATCGGTGAAGGAAAACATCGTGATGAAACCATAGCCCGGTTGAAGGGTTTTTCTAAGCCCATTTACCATTCTTAAGTTGAAAATCTTTCGCCAAGCACCTTTGAGTGTGTTCCGGCATTTTCATTTGAGAGTCAGTGTCTCTAGGTTTAATGTGTTTACCCTTGTGGACCACATGACCCATTTCCCACCTGTTCGTTTGCCCCCTATAAAATAAAAAAAATAAATAATAATAACATGGCCATTTACCATCAGGTTTAAAGACTGCGGTTAAACGCAAAACCTATGAAGCATAAAAAAGATGGAGGCAACAATAAACATAAAGGTAAGTGAAATGACGCCACGTGTAAAATAAAGAATATTAAATACGAAACGATGCGACGAATTACGACGCTCGTTTAAATTTGAATCTCATAAAAATATTGACACACTTTCGTTAATTAGCGTTTTACCGTGAACCGGTTAAATGCACACGAATGCGTTAGTCACATTTTCCTTGACGCATTTCAGTTGGAATTAATGCAGTTCGGGCCAGTAAAACGGCCATTCATTTATTACGCTTTGAATTAATCTATATGCATACGAACATACGTTGTTCTGTACAGCTTGTGTATTTAATTAGTGAAAATGTTATCGTACGTCCATCTATTTTTAATTTATTTATGCTCTTGTTCTGTTTTTTGACAAGGCAATTATTGTTATTTGATTACCACCAATGAGTAGAATCGCGGTTCTGTATTCTTCAAGTTGTTAATTACTTCTAACGTCGTAGATGAAAAATAAGGATCTGAATTATAAATCGGATCTTTGTCTTTTAGACTAATAAGATTTCACGACATTTACATTATAACTAGTAGACTAGAAAGCTTTCTATTGCAAGCTGGAGACCATTTAAAAGGCATTTGAAATCGAATTAGGTATTTGGTATAGTAATAATATCATGTGTTTTTACTAGCTGTTATCCGTGAATTCGACCGCGTGGAATTTAGAAAAAACTTTTTGCTCACTGTAAAAGTGCACCTGGGATATATTAGTTTTACAAAAATAAAAGTAGTATTAATCGTTTCTTGTAATACAGATAACTATCTGATCTGTCAATGAAAGATACATCAAAATCGCTTCAACCGTTCCGGAGATCAGTTGGAACAAACAGACAGACTTTCATATTCATTTAATAAAAAGCTGTTATTTTACTATCACAAGCAGACACTTCAATTTTATTTATGTGCATAGATGAACAAAATCGCTAATAGAACTGAAAGTACTCAGTAAAACAGTTCCTGAATTAAAATTAAATATGTAATATTAACGACCGTAAACTGGATATTAATAAAGATTTTGCCCGGCTCTGTCATTACTAGCCGATTCTGAAACGCCGGCAAAACAAAAGAAAACCACTGTGATCAGTTAATCGGCACGTAGCTGATGGTCACCGCTCAGTAAATCACAGACACCCTACCACTCGGATCACAAAGTCGCTCGTCAATTTCTAGGTTACCGCGTGACTTTAAACCGCTATCTTAGTGGCCGCGTAAAAAGCGATCGCGGCGAAAGTTGCCTCTCGCCAGTCAAGTTCAATAACACCGCATAACAGTACAGTATCGGGTTGCGAACGTGTTACATCTCCGCGAGAATAACAGTTAAAGGTGCGTACGCACGATCCACGTCGCATTCGTTGCAAGGAATAGATGGCGATATGAGGGAATTGGTAATATTATTTGTCCTCTGTTGTGTGCCCACCGTGCTGCCGGCTAAATATTTACCGAAATGGAGGAGACAAGTAAGGCTTACTTTAAGAAACATTTTTTTTTTAATTTACTTATTTTTGAACGTATTCTATTATGTGGATAATAATACAATAATATGGTTTAGGCTAACGAGTAATTTATGTACATAATGAATCGGTCATTTTGGGGCTCAATGATGTCAGAACTACCGAACTAGTTCTAGGCGACTTATTAGATTCGATGACCCTATTGCATTTTTTAAAGCCCAACAAAGTGGACGGGAATCAACTAGGCCACATATAAACCTCAGGAAATGAAACTTTTCTAGATTGTTTTATTTTAAATTCTTACTTATTCTATGAGAAAAAGCGTAAGGAAATACCTAAGGTCACTATAGAGGTTCAAGAAGATTACCTAATGAGTATGATGTCAAGTAGTTTTCAAAGACGAAGAAAAATGTTCTACCCCCTTGTCTAGAGATTTGAGAATATCCCCGATTATTCTAAAACAAAAATTTCGATACGTGAATGGCTGATTTTAACCCTGATAATGAACTAGAGAACTTGTACAAACATTACGGTTCGAAATACAGCTATGTCATCAGGAAAAGTCGGCAAAAACTCGGATCTGATTTATTCAGAGCTGGCTGATCCAATTTCGTTATTTTAGAAATGTTTATTTTTTTATTTAATTGCCGAGAACTTGTATTTAATATAACTATTAATTGCCAGTTTTTTTTTTATTTTTTAATACAATCTTCTTATTACTGCTTAGTCTGTATAACTCTTTTACATTAATTACCTCTGAAAATTCACGTAGACTTGTTAATAGTGTGAAATGTCTTCTATCTGTCTACAAATGTCTTGTCAAAATTGTATCAGGCTTTACAGATTACCCGGACAAATAACAGACTTTAATTTTATTTATATTATCATCATCAGCCTGTAAAAGAACCACTCCAGGGCCACGGGCGTCTTCCCGCAGGAAGTTATGGGTATAAACACCACCCCAGCCTTCCACGTATTGGCTATTTCAAACTCGGAGTAATCCACAGTTCTATATTTTCCCATATACGGCGGTAATACAAGAACTTTTATTTATGTCCGTGTAGGTTAATATAGTTATATGGTTTCTCTAGTCTTTTACCTAATTCTCTGTGGGTTAAATATAATCGAAGAAAACTATCCAGCCTTATAATACAGTCAGACCGATTGTATAACGTATTATTCAAATGTTTTCACTTTTATTTAATTTATTCATGTTTCGCAACTTAATAATCGCTACACGATTTAGAAAACTTAGTCGCCGTCGGGGTCAAGTGTGTTAAGTTACTAATATCATTTTTATTAATTTTGTTTGTTTTTTAAAACCGAATTTTGAAGATGATTATTGATATTAAAAAATATTCGGTTTTTTTTCTCACAAAGTAATTAGACGAAATTCAGCTTTTTATTTAAATTCACTATTAATATACTCAATCGTGCAGTGTTCATGTTATGTTACTCATAATATCTCATCACGATTTCGGAAAATATTTTAATTTACAACAATTATAATTAAATTATGTATAGAAAAGGGAAATCGTACTAAAATGGAACGATTTATAAAACTAGAGAGATGTAGAATGGAATAAAAAAATATTACTGGCTAACAATTGACTAGAATCATATCCGACTTTAAGTGACGATGTGGATTAAGGTTTACTCAGTATGCATAAAAAAGTACAGGAAAATATACAATGAGTGTTAGGTAATACCCTAATGCGATTGAAGCCACACGAAGCTATCGAGTGGTCATGTATGTTCCGAACATATATCCGAGGCGTGATACCAATGACCTAAATACATCGCTTGTTTTAAACTTATTCGGAACTTTAATTCTTTTGACTTTGTTTACATATTGCTCGAAATCACCTATAATTAATTAATTTTTCAAGTTTCAATATTAAGAGAAGAAAAAAACGAACATTTCTATTTTTTTTTATTGATAAAACTAAATCTAATCAATAGTTATAAAAAAACATCGGTCGAGAAACAGAGGAGGAATTAACTGTTTTGTTAGATATTCATTGCAAAAACCCCACTCCCGGTATCGTGCTACCAATATGTTAAATTACTTCTGATTTACAGGCAATTGAATTACAGGGTATTTTTAGGCAAGTATTTACAATTTTAAGACTTATGTATTTTGACCTCTGTAACGACTGTTTATGTTTTGTTTAGATTTCTGTATTTTATTTTTACTCAATAATTCCTAAAAAAAAAGCAAACTCCCTGATGGATTGATTGTATTGCAGCTTAAACAATGTCTTGAAAGTGTTGTCGAGCAGACCCGATAGTTTGTTTCTTCACAACTGGACAAAATTATTAACAAATGTCTCTACACCTACATAAGTTAACGACTTTACTTGTATGGGTATAGACTGTAAACATAGGCTAATTTACTAACAAAACTGGATGCAATGTCTGAGTGACTTGAAAATTATTATTATTATTCTTATGGGTTGAATACTTTTCAACATAAAGTACTGTTCTTTATTACTTTTAAACGTTTAATTCATGGGAGTACGTACTATTTTCCTTAACTTCAATTAGGCTCTGTTGCGTATCTTCTTCTACATTCATAAAATGGTAGAGGTCGGTCGTTGGGTGCGCATCACGTAAAAACTACTATACTGAAAAAAATTCACGCCCTCATTATAACATAAAGTTTTAAGAAACTACAATTTTCGTAAGCACTACAAAAGATTTTGTGAAGAAAGAATTTATTTTTTTACACTTTTGCAGACTAAGTTGCGAGTATCAGCTAATTATTTTATAAAAAAAGTCGTTTTAAATTCTCACGATTTGCTTATTGTTACAATAATATATATTATAGGTGGTAGAGCTACGCTGAAACTATTACTGGTTTCAGAATGAATGGGTCGGCTCGCCCGACGCTCGGGGTAGTACCACCCTCTCACAGAAAGCCGACGTGAAGTAACAGTGCTTGCACTGTTGCGTTTCGTTCGGTCAGTGAGAGCGCCGAAGGCCCACATATATTAAAAGGCCGGCAACGCACTTGCGACTCCCCTGGTGTTGCTAGTGTCTATGGACGGCGGTGATCACTTACCATCAGGTGACCCACCTGTTCGTTTGCCCCCTATAATATATAAAAAACAAAATAATATAAAAGTACTTCCATGTCATCATTTGTATATTTGTTTAGTTCTATATAAATATATTGACGTCAAAAATTAAACATATAAATGCATATTTATATGTTTACCGCGATATTATAATGTCTCAGCGTGGGTTTACTCGCGACACACTTTCTAGTTGCTTTCTCACGTTCTGTTGCCTACTAGAAAGTACCTGCGTGATTCACCGAGGTGTCATATAAAACGATCCTTCTGCAAACGTGTACGTTGTTACTACATTTAAACCTACTTATTGAGGCTGAAATTTGTGTTATTATACCCATAGAGGCAAATCACATATGACTCGAATTCTGAATAAGAAATCTCGAGATAAATAGAGCGAATTGATTACGTATATTACATAAGTCTTTATTAATATGTCGTCCTACTTATTATATAGAGATTAGGAGAGTTAAAGCAAGTTATTTTTATAATCCAACTGTCTTTTGCTAGCAGCTTCGTTCGTATTAATGTAGATTTGTCCTATCCCACGGCAACGGTACTTTTTTAGGGATGAAAGGTACCCTATACCCTTTTCTGTATTCCCGGTAACGAATGTGCAAATTTAATGATAATTACTTGAGTAGTTATTTATTAAAACGTAACAGACAAGCAAAATTCACATTCGCCTTTATAATATTCGTTAAATTTAATTTTAGTTTAGAATAAACAGAATCGATTGACAAACATACGATAAAATGATGCTGGACTATTTTGTTTGCGCTTATTTATATATTTTTACTAATACTATAAATGCCTATGACAGTTTATTTGTTTGTTACGCATTCACACCTTAACTACTGAATCGATGATTATGTTTTTTTTTAATACACGTAAGTTTACAGAATATGACGTAGCGCATCTTTAGCCCAAACCCAAACCCGGTGCTGTTTCCGAGGGATAGTTCAAATCTACATAAACTCGAATGAAGCCTCGGGCAAAAGTTACTGGATTATATAAAAAAAATCTTTTGCGTCCATTCACACAACAGTTCATTCTGGAAGTAAACTGAATACATAATCTCTCTGTTCAATAGCAGACTTTGTTTCCACTGCACGCACCATGCGGTTAGACTTTAGTTTTTAGATATTAAAATTTCCTCGGTGAGATTAAAATTAAGAGTTAATGTTTTCCCTTCGCTTTAGGCTTGTGAGTTGCCATCAGTGCAGAGTGAACATAGCCACTATATTTGCGACGACAACGGAGTACCGAAATGTCTGCCCGGTTGGCAAGGGGACCTTTGCGACGTCCCCATCTGTAAGAAGGGATGCGATCCACTTCAAGGTAATTTTGTAACTAATAGCTTTATGGTATAAGGGATATCCTAATCCACATGGATTACCCGCATTTTATCTGGTGGTGGTGCTCATTCTAATGCCCACTTATATAGTGACCACTTTAAAGTTGAAAAACTGTTCCCAAGCACCTATAACCACTGTACTTTAGTGTGAAACCAAGATGACCAAGACCATATCGCTATTTAATATCAGACGAGATTATGTTAAAATACCTATACAGTATATGACAAATCCTAATGAGTAACGGTTCCAAATGTCATGAGTACATATTACAATAATCCAATTGTATTAGTTTAGGATTGTTTTATATGGATTCGAGTGCTACGAAAGAGACGGATGAGAAAAGATTACATGTGGCAGAAATGCGAATGTTAAGATGGATGTGTGGTGTAACAAGAATGGATAAGATTAAGAATGAGTATATCAGAGGAAGTTTGTAAATAGCATCAGTGACAGAGAAGTTGAGGAGTAGTAGGTTAGCATGGTACGAGCATATTATGAGAAGAGATGAAAGTCATGTAACAAGAAAAGTTTTGAGTTTGAAAGTGGACGGATATAGGAGTAGAGGAAGATCGAAAAAGGTGTGGATGGATTGTGTGGAAAATGATATGTGTATAAAAAGTGTGAATACTGAGATGACATCTGACAGAAGAGAGCGGAGAAGGAAAACATGTTGTGCCGACCCTACTTCGGTGGGATAAGGGTAAGACGATGATGATAAGTTTAGGATTGTATATAGTTTTAATGCAGAATGCACCCGAGGGAATGGTGGTGGCGGGACGTTAGGCACCTTAATCGGATAAGATTAATTCATGCAATTCGATATATCACGGTGAGAATATTATTGTACGTATTTGTTTTGAATATGGTGGTAGGGCTTTTTCTAAGCCCGCCTAGCTTAAATTGAAAATCTGTCGCCGAGCACTTATAGGTGTGTTCCGGTAGTTGCACTTGGGAGCCAATCCCTCTCTTACCACTTTATACCACATTGTCATTTAATATCAGGTAAGAATGTGGTCAAACGCTAATTTTTATATATAATTCTTTATACTATATTTTACTTACAAATCAACTATAATCATTTTGATAAACATATAAAAAGAATATATATTCTTTATGGTTACTCGATAGTCCTCTGATTTATCACAGCTTTTATAGTTGTTAAAAATTAAACAGCCATGTATTATTGTCTTAGTTTTTGATATCAGATTATTTTATTATTTACCACTAAAATTTAAGCCTAGCTATTATTTCTCGCATCCTGTATCGTTGTTTCTGTATTATAATATTTATATGATTTAAAAACATTAATAAAGTGGCTTTATTGACGGTACAAAAGTCAACAATCACAGAAGTCTTGAATTTCTGTGTTATTATTCCGTATGTATAATTGAATTTTAAAGCGCAATTGCGAATTGCACATTTCCGAGAGAAATTTTTAACGTCTCTCACGTCTTAAACGAATTGCGAATCAGACTAATCACCTTTATTGTAATACTTTGTTTTGTTTTGCCGAACTCATTAAAGTTTCTAGGTTAATCGTGATTCAGATTCTCTGCAGTTACTTTGGGAAACCCTCAGACAAAAAGAACCATACGTCCTCGTTGCGTCGTCTCTTTGCGAAACTTTCTTTGGAAAGTTTAACGTCTCGGCTCCGCTAGAAAGCTTTTACAAACACAACTTTTATATACACAAGTTCTTTATTTAACTTTAGAGTTTATTTGCCGTTTTTAGAGGTTATTTACCTCTGATACTATAAGCGCCCAGTCGTAACATGCTTGAGTTTCACTTTAGTAGATGTATATATAACACCTTCTCGAGCCTAAGCTTTCTTCGTACAAGAAATTATCGAGATAAAGCAGTAGTAAACAGATTTTCTATTTTAAATGGTTACTACAGCGTATATATAGCTATTAACTGCTAACTTTAATAAGACCGCAGTCTTGAGGTAAATTTAATTGGTTGATACTCCGAGTGCTCGTTTAAAACCCCTTTTGTACCAGTAAATATTACCACATACACATTGCAAGCAACGTGTCTAACGTGCTCTATAGAAATATATTTGGCGATGATGCCTCCGCAATTTATTTTGGTATAGACTGTGTTTTGATTTGAAAAACCTTTAAGGCTATTCCATTTTTATAGACTTCATTTAAATTATTGTAATGAAATTCCCTAAAGACCTATTGATATTTCGTGAAAGCTTCACTCGAAATTGAATCTTTATTTAAAACTTAGTATGTTCATCCGCATTACTTTAATATTAGGTGTGGTAGAGTTCTGACGTTGACCTATTTACAATATAGCATAACAGGAAAATTGAAAATATATTTTGGCAGGCTACTGCACAAGGCCTGGAGAATGTCGCTGCAAACTTGGATTCTACGGTGAGAAATGCAATAAATGCATTCCGCTGCCTGGATGTCAACGAGGATACTGTAATGTGTCGTTCGACTGCGTCTGCCATGAAGGATGGGACGGCCTGTTCTGTTCGGAACGTGAGTTTTTATCATTGCTATTATTGTGTCTAAGTTCTGGCACAATTCTGAATCAGATGTGGTTTTGAACTTGCGCAATTTCCTTCAAAGAAAATGAGCATCCGCGAGGACACTCCAATAGTATCCGAATAGATGCGACAAGCACTATGGTGACATGCTTGGGCGTTTTCTGTTCCGGGATGAGCCGTGTGTATTCTGTAACCAATCGGAGAGGTAGGGATTTGTACCCGACTGGGTCGCGATGGTAATAAACTAGTTACAATGACTTTCTTCTAGTTTGTCGCCTTTCGGGCGGGATCACTCAGCATGACAATGATGATCGGTGATGGATTACCGATGTTTAGGTGTGGCCGTTGTGCTTGAGTGTACTTTGTTTATTATAAGACACGGTATTAAAATAAAACATAGGTATAATGTTCTTTTTAATTTAAATATTTGTCACCGTCGAAGTGATTTTTTAATTTAAATGTGCTTCTCGTTTTCACCGTTACTTAATATTAAATCTGGCTGTACTTAAACAAAAGTATGTCATTCTTAGCGATTTGCCGGTCTGACTGCCATGCGACGCGAGGCTTCTGCGAGTCACCAGGCGAGTGCCGCTGTCGCTTAGGCTGGGCTGGGCCGACGTGTCGCGCCTGCCAGCCGCTGCCTGGCTGTCAACACGGCTACTGTGATAAACCATTGGAATGCAAGTGCTTACCCGGTTATACTGGTCTGCTCTGTCAAACACGTAAGTTGATTTATGTCAGGGCTAGCTGATACCCGCGACTTTGTCTGCATCGTTTACAATTTTAACAATACATTGTATTGTACAGAAGATGAAATGCTTCCACTTCTCCACGGCAAGAAAAGATAAATCGCTGACTGAATAGTGCTTTTAAAAATCGTGTTTTCTTAAAACTTTATATCAACAATAAACTATCGTGATAATAATCTATAAGAACCAAGTACTTAAGAAATTTAAAAAATTTGTTTGAAATTTTTTCCAGTAGTTTTTGAGTGATGCGCGCATAACGGCAGAACTTTACGATTTTATTTATATAATAAGAAGAAGATATTCGTTCTTCGTCTTAGACAATATCTTAAAATTATTGTCATACATTTTGGTTTCGATGTTGTTATTTTGTTAAGTTATTTAAAATAGAAAAAAAACGCGCGTAATTGAGTACACTTGACATATTGATCAATAGAATGTTTTATTTTTTTAATAAATCTTTTCTCTTCTTTATATCTTCTAATCGGATATATTTACACTTATTTAATTCTATCGCGATCATTATTTATCTCAGTTTACACCATAATTCTTTCGTTTTCTCTGTCTTTCTCTTTTTTATTGGCGTAGTATACATTTTTCGCGTCTATTTCGTGTTACAAAAATGTTGTTGTATAGCACTAAAATTCCACGTTGGGAATTTTCATCGTACCCAAAGAATTTCCATTTTAAAACAATATTTGCTTTTTCTAGACACTGCTAAAATTATACAAATTTTATAATAACAAATTTGTAAAGACTAAATACATTTTTAGCAAAATGTGCACCGGGCTGCCACAGCGAGAGAGGTTACTGTCGTCGACCAGGCGAATGCCGTTGCAAAGTCGGCTGGACTGGCAAGAACTGTGCGGAGTGCCACCGCTATCCCGGCTGCATGAACGGAACCTGCAACAGACCTTGGGAGTGCATCTGCCAACAGGGCTGGGGAGGCATGCTTTGCGATGAAAGTAAGTCATTACTATATTAACTACAAACTACAGTAGACTGCATGAAGTTGTAAAGAATGTTAAGGATAAAGGAATTGTTTCTATTTATCAGGATCCTTTGCATTTCAGTAGAGGTATGACGTCATGATATACTAAATGTATAAATTGGATTGGGAATTATTGCTTCATATAATCATTAATTAGTGAACATTAAATCTTACTTTGCAACAGATTGATCAGAATAACTGTGGAAGAGATATAACAATTAGAATTGACTGCAGCCGAACAATCTCTTTAAGAAGATTTTACTATAGAAATTACTATGCATGAACCCATGACTATGGATATTAATGGGACAACTTCAATTCTATTGTATTGTATTTCTCTACTCCTATTTCCTACCACCTTCATACTTAAGACTGATCTAGTTACATGGCTTTCATCTCTCGTCATGACATACCTGTCCATACCATGCTAACTTATTAGTCCTCAACTTCTCGGTCACTGGTAATATTTTCAAATTTTCTCTTTTATTACCTGCTCATTCTTAATGTTATCGATTCTTTTTTTTAAACTTTATAGGATAGCGTTTGAGCACAATCTCATCTGATGTTAAATGATGATGTGGTCTAAGACGGTAGTCATGCTAAACCTAGAGGGGAGACTGGCTCTCAAGTGCATCTGTTGGAATACACCAACAGGTGCTTGGCGACAGATTTTCAACTTGAGAGTGGTAACTAGCCAGACGGACTTAGAAAAAGCCCTACCACCATGCTATGATTTCATCACGATGTTTTCCTTCATCAAAAGCTCCGACTCAGTTGCTAGGATTCGAATCTACATCCTTCGACGCTGTAGCCGAACATACTACAAACTGAGCCATCATCGCTTCTAGTTATTACACACATCCATCTTAATATTGCAATCCCTGCCCCGTGTAGTTTTCTCTCATCCTTCTCTTTTGTAGCCCAGTATTCGGATGCAAATAGTAAAGTATGTTTAAAGTATCTCTTCTATTTCATATATGTATATATTAGTTTAGAACTCTACGTGTCTTGGCAGCCTCATTGAAGAAGGAACTTCTTGCCTCTGTGTAGGCTTCTATCAGTTCTATCAATATGATGATTTAATGTCAAATGTTTGCTTTATAATTTATGTGTTAAAAACACTGGAATTCTTAGAATTACGAATAAGTAACAAAGTAGTTCTACCGACCGCTTTTAAGGTGTAGGCGGGAAGATAAAAAAGCTGTACCTTGCGGTCGTTTCATTAACATATGCAATTCAAGTAAGAGGTATATTACTTAACGGTTGTAACTTTTAATCAAGGAAACATTCCATCTCAACGTATTTACCTTATTCGGGTGCAATTTACAAATCATGAATCCACGCCCGTCTTAAAACTATTCGATATGGTGATTTACTAATTTGTGTATTTATGCCAGTTGAGATCTATTTATTATTATTGCTTTAAAACTAAATTATATATTATTCCTCCTATTTATTTAAACCGCATACCATGTTAATCTATGTACGTTGCAACATTTCATTGTGATGAAGCTTTCTGTGACGAAAAAGATTACGATGATATCATAGTATTGGTGATACCGCTATATCTCATAAGCGATTGGCTATCTACATCTTTCAAGTTGAAAATCTATCCCCAAACATCTATATGTGTGTTCTGGTAGCTGGAATTGATAGCCAGTTAGCGTTTAGCATGCTTGTTAGACCACATCGTCATATAAAGAAAGAATACAGCAGTTCTTTTTTTTTTTCGAATTGACCCGGCAAGGCCTCTACAGTTTTACCGGACTACTAAGGGGAGCGCTTAAGGCACTCACCCGATTTTATGTAGGGGAATACAAAAGAATAAAATTGCTGTCATATATTTAAAGAGGTTTTGTAAACTACACATATTATTAACATGACCGTCATGTAAAGTAACTGATAGCCTACTCGCACCAATATAATTCTCATAAAGAGTGAGCGAGATATACATACAAATATGTGGGTGTGTGTTTTAATTACGGTAATTATTTTTTAGTAATGAAATGTTAAATATATGAATTAGTTATTATAAATGAAGTCACCTTTTGTTCTTTTCTGTACCCATGACAACGTAAAGGTGCAAAAGAGTAACTTAATAATTAAACTCCTATTTCCATATATAATATTAGTTAAGATATTATTTGCGTTAATGAATTTATTTAGATTAACTTAATTCCTTAGTATTTGATTTTGGTGTGAATATTATTGTAATACCTCTTTGTATAACCTTTTATATCACGTGTGGCTAAGAGAATATTTTAAAGTTTATGCAGTTATCTCTTTGGTTTAGTCTGATGTCGATTGGGTTGACTAACTTCTCTACTATAAAGCAATGCTTCTCATGTAATATTAAAGAACAATTTACTATGTGTTTTTTTTCTCTAATCTCTAATCGGTAACCTCATTCCTGGGGATTATAATGAGTTGATGACTTCCAATGAGTTCTTTAAAATTTCTAATGTCATCATCAATCTCGATCAAAATGTGAAAAAGAGAGAATGCGAACCAGATGAATTTTGGTCTTTCATTAGATAGTACGGTTTCTATATATTTCTATATAGTTTTATAGTAACCTCTAAGGTTAAAACATATGTCGATAAGTTTGTAATTGCACTCAATAGGCCACGAATTTATTCCAGGACTGAACTATTGCGAGAACAATCCGGACACGTGTAAAAATGGGGGCACCTGCCAGTCTTTGGAAGCTGGCGACGGTCACTACAGATGCCGCTGCCCTCCTGGCGTCTCTGGCAGGAACTGTGACAACCTCCCCGCGAATATGACCACGCCGGCGACTGAAGCAACTGAACTGACCACCATCGCTTCCAGCACTGTAGCTGTTGGAGACAAGAGTACGGAACCGTCGCCGCCGGTTGAAGTGACGGTTAACATCGACATGAATCCTGAACCAGCAGGCGAGACTAATGAATCAGTAGAATCCTCCGAAGAAGATAATGATGACAGTTCAGAAAATGAGGCTCATAGGAAATAGACTTTTATGTATATAGATATTATACATTCGTAAATTTATTATTTATTGATTGAATTCGTGTTTAGATACTCACATACATAAATATCAAATATTTTACATTTGAAGGAGTTCATAAGTCACCTTGATTGTGCATTGAATCACCTAAATCAATGCACTTTATATTCATTTTTGTTAATTCAACTAAATTTTCATTCACTCATTTACACGTTCATGGTATGAATTATTTCACGAACTAATTCATAATAATATACAATAACAGTAAAACCTGGTAAGTCTAAATTCAAGGCTTTAAGAATACATTCGTATATTGCCAGCAATATTATTAAAGTCGGTACTTATTTGTTCTTCGAGCTGTAAAGTTTTTAATTCAAACTAATTTTCATTCATTAATTCATATTCATATGCATTCATTCCTTAATAAGTAATCATTATTTCATTAATAAAATCGTATCTAATCACGAATTTATTTTATTGGACTGATAATAATTATTAATTTAACTATTTATTTTAATCAATATGAATTATTTGTAGTTGGTTTTGATTGTTACGAAAATGAATATAAGAACGTTTTAAAGAATGTCTTAAGTAATTTTAGTATTGTTTATTTATCATTTGTATTAAATAAACACTATGAAATGTGATTGATTTCGGATTATTTTTTTTTATATTCTTGTTTAGTTATTAATTAGTTTAAAATATTGAATATAGAACGGGGTGTGGCTTTCAAGTGTTATTTTCAGCGCACAGCGATAAGTGCTAAATTTTACTCGATTTCAAGGTAGACACTCGAACCAATTACCTAACGAGGCTATCGAGAAAAGTACTTGAAGCGTTACACGTGATTTCTACGGTTCTTTCTCTTTTATGATCCATTGTAAAATCATATTTTTCAACTACGTATTTGGAAACAATGTGGTTACCTCTTGAATTATTATGATTTATATTTTCAAATAGTTGACACTCGTTTCTTCGTCTGTATTGTTTATTATCTAGACAATATATGAGTAATTTATGTATAGACGAAAACAATGAAAAAAAAATGTAAACAGAAATATATATTGCCTACAATATTTCTTTGTAAACAATGTTATCCATTTATTTACCCACTCTTGCGCATGCGCACCAAATCACTTACCCCACTTCAAATGTCTCTTAACGCGTAATGCTTATAAAAGCCGTAGTTTCCTAAAACTTTATTTACTCTATATTAAATAAAGATATCGTGATACTTTTTTTAAATAAAGACGAAAGTGTCGAAGTAGTAGAACTAAAAAAACCTCTATTCAAAGTTTTATCGTGATGCGTGCACAACTTATAACTTAAGAGTTTATACATAACATCAAGTTAAATCATTTGGATGAAAATGTGTAGGGGTCACAAAGAATATAAAATCATAGGTCCAAGCAGCCTTAGCTCTTTTAAAAAATATGAGTGCATCTAGAAATTTAAAATTTAAATTTTCACTTATAAGTGCCGGTGAAATAAAAGGGGCTTAAAAGAATTAAATTTTAAACACTTTTTGTTAAAATTTCACCACATTTAACTGAAGCAGTGTATCTATAGCAAAACGAACTTTAATTTAATGAAAACAAAGCAAAGGGGCTTCTCCTTCATTTAAATCAGGTTGCAGAAGTCATCTTGGTAATTATGGACCTCTATTCCTTTACTTCTTACGTTAAGTAAAATTTTTGAAAAGATCATACTTAAACGAGCATATTTCAAAGCGCATAAGTTTCTGGATGGTCGAGAGCTTGGTTTGATGAAATCGAAATTTTTTACTGACGCTGATGGAACTAGTGTGTTCTATGATTTATCTAAGGCTTTTGACAGTGTTAACCATTGAACGCTTAGTCTTATATTAAAACATTATGGTGTTTATGGATCTTCTTTCAATTTACTAGAGTTTTATTTAAAAGAACGCTGTCAAGAAGTTAGCATACATGGGCAACTTCTGCGGAAGGGAATCGATTGACGGGTGAGTGCCCTAAGTCGGGGGAGTACCCTAAGCGCTCCCCTTAGTAGTCCGGTGGAACTGTAAAGGCCTTATTGGCTAGCAGTGTAGGTCAGTTCGAAAAAAAGAAAATGGAATCGATTGTGTGAGTTGGTGTTGGTGGAGTTTCCTGCCGGTTCTTCTTAATAACTAAGTGGTTTGTCCGAACCGGTGGTAGTTTTGACATTCATAGGCGTCTTTATGGGGGCCTAAATTGAATAAGGTATATTCTTTATTTAACCCCCGCCCTGCAACATGATTTCGTGGACACCTGCTAAAATTTAATATACCGTAAGAGTCTAAACTGACTAAACTCTAAAAATAAATTTACAATTGTTGACATTCCAATATACTGACAGTTTGATGAATTATTTGTTGAATGAATATAATCTGTAGTTAATCGAGGCTTGTTAATAAATTTATAATTGACACAATATGGTAGATATATCAAGCTGGGAATCGTAACGGCTCGTAAAGGCTCGTAAATAAGCATAATTTCTCATTAAGGAAGCACTTCACCTTATACGTAAAGGATACGTTCGCAATACTTAATTTTTTACTTCTATCAATAGTGTTATGAGTCGGTTATTTGTATTATTCATTAAACTATATTATACTTTAGCTGTGCCCTCGACTTCGTCCGCGTGGAACGGAATACAAAAACACAGAATTAATGAAACAATCTGAATTTATATCTATAATTCTTGTATATTTGTAATCTGACTCTCGGGATTTTTGTAGGTGGTAGAGCTACGCTGAAACTATTACTGGTTTCAGAATGAATGGTGGCTCGCCCGGGGTAGTACCACCCTGTCACAGAAAGCCGACGTGAAGTAACAGTGCTTGCACTGTTGCGTTTCGTTCGGTCAGTGAGAGCGCCGGAGGCCCACATATATTAAAAGGCCGGCAACGCACTTGCGACTCCCCTGGTGTTGCTAGTGTCTATGGACGGCAGTATTCACTTACCATTAGGTAACTCACCTGTTCGTTTGCCCCTATAATATAAAAAAAAATACTGGGTGATGGTACTCAAAACAACAGTTAGCCGTGCTTCTAACACCTTTTTATTTTTATATAATCGACATGTAAGTCTTCGAAAGTATGAATTTAAAGTAATAAATAATCCGTTTGCTATCGACTTTGGTCACATTTACTAGCAAGTCTTCGGAATATACATAACGTGTCTATACTGTAGTACCACGTTTCCGACGCAGTAAGACCAGTAACTGTTTTTAGGTGTTAGGTTTTATAACAAAGTCCCAAAGTAGATTACCGTTTTGCTGTTGGATTGTAAATTTAAGCAACATGTCAAAAGAATTTTGATGTCAAAAGGCTATCATATGGATCAATATGTGAAAGCTGGTGATGTCCGGAAATAGCACCCCTCACTGTGAATCCGTTAAAAATGATTGTAATTTTCATTTAAAGATAAATCTGATCGAGTTTCTTGGCGATTGTTGGCTGGGTTGTTTATCCTAACCGGTGGTAATTTTGACGTGTATAAGCTCCTTCTTAGAGCCTAAATTGAATGAAGTAGTATTAATATTGATTTTTGTCGTATCTTTTATTATAACCAACGGCCCGCGACTACGTCTGATACTCAAAAACACTAAACAAATATCATATATTTATTTCTTCATGACACTATTATAAGCTGCAATACGATACAAAATAGTAAATTACCCAAACATATTAGCTGAAAACAGTATATAACAGCAATTGTTATAATATAACAAACTAATATAATTCATTGTTGATATATATATAGCCATTATAGATACCTATACACCATACATCGATTCATAAACATAGACTTCTTTCATCATCAATTGTTTTTAGATAACAGTGTTGGACAGTGGTTGTTAAAAGAATCATTCATTTATTTTGTTAACTGTTTCAAATTAGTAACAAGTCTTTCTTTATTCCGTTATTCTTCGTTATTCTGTTTTAGTAACTAATACTTACCATAATAACTATACATATTGATACCATATATTATTTTTCGTGTAAGTCTAACGCTGAAGTAGTTCTCAGTTGGTAGGATTTTTTAAACTTAACTGATTCATTGTCATTATATTTCTACCAACTTAAACAATATATTTGTATTAATATGCGTTATTTTGATGTCTAAGCTATATTCATTCAAAGTTTTTATCAACATTCGTTAAGTAGTTTTTGCATTAAGGACAATGAATACCGAACTTCCCAAACTTTCGTTTTTATAATATTTTCGTAGGTGGTAGAGCTACGCTGCAGCTATTACTGGTTTCAGAATGAATGGGTCGGCTCGCCCGACGCCCGGGGTAGTACCACCCTCTCACAGAAAGCCGACGTGAAGTAACAGTGCTTGCACTGTTGCGTTTCGTTCGGTCAGTGAGAGCGCCGGAGGCCCACATATATTAAAAGGCCGGCAACGCACTTGCGACTCCCCTGGTGTTGCTAGTGTCTATGGACGGCGGTGATCACTTACCATCAGGTGACCCACCTGTGCGTTTGCCCCCTATAATATAAAAAAAGATAGTTTTATTTATATGAATAAGTTCTGTATATGAACGATCTTATCCGTATTGGATAAAAAAATTACTAAGAAGAAGGTGTTATGATGTATATCTTCGTACTGCAATTCTAAAGAGCGGATGAGAAATAAATAGTAATAGCAACCGCGAGGTATATTTAATATATGTCAAATCGGGTGATTGCCTTAAGTGCTCCCCTTAGTAGTCCGGTGGAACTGTAGCGGCCTTGCCGGGCTAATAGTGTAGGTCAGTTCGGAAAAAAAATAAAGTATATTTAATATATGAATATAGAAGCAGTCATATATTAAAACGTGCCCTACTGCTATAAATAAGAGTGGATTACTTACTGTAACGTAAATAACACGCTTAAAAAAAAGAGATTTACATGGTGTCCCTAAAACGAATTAAAAATGTTATACGAGAACGTATTGATTAATTTTATACCCAAATATATCTAGACAGGCAATAGTCTGAATACCGCAAGAACACCGACATAGTGCACGGTTAAATCACATCTGAAGTGTCCATTACATTCAACGATATTGAAATATAAACCGCAATAATAAACGAGAAAGTTTCTGGAAATGGATAGATGCTTGGTAGTTTTCCACAGAAAAAAGTACTGAACAGATTTTAATAAAACTCTACAGTAATATAGCTCATACATCAGAATAACACATATGCAATTATGTACATTTTTTTTTTCAGTGAAAACCTTTTTAGCAGCGTTGCATGATTAAAAAAATATTTCGAATTTTTCAAAATTTCACCCGCATCCCATTTTGATATATCGAAATTATATTAATAACGTGGTTTGATTTTAAATTATTTATACACGTTTGTATCGCTTTTATTTTTTCCTTTAGTAAACACCCGTAAAAGTTACAGGAATTACAAAATTAAAAAAAAAAACTAATCTAACAGTGTTACAACATAACAAAAAAAATCTAAACGAGGTTCGTCGTGCAAACATATGCAAGAAACAATTTTGTATTTTTGCAATATCTCAAAAGGAAAAAAATATTGGAACTTGAAAATGTTCAGGAAAAGTCCTGGACTTTATAAATTTTTAACATTTCTCTAATTGCTTAGTGAATATCGTCGTATAATCGTTTGTACCAATAAGAAACACTTTGAATTATAAGAGTATCACTAAATAAAAAAAAAAAATAACGCTATTTAAAAATGTTGACACCGAATACGAAACTGTGTTCATTTTCATAATTTATAAAATCCGTAAGTGTATATAGCCGTTTCACTTCAAAACATTGCTTAAAATCTTGTTTTAAAAAGGTTTTTATTTCTCAGTTTTTCAATTTACATTAATATTTCAATCAGATATCGTTTTGCAATCGTTTGTACGCATAGGAAATATTTAGAATTTCAATCATATCTCAAAATATAAGAAAATACAAGCATTTGAACATATTCCTGCAAAGCGCTTATTTTCGTTACTGCCCAATATTTTGAAAATCTGTAATCGTCAAACAATCGTTTGTATCTTTAGGAAACACTTTGGACCATACGAATATCCGAATATACGAATATCAGAAAAGGAAAACCGCACTTAAAACCTATGATTATAATTTTGTTGAAAAGTTTCAAATTTCCAATCTTTAATTTACATCAAATAGATACCATCGTGTAATAATTTGTACCAGTTGGAAACACTTTTAATTAACGAAAATATATCAAAAGAGAATAAAACAAAAGCATTAATAAAATAAATATTTGAAAATGGACAAAGTTCAGGTATCTTGTATGAACATTTTTAAATGCCGTTATGTTTTTCCTTATGAAATAGCCTTATATTTCAAAGTGTTTATTGTGAGTACAAACGTTTACACGACGATATTCACTAAGCAATTTGCGAAATGCTTAATGCAAAGTCGGTATAGCTTTTTCCAAGATTAGGTCTGGAAAAGCACAGGTTTTTGTTCTGATTTATACGTAGGAGTCTAAAACCATTAGGGATAGGAAAGACAACGACAAATTAAGTTATATCTTTTCCGTAATAGAAACTTCACCTTAACATTAACTATTAATAGATTCGGCAGAAAACCTATACTATTGTTAAAGCGACGCGACGTTATCCGCTCTTTTTTTATTCTTGTTGCATTTGACCACAATCCTATCTGATGTTAAACGATGATGTGATCTAAGATTGTAGATGATCATGGATTATAACAATTCTCACTGAATATGTATTATTATGACAGACATCTGAACGAATAAGAGAAATAGAAAAAAGTACAAGATTAAGGTCTTGGTGTTGTATTACTGGCCGGCATGAAAGTTACAACCAACGATGGATTACAACAAGTGCATGAGACGCTGACATTACTGGACACTGTTTTTTTAGTTTAATATATTTGCGTAGAAATCTATTGTTTTCCTAAAATAAAATTAACTTAAGTCTTAACTCCTTATAATATCAGCTATCTGTGAAAACCTGTGTAACCAGTGAAAATCCCGTCAAAGTCAATAAGCAGACAGACAACAATAAAAATTGTTATAAGTAACTAGCTTTTGTCTATGGCTTCGATCGCTTTAATGTAGATTTGATGTATCCCTCGGGAGCTGTGGTTTAAAGATATTCTATATCCTTTTCTGTATTCCGCACAACGTTTAAGCAAAATTTCATGATAATCAGTTGAGTAGTTAACGCGAGAACGAGTAACAAACATACTCACATTCATATACCATTTATATAATCTGTATAGCATGTGTACAGTTAAAATATACATTTCATAAAAAGCTGTTGTTTTGAGGTTACAAACAGACACTTCAATTTTATATAATTGCATAGATAGATTATCATCATCATCATCTTACCCTTATCCCACCTAAGCAGGGTCGGCACAACATGTTTTCCTTTTCCACTCTCCCCTGTCAGATGTCATCTCAGTATTCACACACTATCAGTATTTTATACACATATCATTTTTCACACAATCCATCCATACCTTTTTCAATCTTCCACTACTCCTATATCCGTCCCACTTTCAAACTCAAAACCTTACTTGTTACATGACTTTCATCTCTTCTCATAATATGCCCGTACCATACTATCATATTACTCCTAAACTTCTCTGTCACTGGTGCTATTTTCAAACTTCCTCTGATATACTCATTCTTAATCTTATCCATTCTTGTTACACCACACATCCATCTTAACATTCGCATCTCTGCTATATGTAATCTTTTCTCCTTCCTCTCTTTCATAGCTCAGCATTCGGATCCATATAACACGATTGGTGTTATTATAGTTTTTTTTATACTTTATAGGTAAACGTTTTGACCACAATCTCATCTAATATTAAATGATGATGTAGTCTAAGATGGTAAGTCACGCTTAACCTAGAGGGAGACTGGCACTCGAGTGCAGCTGCCGGAACACACCACCAGGTGCTTGGCGACAGATTTTCATCTTGAGGGTGGTAGCTAGCCAGGCAGACTTAGAAAAAGCCCCACCACTATGCTACGGTTTCATCACGATGTTTTCCTTCACGGAAAGCTCCGGTTCAGTTGTTTGGATTCGAACTATGTCCTTCGACGCTATGTCCGAACACACTACTAACTGAGCCATCATCGCTTCATAATATACGTTCCACTTGACTTTTAACAGCATTCATGGATCACAAACTACCACAGACACGTCTCACCAATTCATCCACCCTGCACTTATCTTATCCCTCACGTGATTGTCTATGCCACCGTCGTTTTGTATCAATGAACCGAGGTACAGAAAAGATAAGTAAAATTGTACAGATAAATTATATTATTAATTAATCTGTTGACAAAATAAAAGTTACGGACAGATAATCGAAATAAATCGTTCAACAGCATAATGGAACCGTTTCGGTCAGTGGGGTCGTTCGTCCAGGTCCAGTGTGAGTTAAATTCGTGTCTATATAAGCGATAGCCATTCTCCGCTGTTACATACGGGCCCAATACAACGATAACTCAAGTCGATATCTGAACCAATGTGGCAGTGATTTCGGATTTTATAATATTAACTATAAAATAACATGGCTTTGATACAAGTTTTTATGGTAAGTTACGTTTTTTTTTATACGATGCTTCTAACTTCGGGTGTGCTCTTTTCCGTCACGGATATTATTTCAGTGTAATTCAAATGATTTAAATGAATTATGATATTCGATATTGTGACCCTGTTTAATACAAAACGACAGATTCCAAAAAAATATCCCTCATTCGCCAGAAATAACAAATCGAAACGGAGACTTTTCTGCTATTAGATTACTTAATATTGTCCATTAGTAAAGTATAAAGCATTAGACGGACAGAGAATAAACATATACCCCATTCAAATAGTAGTAATAGTTGTTTTATATAAGAGTGATTGGATAAAGTAAAAAGTTGATTTCAAAATTGTGAGGCGAAGGGTGGCCACTTGGATTCCCATACAATATAGATTGTGATCGACCTTTTATGTGGGTAATATCGGTCGTATAGACGCGTTCGAGATTGTTCTATCATATTGTAAAAATAACAACGTAAAATATATATGGTACAACATCATAAGACACCTCGTCCTTCTGGCAAGGGATATAACAATTTAGTTATGTAAAAAATATATATTCACTGGATAATAAATACTTATTCATTTAATATTTACTCTTGAATTAAATATTCTAAAATGAATTTGAATATTAATCTCTGTGCAAATTTTAAAGGTTATATTGTAAATTTATATTTCTTATTTATGTTATCTGTTATTTTTGTTATGATGCATGCGAGTACATGCTATAGTCGTGTAAGAAAAGCTAATACTAGGGTCATATACTCGTATAAATAAAAAAAATGTTCATAATCGTGTAATAAATATAATATATATTTGTAAATAAGGTTAAATTATGCGTTGTTTGTCCGGCTAATTTTGTGCCAATTTTGACGGCACTATCGCTGATAGATAGACGACACTTCAGAGAATTATCTTGGCTAGATATCATACAAATAAAGAGACATACAAATATATTATTGTGTAGTTCTCATGAAGCGACAGAAACTTTTTTTACAAAAAGAAAGCCAAAGTATTATTCATATAAAAAAATATAGACGCCTGCCATTGCGCGTGCATTCACAAATCACCTGATTTTATCGATGTATTCAAATATCTACTAAGCTAATTTGACTAATATAAACAACAATAGAAAAACATGCAGACCCGACCAGAGTTCTTCTTATTTTACTTCTGAAAAAAAAAACTATAAAAATCGACCTATTTTTGGAGGAGGAAACTGGGGAATACGAAATGTTGTTTTCGTGTATTTTATGTAAGTATAATTAGTCCGTGCTGCAGTTGTCTCTCTCGTGTTCTATTTGATAGTTCCGGTAGAGTGTGACAGCATAAGACTCCTGTATTAACTCATCTCTTCTCTCACTCATTCTTCAGATATCTTGTAGACCGTGCTTTCTCTTAAAAGCCAATGCATTGGATTAATTATTATATTTAGCAACTTATGATATGGGGACCTCGCGAATCATTAAAGGATAAGTTCCAGGAGTTCGGTATCCTAACTCTGCCCTCCCAATACATACTTGAAAATCTAATGTACGTCCGCAAAAACTTAGATAAGCTAGATTTCGTAAAGGACCGACATAATCTAAATACAAGAAATAATAACAAATTGGTCACTCCATGTTTTAGGCTCACTAGGACCGATAACAGTTTTTTAGGTAATAGTGTTAGGTTTTATAATAAAATTCCAAAACACGTTGCCGATTTGCCGGATACTAAATTCAAGCACCATGTCAAGCAGGTTTTAATATCTAAAGGCTATTACAGGGTGGATCAATATGTGAACGACGGTGACGTCTGGAAATGACGCTCTCTGTGTGCATCCACCAAAACCGAATGTAATAATTTATAACTATGTTTTAAAAATGTGAGTTATAATATGTTAATGAAAAGATAAACCAGATCGAGTTTCTTGCCGGTTCTTCTCGATGACTGGCTTGTTTTCCGAACAGGTGGTAACTTTGACGTTCATAAGCGCCTTCTCTGGGCCTAAACTGAGTAAAGTATTTTTGATTTTGATTTTATTGATATTATGTTAATAAATGAGAAGTAAGACGCTTTATCGTAAAACAATATCAAATGGTCTAACTAATAAGGATTGAAACCGCTATCATTTCTTTGTTATTGCAAGTGTTGACACAAATCGTTGTGTAGTTTAGACCCGGTCAGTTTTCCTATATTGCCGCAATTTCTTGGGACGTTTGTAATTTGTAGATAGTACGAAGGTGTGGTGACCCAGTTATAAGTACCTATCGCTTGTGAAATAAGCTAACCCGGTTCGGATCCTAACTGGAACCGATTTCGACATTTGTAATACATAATTCGTCTCTCATAGTCCTATGTAATTTCGCAATCCCTTTTGCCTTTAGAGAAGTCATATTTCTTCAGTCACGCAAATGACAAATTGTCTTGAACTTGTATAGGTTAAATAATTAAGCTTAGATTTGAAGATTCAATGTACTAGGGGCAAGGTATTTAACGTTTACTGGTTCGCGATTTCGGAATACATTAAATATAATTTCACCTCAAACTATTGTATACTTAAACATTATAAAAATAAGCATAGTTAAATGTTTTTATAGATGACTAGCTATTGCCCGTGGCTTCGCTGACTTTATTGTAGATTTAATCTATTCTTCGGGAACAGTATTTTTTTTCTAAGTAAAAGGAATTCTATGTACTTTTCTGTATCGCTGATAACATCATCATCTTCTTACCGTTATTCCACCTGAGTAGGGTCAGCACAACATATATGTCATGATGTGATACATGGTTTGCCTTAAGTTTTACGATCGACCGCGCACACCTCACTTTAACCCTCCTTGGGATTATTTTGTAGAACCGCTATATGTGAGAAAAATATGGAACTGTTGATTTCTATTCATTTACTACAATGGTGCGGGGTGAAGAGATGATTGTGTAAGTCGATTCCTTCAAATAGAAAGTTTTGCCCGTCAGTGGTACACATACAGTCAGACATTATGTAACATTTTTATATATCTCTATCCTTGGCAAAATTTCATAACTAGCGATTGATTAGTTGTAGACATTGTTAAGAATTTTATGCTATAATTTTTACTATAATTAGACGCAAGATGTCGCTACATCGTATCAATTTATATAGATTACGATCGAAGTGAAAATTGGTACACGTATTTATCAGGGAATGGTCTTTAATATAAACTTTTATTTTCGCAGTAACTTAACTAATTGTTACAATGATTTAATAACAAATAGGTGCAAAACGTAAAATATAACTACCATACACTTAGGGTTAGTTAATAAAACATAGTGTCGAAATATAGGATGTTATTGCGCATACAAATATTTAGTGCCCAAAACGGAAATTATATAAATTCCAAGAAACTGCATGTCGCGGTGTACGTGACACTAATTGCTTTGAGTATAGTGAAAGATCTACGGATATCTTTGATTTAGACACCGGTTTTATCTCATAATTCCCATATCGGGGTAACATTCTAGATCGGATTTGAGTTTGAGTTCTAAAATGAGGTTAACATTTCGGTGACATGTATATTTTTAAATGGCGGAAAATAAACAGTATTCGGTACCTGTTTCTTTTATATTTCTCGATCGATTCTCTTTATTACAATTTTTTTGTTTAGAAGCTATTGTCGAGCTTTAGCGTTATCAGATAAAACAATTTTGAAATATTATTTTTTATGCCGTCGACGAGCCGAAGTCATTATCTGTATAAGTCTATATTCGTCATACTTCACTCTTCTAAAAGCTACAATATTTGTACAATGCTTAATAAAGTTGGCACTATTTAGAAAAAAAAGTCAAAAAGAAATACAGTTAATAATATTTATATATTAAAATTTGTACAAAAAACTTTAAATAACCTCGTATTATGGTATCATGGTTGAATTACGACTTACTTTTACTGGATGAACACTGTAATCAATTTACACAATTATTATATAAAAGTAGCTTGTTGACACCCCTAGATAGACTATCTGTGTGTACATACCAATACATAACCGTTGTTTTTTATTGGACGTAAACTATTTTACGGGTAATATAACTTGCACAAAACCAAATAAAATGGCATTAATGTTGTGTTCTGTTTGTTACTAGAGTTATACAATAGAGTTATACAGTACAGTAGAGTTATATAGTACAGTAGAGTTATACAGTAATATCTAGTTTCAATTGCGATTTCAGTCCTTTTGACGTTGGCTATTAATAATGACTATCGGTTATAGTGACCAATTAACGTGAGGTGAACTCTATGCTTGGTTCTCATTAGATCCCATAAAATTACTTAGAAATCCGTCTAAAATTGAATCACTCTAAAGCGGACATAGTCTGTATACCATCTTTTGTTAATAAAAATATGTACATATTTCATGAAGTTACAATTACGAGTAACAATACGCTATATGTCGAATACTTCTTATAAATAATGAGTTAATACCTAAGTTAGTAAACTCTTAAAAACCAACCAACCAACTCATATAAACTCTCACTTTTGAGATACCAAAATGAGATTTTTAAACATAATCTGATGAAATGTACAAGTAGCTCAATAAATATTGTACCTAAGTTATATATCCCAGTAAAGTTACGGGTACGTATAAAAATATAAGGAAAATATTGTGAAAATGATAATCACTACATAGTATAAAACAAAGTCGCTTTCTCTGTCCCTATATCCCTATCTATGCTTAAATCTTTAAAACTACGCAACGGATTTTGATGCGGTTTTTTTTTAATAGATAGAGTGATTGAAGAGGAAGGTTTATATGTATAATAATATAAATTAAATAGTGGAGAAAAACTGTTATTTTTGAGGTTACTCCAAATTTAACGCGTGCGGGCCACGGGCAGTAATGAATAAATCAAAATTACTGGATCGATTTTAATCATTTTTTCAGTGAAGGACATAGGCCATATATTTTATACCCGTGCGAAGCCGGAGCGGGCCGCTAGTTATTATATAAAAGTAACTTGTTGACACCCCTAGATAGACTATCTGTGTATACAGACAAATACATAACCGCTATTTTTTATTAGACGTGAATTATTTTACGGGTATTATAACTTGCACAAAAACAAATAAAATGGCATCAATGTTGTGTTCTGCTTGTTACCAGTGTTATACAGTAGAGTTATATAGTACAGTAGAGTTATACAATACAGTAGAGTTATACAGTAATATCTAGTTTCAATTGCGATTTCAGTCCTTTTGACGTTGATTATTAATAATGGCTATCGGTTACAGTGACCAATTAACGTGAGGTGAACTCTATGCTTGGTTCTCATTAGATCCCATAAAATTACTTAGAAATCCGTTTAAAATTGACTCAGTCAAAACCGGACGAACTGTATACTATTTTCTGTTAATAAAAATATGTACATATTTATGACGTTACAATTACGAGTATCAATATGCTATATGGGGACTACCTCTTATAAATAATGGGTTAATATCTAAGTTAGTAAACTCTTAAAAACCAACCAACCAACCAACTCTTACTCCCACTTATGAGATACCAAAATGAGATTTTTATACATAATCTAATGAAATTTACGAGTAACTCAATAAATATTGTACCTAATTTAATATATCTCAGTAAAGTTACGGGTACGTATAAAAATACAAGGAAAATATTGTGAAAATGATAGTAAATAATAATATAGAACATTATTATAGTCTTATAAGATTTTTATACCTGAATTTTTATACGATGAATATAGGAATATCGTGTCAAGAAACATTTAACCTTGACTTACGTTGACACTATAAATCGACCTACAACAACCCTCTTGACCTACGATTTCTCTACATAGATAACAACCTCTGCATTGCCAGTATTACACGCGGAAAGCTTTTATAAAATATATTGTAATGTAGAATAGTCTCTAGGATATGAATTAAAACGTTTAATTCTTTTATAATTGTATCAAGTACATATCCCATTAGGGGAGACAATGTAACAGAAAGGAGGGGAAAACCGTGTGACTTAAAGAATTCGATTAAATGGAAATACAAATGGAAATGTTTATTGTTACAAAATCGTCTTAATGTATAATCTTGCCAATGGAGTTATTCTAGTCTCAGATGTATTAAATGAACTAAATTTAAATGTTCCTAGTTTTTTTTTATATTATAGGGGGCAAACGAACAGGCGGGTCACCTGATGGTAAGTGACCGCCGCCGCCCATAGACACTAGCAACACCAGGGGAGTCGCAAGTGCGTTGCCGGCCTTTTAAATATGTGGGCCTCCGGCGCTCTCACTGACCGAACGAAACGCAACAGTGCGGGCGCACTGTTACTTCACGTCGGTTTTCTGTGAGAGGGTGGTACTACCCCGGGCGAGCCGACCCATTCATGCTGAAACCAGTAATAGCTTCAGCGTAGCTCTACCACCTACTAAAGGTTCCACGATATCCTATTCACTTTTTCTTTCCTGGAACGGGATAGGATATGCCTTCCGCTATAGCGATTGTTGCATCTTTGTCCATAGTCAATGAAATTGGAATAAATATAATGAATACACATTTGAAATTAACTTAGGATTATTATTACCAATTTTGAAGTTTAACTTTTTATTGTAGGGCTTTTAAATTGTGAAAAGTGTGTGTGTCGTGGAAATTAACACCGTGTCGGGTAGAGTGTTGAAAATACCGGTTCGGGTGCGTTCAGTACTTGGATGGGTGACCGCTTGGAAACACCGCGTAACGTTGGCTTTTACTTGTACTTTTTCACTTCTTTCGTGTGGTCATAAGTACACATACACTCTTTTTTTATTAGTTGCTAGCCGATATTAATCTGTGTGCATCTACATATAGTATTTAACAGGTCTCTTAGAGATTACACTTTCCTTAATAATTTTATAATGTAAGGATTACCTAAACTTAAAATTTCATTCACATCATTAGAGCGATCTCCGAGAATTTGTCCCATAATTAATTAATAATAGTCCGTGATTTCATTCACCTATTTATAATATAAAATAATCACCATATACAATTCTCTATGAGAAAAAAAGTGTCCACTTTTATGGTGGTCGATCTATATAAATTTAAATATATATACAACAATGACTCCATTTAATGCGATTTATCTAAACGATAACAAAATATAATGTTTTGTATCAATTTTAGGACATTTCAGTCATTTTAAATCTATCAAATTAATTTAAAAAATGACATGTCGAAAAATCGTACAGATAATATAGTAAAAAAAAATTGTCATTGAAACTGTTAAAAGCGAAACTTATTAATATTGGTCCGGTTAGTTTATAATTAGTAACGTTTACTTCTTGCCGCAGTTAGCGGGTCAGGTTGCTTGTAAGCTGTCAACGTCGTTGGTTAAGTTCCGTGAGGGTTGCTAGCCTCGCTCCACTTTGTGTAATCCATTAGACGGCAACTAATACGAAAGTGATTTCATTTTATACACTAATACCTGCCGGTGACTTCACTCACTCCTGGTAATACTAGATTAAATATTATTTAGACATTGAATTGTGGAGTATACGTAATTTGAACCTCAAATTTGATTTCAAAAATACAATACACTAGCGGCCCGCTCCGGCTTCGCACGGGTATAAAATATATATAACCTTTGTCATTCACTGAAAAAATGATTAAAATCGATCCAGTAGTTTTGATGTATCCATTACTGCCCGTGGCCCGCACGCGTTAAATTTGGAGTAACCTCAAAAATAACAGTATTTCTCCACTATTTAATTTATGTTATTATACATATGAACCTTCCTCTTCAATCACTCTATCTATTAAAAAAAACCGCATCAAAATCCGTTGCGTAGTTTTAAAGATTTAAGCATACATAGGGATATAGGGACAGAGAAAGCGACTTTGTTTTATACTATGTAGTGATTAAATATTTGTAATATGCATGCATAAATTTGCTTATATTAAAATATATATATATATATATTTATTACCATATTAAGTGTACCAAGTGGTATTAAGTATACCAAATTAAGTAACTGCAATAATTGTTATTATTATTTTATTGTTATTTTACATAACATTTCAAGCTAGTTTTAAATAATGGATTTTAAATGATATCGAACATACAAACCTATTGTCATTTTCAAAAAGCCATTGAAACGATAATTGAATATTATTGAAATAGCCGTTTTATTTTAATATATTTTAATTGTTAAAAATGAAAATTATTATAATTTGATTTTTTTTTAATCACTACGTATTATAAAACAAAGTCGTTCGCCGCGTCTGTTTGTCTGTATGTTGACCATAAACTTAAAAACTACCGAACGGATTGTAATTCTGTCTTCACCAATAGATAGAGTAATTCACGAGGAAGATTTAGTTATATAATTTGTTAAGGTTGTGTGTAAATTGGTTAAAATATAATGATAATTGTTGTAAGGATCGGAAAAAGTCAAGCCGCCTTAAGTGTTTCATGAACACAAATTTATATTTTTTTATTATCAGGGCAGGACAACGTCCGCCGGGCTTGTTAGTCTAATATAAATTAAAGAGTGAATAGGTAATTTTGTATTTGAAAGACATCGCAATGCAATAAATATTTATATGAAACTTTTGCGTAATAGCTACGTCCTACAGAATCGATATGACTTCTGGAAATATCTAACGAAATAAGAAGTGATGGTTAACAGAGCAACTTCAGATTAATAAAGCTAAAGTTTTGTACGTATGTTACATGTTGTTTTGGTGTATTAGCCGATCACTGAAAATTTGACGGGTATTCAAATATTCTTTCTATATTTATTACATTTTATTTTATTTGTTGCAGGTGCTGCTCGCCACGAGCAGTTTATCAACGGCAAAAGATCTTTCAAAGATTTCAAAACTTATCGAAACTGAAGGGATTAAAGACACGGCAGTTTCGGAGAAGGGTGTCAAGAGACATGTTTCACTCGGCCTTGGATATGGATCCCACGGTTTAGCAGCTCCAGCTTATAGTGTAGGATCCTCGCCAGCTTTCGCTTTCGGAGGACATTCATTGGGAATTTCAACAGGCTCTGGTTATGGAGTTACGGCCGGTCCAGCCATTGGACTTGCAGCGGGACCTGCAGTAGGTATTACTGGTTCAGCTGTTAGAATTGGTTCAGCTCCAGCAGTGAGTTTCGCTAGTGGACCAGCAGTAGGTATAGCGACAGGGCCAGCTGTTGGATTATCTGCCGGGCCAGCAATAGGAATTTCCAGTGGACCAGCTATAGGTATCTCATCAGGGTCAGCTGTTGGTATATCTGCTGCGCCGGCTGTTGGCGTCGCAGCGGCTCCAGCAGTCTCAACCTCAGTGTCAGTTGAACCGAATCCAGTAATTCTGCGTCAAGAAGTACCCCGGTATATAACAAGAACAATAACGCGCGATGTACAGGTCCCAGTTCAAGTTCCAGTTCCGGTGCCAGTTGACAGACAAGTTCCATACCCAGTTAGGGTCCCCGTGCCTGTTGCAGTAGATCGTCCAGTACCCGTGCATGTTGTGCAAAAAGTACCCGTCGAAGTAACAAGACAAGTGCCAGTGTATGTCGAAAAACAAGTACCGTATCCTGTGAAAGTTCGCGAGTCTGTACCCGTACCGTATCCTGTAACAGTGGAGAAGCAAGTAGCTGTAGACAGACCCGTGTATGTAGATCGTCAAGTCCCAGTTCCACACCCTGTGTACGTCGACAGACCCGTCAGAGTACCTTATCCAGTACATGTCGATAGACCAGTTCCAGTACCACAGCCTGTAGTCGTAGAGAGAAGGGTCCCTGTAGCTGTATCAGCGCCTTCCGTCGCTGTTTCAGCAGCTCCCGCATTTTCAGCTATTTCTACTGGTCCCGCTTATTCGGCTATTTCTACTGGTCCCGCTTATTCGGCTATTTCTAGTGGACCAGCAATATCGTCTCTATCAGGGCCGGCAATATCAACATTCTCTGGACCTGCCGTATCATCAGTATCTGCGGTTCCAGCCTTTGCATCGTATTCTTCCGGACCAGTTGCCTCTGGTTACTCATATGCACCATATGCAGGTTCAGTTTCACTGTCTCATGGAGTCCCCGTTTCTGGCATTGCAACTAGCTACGCAAAGTCTATTGCATACAACTCCATCGCTGGTCACTCAGGTTCATACTCATATGGCTACTGGTCACTAAGATCGTAATAATAATATATAAAAGTATATGTATCGAATAACATATATTGTATTTTCGAATTAAACTAATTTTATGAAGGTTCAGATTTGTTTAATTTTCAAGTAATTTCTCAATGAGGTTTGGAAATAAAACCATGATGAAAATCCGTGTAAACCGATTTAATAGATCTCATCTCATGAGCTTAACATTTTGACAAAATTCAAACTACACACACAAATGAGGAAAATATTAAAGTATAAAGAATAATAATTAAAAAACTGGACTTAAAATTTAATTTTATAAATTTGTGAATATTTCTAACAAACACTTCTTGTATTGGAGTATAAGCATCTATTATGAATTTATCCCCAATCAATAAACCTAGTAATCGATACATTTTATTATCCTTTATAAATACTATAACTGATATAATACTGTAGGTACTTATGTTGCTAATATACAAAAAAATGAATATAGCACTATGTCAAGTGTATTAATATTGTTGGTAATGTGTGAGGAAAACTTGTAAGCCCTGATCTAATATGTAAGCTGGAGACAGTCAAGCCAAACAGCACGTTATATTTCTGAATTATATGATAGGAAAAAGGACGTCACGAATTACAAATTCTACTAACTGATACCCGCGAATTCGTTTGCGTTGTTTAATATCTTAACAACTTTATTCTTTACAACAAAAAAAAAGTGTGTGTGTGTACTTATGTACACGCGTTAGAAGTTATACTTCTTTGACGTAACAAAATAAAAATCTTTTCAAAAATTTTACCTTTCGCCTTATTCTACGTTTGTAGAAAATACGACACTAACAATAGAAAAAAGGTATTTAATACATACATACTTTTTTTGAATAAAATGTTGACTATAGCTAACTTCAGAGTGTCGGTTTTTCGTAACGGTGTGCGCGCGCATCGTAAAAATTTACTCTCATCATTTTTTCCTAACGCGCCAAAAGAAGTATAACTACAAAAAAAAAATGACTGCAAAAACATATTTTGCATACAACATTTCTTTATTCTTTTGTAGTGCTTACTAAAATCTTAATTTCTTAAAACGTTATACACATATGTGTATATTTTGTTTTTAGATAAAGACCAAAAGTGTCTAGGCAGTAAAACTAAAAAAAAAAAATAATCGAAATCTATCCTGTGGTTTTTACGTGAGGAGCGTACATCAGCAGACCTCTATCTTTTTATTAATATATCTGACAATTGAGAATAATATGTCATTGGGAATTCGCGGTTGCCGGCCGACTGAAGGTCGCCGCGCGTGGTCAAGGACACAGACGAGGGTGCATTAGACATATGCCAGATTCAAAGAATTATGGCGTGCGTATACAGAAAGAGAGTTGTAAACATAAATTACGTATGAAAATAATTCCTTATATCTGTTATAATATTCGTTTGTATTGTTTTTTGTGTCATTTGTTACATGATTTTATAAATGAGTAGTCACATAGAAGTTAAAATATGATACACCTTTTACTTGGATTCATAGCGGAGCCAACGGGGCATTGAAAGGTTCGTGCGAAATCCTCGCTGTTCTGTAAAGCGCCTCGAGCTCTGAAGTATGCTGGAGAATGCTCATCATCCAGATCAGCCTTTATTGAGTTCTTTGTTGACGTCTCGCACCACAACTGTTGGAATTATGTTAAAACTTCAGATTGATTGGCTTTATAAATAATATGTAAATCTCTGTTCCGCATATAACTTTAAGGTTTGTATTTCATACATTTTAACTCCGAAGATTTCCTCTTTGTTAGTTTCTTTAACATTTCTATATTATAGCATTTCTTTGTCTCGGTACAATTTAATATTATCTTTTGCGTTAATAATCAATGTCTTTAATATTGGGGCAGATAAATGGAATCAGGTATGAATGTATGAATGAATGAATGTATGAAACGTAGGAACAATGTATGAACAATGAACAAGTAAAGTATTTCAAAGAAAGACAGTTGTTTAATTTGTTACGTCACTAATGAAATACTACTCACGTTTCCATAAGACAAAAAGAACATCTGATCTGATGTCATATGTTCGAAGCCAGGTAACTTCGGTTCGGGTCCGTACTTATGTAAATGTTCCCTCAATGCTGCTAGAGCTTCCCTCAAACCTCCATTATCAGCTATGTTTTCGCCTAACGTTTTTAATCCATCGACCTACAATATGATATCTGCATGAAAATAATATCCCAAATGTTGAATTAAATGAAGCTCCTTGTATGAGTTCAAGCATTTTAAAATTAATTTAGATTCTGATACTCAAGATAATGGTTTACATTTTTCTCTTATTATTTTTAACTTATTACTGACTTAAACTTATAAGTTATATGTGAACTTACATGTTCATTAACCTCCGGCAAGTAAAAGTCCGAGTACTGGTCCACGAAACACTTTGTCATTGACACGAAAGACTGTATCGTGTTGTTTGTCCACCAAGGCACCATATTGCCATTTTTATCGAACTTGCGACCTGTGAATTAATATTTCTAGAACTCATATTAAGCCAATATTTTATTGAAATATTGTATTAAAGGATCAGATTTACAGATCAGTAGGATATATTTTCAGAAACAAGAATCTAAATAAACCTCAACAATACTAAAATTCTTTGGATCACGTCTGAGAAATATATTTATTTGATGGGAAGTTTAGCGTATTATAAAAAAATTGCATAATTCAACTTACCAAAATTGTCGAAGCCGTGAGTTATCTCGTGTCCTAACACTGTGCCCAGTGATCCATAGTTTAGAGAACTGTAAAATATTGGTTAAGAAATATTCGTATTTCAAGAAAATACAACAAGAACATTTTCATTCCCAAGTCTAACATGAATAGTTTGATATGATGATGGGTAGGTATAAATTCTACAATAAGCTCCAGCTTTCGGTGAGAGAAAGTAGTGACAAAAATATAGGACGGTAAGTAGGCAATTGGCCAGCTACCGCCCTTTAGTTGAAAATCTGTCACGAAATACTTATAGGTGATTTTTGGCAGCTGTACTTAAGAGCAAGTCATCCTCTAGGTTGAGCGTGCTCTAAAGTTATCTAAGGCTATATTACCATTTGATATCAGATGAGACCGTATCTATTCAGTAATAAAAGTAAAGCTAATTAATTTTTTTCCCAGGTTTGGTATGTTTTAGAGAAATAATATGATTTGTTGTTAGGTTTAAGATTTTTTTTCCATTTTATTTTATTTTCTTTGAGTAGCTACCTATAGTTACATCTATTATTTTTCAGAATCGTAGCGGCATTATTATTGATGATACTAGAGCATAGATACCCAAAATTTCTTAACTCTGAACTCTTTGAAGGATGTAATATATCTAAGGAACTACAGTTCCTTTGAGGTTGAAAGACGTCAAAACTATTGAATTTACCGACGTGATATTTCTGGTAGGAGGTGGTCGAGGCTACTTATTTTTTGAGATCCATAACCCTTTATAATTATTTTTAAATTCAAGGTTTATATCGGCTAGTTGTACAAATAAATATGTGTTCCGATCAATTTAGATCTTAAAAATAATATTTTCCAATTACAATTTTACGTGTTTAGCCTTCGCAGGAGAATGCATTCACACAAATGATTCAAATCAATGCTTATTATAGATATGGTATATGCAATCTTTGAAGATATCGGATTTTTCTTGAATTTCTTCTGTAGTATACTTACTCTAATCCCAAGTCAAAGAACGGATGTTGCAACATGACCATAGGTATAGCTGCATCCCAAAATTATAATAAAATAAAATAATTATTATATTGTTTTAGTTGTTAAATTAGAATATTAGTGTTATGTTACTCCTATACCTGCGTGTGTCGTCACGAAGTTTTGTCCATGTTCGCAATAAATTTAGATGTGGGCACACATTACCATCGTGTGCTACGAACTATCTCACTGTACGACGATAGTACCAGCACTATAGTTAGGCCCACGGTTTTTACACACATAAAAGGAACTCGGAAGCCCTAATTTTGAGTTATTATTGAAGCGACAAATGGGTATGGCCGTTATTAGTTTTTAGCCTGACACTTTACATTACAAATATACAGATATAAATTAAGATTGTTTCATTAATCACTGTGTTTTGTATTCCGTTCCAAGCGGGAGAAGTCACGGGCACAGGTAGTCTTTTATAAAGCGATAATTAAATACTTTGGCCAAGAAGTAAACTTACTTATTGTGTTTTCTTGAAACGTATGATAAGCGTTCACCTCCGTCGGATCCGTTGTCCAACTGAAATCATTTCCCTCACGAAATCTATTCAACGCTCGTTTGATTTTACCTTGTATAATGATAATCATGTTCTGTAAATGCTTCTTCCTGTCGATATCTATATATTTGTAGTATTCATCAAGTTTCCCATCTTCTAGTAACCAGTCAGGGAAACCGATATGCGCTTTCATATGAATTATTTTCTGGTAAGTCGCCAGTTTCGTGTCATCGTCCATCCATTTAGCTTGGCCCACGAGGTGAGCTAATGCGTTCCTTAGTTCGTGAAGCATTGTTTCAATCTGTGAAAATTGTATATCTATATATTATATAATAAAAATGAAGAGTCTGTATGTAATGTCAAAATAGACGACTTCCAGCGATTAAAGTGACATGGATGGAATTTCAACTTATTATATTGTATGTTTAATAGCGAGGCAGCACAAGGATAAATAAATGGCAATTTTAGGTAGGTTCCTATAATAATATCGAATCATTAAAGACTAAGTTTCAAGAATTCGGTATTTTGACTTTAACATCCCAGTACATTCTTGATAATTTAATGTATATTTGCAAAAACCTTGAAAAGCTTGAGTTCGTAAAAGACCAGCATTATTTAAATACTAAAAACGGTGACAAACTGGTCGCCCCATGTTTCCGACTCAGTAAAACCAGTAATAGTTTCTTAGGTAATAGTGTCAGATTTTATAACAAAGTCCCAAAGCATGTTACCGATTTGCCGGATTATAAATATAAGCGCCATGTCAAGCGGGTTTTGGTGTCAAAAGGCTGGATCAATATGTGAAAGATGGTGATGTCTGGAGTTGACTCTTCTCTGTGCAGCCATTAATAACGATTGTAACGTGTAATTTATTTGAAATATGCATCTATTTATGTTAAAAGATAAACCCGATCGAGTTTCTTGACGGTTCGTCTCGATGACTGGGTTGTTTGCTGAACCGGTGGTAATTTTGACGTTCATAAGCGCCTTCTTAGGGCCTAAACCGAATAAAGTATACATTGATTTTTTTTTTTATTAAACTCTTGACTATATGACACGCAGGCCCGAACTTAGGCAATATTCGGAGCGGACAAAAAGATGGATAAAGACTGTAGACTTATTTATTCAGTAAATAAACGTCAATTAAGTATGAACCTTCGGTTTTGTTTTGTTCAGAAAATGTGGGTCCATGATACCATAAGCGACGGCCATTCCTAACATATCGTTGACTGCGCTTGCACACTGCAGACTGCGCGACGGTATGTTCGACTCCATTGGCTGCATCTCGTAGTATGCTCTGTAGAACAGGCTTCTAATCTCTGTCGTTGTATGAATTGCGATCACTTCTATTACCTGAATTATGAAAAAAATATGACAAAATTCTCCAGTTTCTACAGAAGTTAAATTGTTTAAATGTTGTCAAAGAGCTGTTCTTTCTGTAAATTGAATAATTATGAGTACATTGACCTCAACAGGCAAAAATCGTCCTTAATTACAGTAGGGAAGAGTACAAATAAATTGGTTAGTAACCTGAATGTAGATATATTCAAATAAAAGCTTACGTAAGATTAAATGCCTTCAGAATTCTAAATTTATTGATTTTTTTTTTTCGAACTAATCTACACTGCTAGCCAATAAGGCCTTTACAGTTCCACCGGACTACTAAAGGGAGCGCTTAGGGCACTAACCTGAAAAGTTATTGATTATTAATTTCTTTCTTTGTACTCTATTTTTTCTTATAGCGAGATGGGGAAAGTTATCAATGGCCTTCGTATACGTCTAAAAACGTAATTTAAATTTTGTTTAGGTATAAGTTTTCCAAGAATTAACAAGAGTTTTCCAAATAAAATAAAATGTTAATGTATCGCCTACGGTGCTTTCAAAGACATAATAATTCTGGATAATATAGTTAATAGTTTTAATATCCATAAGCCTACTATTATTTATTGAAATATTATTTTATTTCAATAGAAGATTTTGGTTTCTTAAGCAATTAATATAATAAAGTTTTAAAAAAGTAGTGTGTGTACTTATGTACACGCGTTAGAAGTTACACTTCTTTGGCGTAACAAGAAAAAAAATCTTTTCAAAAATGTTATCTTTCGCCTTATAACGCGAAAAAACGACACTGACAGTAGGAAAAAGGTATTTAATTTGACTATAGCTAACTTCAGGGTGTCGGCGTTTCGTGACGGTGTGCGGCGCGCGCATCGTAAAAATTTACTCTCATCATTTTTCCCTAACGCGCCAAAAGAAGTATAACTTCAAAGAGCTCACACGTTTTTTTAATGGTGCAGTATCCAAGAGTTTTGGTAGAAAATTTGCAATCGAACTTCAGTAATTGTGATGCTACGATGTCCAATGAATGGAATCATAATTTATTGACAAATACGGGTTTTTAAATTTGGATCTATATTCAATTCTTGGTTACCTACACGTTTAGTACAAAAGTCAAGAAGTGTTTATTCTAGACACTTCTTTTGTTTGTTGGTCTATTTACAAATTCTTACCTTAACCCAGATATAAAGCTCTAGTATGACTGGAGGTGTTTTTGCAACGTACGCTGCCATTTTAGCCATGTACTTCAGGTCCTCGTCCGATACCATAACTCTGTCAGTTTCGAAGTCTAAACTCACGTTGCTTATATTAAAAACACCTTCCAGATATCGCTTCCAGATTGGTTGTGTTGTGCCATTGTTGTGCTCCACGGTGAGATCTGTGTGTGTCTGTATTTCGTCTACTGTGTAATCCGGTACATCGTCTAAATCCTCTATTTCTGTTGAATTTTCCGATTCTAGCTAGAAAATGTAATTATGCTCATCTTGATGTTTATTATTATATGTTTTATTGAATTTTATCAACAACTAGCAGGCCTAGCGGACTTTGTCCTACCCTGATAATAAAAAGATATATACTTATGTGCATGGAACCTTTAAGGCGGCTTGACTTTTTCCGATCCTTTCAACAATTATCACTATATTTCAACAAATTTACAAAAAAACCTGGACAAATTATATACATATATTAGTCAAGACCGCATTAAAATCCGTTCAGTAGTTTTTGAGTTTATCGTGAACATACAGACAGACAGACAGACAGACAGAAGCGGCGGGCGACCTTGTTTTATAATATGTAGCGATAGATTATATATAGATATAGATGATTCAGTCTTTAATAATATTTTTCAGAAAATGTTATGTAACATACTTATTAGTGCTTTTGGAAAATTTTCGAAAATTGTAAAGACGTCGTATCATAATAAATCATGAGTTATAAAATATGTTATAAAAACTGATATATCTACTGGCAGCTGCACACGATTTCACTTGTGTTTGTGTTATAAAGGAACTTATATACAGTATATTTAATTAAAAAAAACCTTTTAAACACATCTTTTTAACTTCTAATTGAATTACTAAATACAAATGTTCATCTCCATTTTCACTAGCTTAGGGTTTCCTAATTTCCAAAAAATTCCAAAAATCCTTTCAAAGCGCTCAGCTACAGTGCAAAAGGATTCTACATATAAAAACACGGCCCTAACTTCTAGTGGTTCTGTGCTTTGATATATGACCGACGTCAGCCAATTTTTCTCGTATATATATAGAAAAGTTGCACAGGAAGATACCCCAGTAGACACGATAGAAAGGTGTGAATTACTGCTCGTAAAAGGGTATCTTTAACAGAAATCAATGTAGAGTACATCATAACATGAACTCACTTCATAGATGTCGTTGTTCACGTTATAATATATTGCGGATGCAAGAACAACGTTGTTAAGCAAATCGTATTCCGTCAAGTTAGTTGTGTTCGTTCCTTCTATTTCCAAAATCACCTTCATTAGTTCAGCGTAGTATATTTTATGTACCTCGGCTGATTTCTCCTCATCATCCGTGATCCTAAATACGTTAGAGTCTTGACTACGTAAAGTAGTTCTGTATTTTTTTCTTCGCTTTCTTTCACTATATACGCTGGAATTGAAGATCTATTTATAGTTATGTGTAGGTGTTATTTCATACATAAATGAATTCGTGAAACGTACACGTGTACCAAGCATGTATGTTTCACGAACTCATACATGTATCCTGAATCTGACCACCAAGTTAATCTAAGCTAACTCCGTTCGAAAAAGGGATTAAAAAAAGCAAACCCTGGTTGGGTATGGGTACCTACATGTTCCTCATATGTGATATAAAAGAATACATATATATGTATTCGTGCTTGAGTTCATAAACCATACTTTTTTATACATTATTGGTTTCAGCGTATTGATCGTGATTTCACCTAATGTTAAATGACGATGTAGCCCGAGATGATAAACACGTGGAACCTAGAGGGAATGGCTCTCCAGCTGCTGGAGCACACCCATAAGTGCTTGGCGACAGATTTTACAATTTGAATGCAATGCAGTATCTTTTGTAATCATATTGCATTATAGGATACTAGTTTTTGTTCGTGGATTCGTCCGCGTGAATGTAGATTTGACTTTAGTCTTTTCAACGTGGGGAAATCCTCATAGACACTCTACCCGCCCGGGGGAGAGAGTGGGTCGTGTGAGACTCTTACTAACTAAGCCCCACTGTGTAACTTCCACCGCTTTAGTAGGGTAGCAATAGGGAGGGAAGTTTGGTACGCATCAGATGCCTCCCATTGTCAGCCTAACCGATGGTGACAATATTTTTTTTTATAGCTTCTCTTTTTCTATACCCCTGATAACGTGTAAGTAAAAATGCATGAAGATCGGTTCAGTAGATACGATGTAAAAGAGTAATAAAAAAATAAACAAAGAAACAAAGTTACTATCACATTTATAGTAATAGTAAGGATGTAGAAGTTAAATAAATGGAAAATAGAGTGTATCTGAGTGTATTTATAAAAGTAAATCCTTACCTCGGAAAAGGATTTGTAGTCTCAGGCGCTCCCATAACAAGTCGATATACAGAAGAGTTTTTTGTATCGATAAATATATCAAAGCCTATCAGTATGTCCATACCTAATTGGGTTTTTATATTAATAACTGCCTCTAGCCAATCGAAGTGATAGCTGTTGTAGTCAATATCAGTTGCGTTAATAAAAGTCGGGTGTGAAGGTAGACCGAGGGATTCTAATAATTTGAAGACTGGATGGAGACCAAGTTTATCTAGTGTTGCTGCAATACGTGAACATGGATATTATTAATTATTTATTCCTGTTAAAGACTTTTTACACTGTTATCACTGTTTACAGTTTAATAATAACTAGCGGCCCGCTCCGGCTTCTCATGGGTATAAAATATATAGCCTATGTCATTCACTGAAAAAAATGATTAAAATCGATCCAGTAGTTTTGATTTATTCATTACTGCCCGTGGCACGCACGCGTTAAATTTGGAGTAACCTCAAAAATAACAGTATTTCTCTACTATTTAATTTATGTTATTATACATATAAACCTTCCTCTTCAATCACTCTATCTATTAAAAAAAAACCGCATCAAAATCCGTTGCGTAGTTTTAAAGATTTAAATATACATAGGGATATAGGGACAGAGAAAGCGACTTTGTTTTATACTATGTAATGATTATATACTTTGTTCCACATCATATAACATATACAAATTACATAGCAATTTAAATAATTCGTGTACAACTAACCGGCCTTGTCAGTTATCGCTTAGAGCGCTTTCTTCAATACATACTTTTCAGCCGTATCTAATTTATAAACTACATTTTTGCCGGTGGAAATCTAAACAAAAACAATGAATACTAACGAATGATAAAATACTATGATTTTTTTTTAATACTTTATAGGTAAACGTTTTCACCACAATCTCATCTGATATTAAATAATGATGTGGTATAAGATGGTAAATCACGCTTAACCTAGAGGGAGACTGGCTCTCAAGTGCAGCTGCCGGAACACACCAACAGGTGCTTGGCGACAGATTTTCAACTTGAGGGTGGTAGCTAGCCAGACGGACTTAGAAAAAGCCCTACCACCATGCTATGGTTTCATCACGATGTTTTCCTTCACCGAAAGCTCCGACTCAGTTGCTAGGATTCGAACCTACGTCCTTCGACGCTGTGTCCGAACACACTACCAACTGAGCCATCATCTAAACGTATCAATCATACACAAAAATGTATATTAAAAACACACTAGACACACTAAATATTATATACTTATAATATTGTGAATTTGAAACCTTAAGATTTTTTTATTTTTTTTTATATTATGGGGAACAAACGAGCAGGTGGGTCACCTGATGGTAAGTGATCACCGCCGTCCATAGACACTAGCGACACCAGGGGAGTCGCAAGTGCGTTGCCGGCCTTTTAATATATGTGGGCCTCCGGCGCTCTCACTGACCGAACGAAACGCAACAGTGCGGGCGCACTGTTACTTCACGTCGGCTTTCTGTGAGAGGGTGGTACTACCCCGCGCGAGCCGACCCATTCATGCTGAAACCAGTAATAGCTTCAGCGTAGCTCTACCACCTTTACCACAAGAATAGTAAAGTAAAGTATTATTTTTTAAATAAACTCATTCTACGTCATTCGCTGCACAATTGATTCACGCTGTTTCTTGTGTTAGTCACGGCTGTTCATTTTATCATAGCTATAAAGTAGTCATAAATATTCATACCAATATCCATACAAGCGGTGTACATATCCTTGGCCTGTTGGACGGGCATCGGTATGTGAGTTATGTTTTTATTCAGGAAATCCCTCACCATTGAATATACTTTAGTCTGCTTGTCCCGGAACCAGTCGTAGGATGAATAGGAATCTGGACGCGGGTGGTCTTGCGGCCAATTCCCACATGCGTACTAATGGAAAAATGATTAACACAATTACCAAAGTAATATGTACTAGTGGTGAACGTATAAAAATACAGTTATAATAGTTATGTGTGTGATATTTGAAGTTGAGGTGGACGCAGATCTTTCGATACACTAAAAAAACAATTTTAAAAAGGTAAATAACATTGTATACCATCGTGAATGCAAGTAGAGCAAGTCAAAAATTGTTTATGTGTAACCTAGAATGGAAATATCAAAATATAAGGTTCCTTTTTTATTCGATACTAGCTGTTGCCCGCAGCTCCGCATGCGTTTTTTTATAATTGTAAATTACTTCTTATAAGATCAGCTATCTGTTACTAAAAGTTCCGTGAAAAATGGTTCAAACGTTTTGGAGATAGTACTGCAAACAAAGCCATGGGTATAAGCTAGTCCAAAATAAAAGAGCTTTAATTATTTTTTATAACGTTAGCTATCTGTCAGTGAAAGTCCCATGAAAATAGGCCCAATCGTTTTGGAGATAGTACTACAGACGAAGCCACGGATAACAGCTAGTCTAAAATAAAGTAGCCTATGTCACCCGCTGTAATTTTAACTATGCGTCAGTGAAGTTTCTATCAAAATCGGTCCAGCCGCTTCGGAGATTACCAGGAACATACAGACAGACAAAAATGTTAAAAAATGGTATTTTTATTATCAGTGTCGTGTATACGTTCATATCCAATCAGTAAAAAGTCGTTATTTCGATATTACAAACAGACACTTCAATTTTATTTATATGTATAGATGTATAGATAAGGATCCCATTTATTTATTAGATATTGATGGATTTGCTGCTATCAGTATACAAACGTTTATAATATGACTGAACAATGAAATGAATCATAAAAATTCTAGAAATATTATAAATATACATGACATAATGACCCTGTCTGATTCTGACAAACATATCGCGGTATAAGTTAATTGTCTCAGATGCGATGTATCTTAATAAGGACAGTTGGACATACCTTATAAAAATCATCACAAGGGTCCGCTGTTTTATCCATTGATAAGGCTAAGTTCGCAGCAGACCGTAGGCACTCCTTACTCTCACATATTCTTATAGGCTTATGACGTTTCTGTTTTATATCTAAGAACATAGTAATGCAATTTTAAATATTTATAATAGCGACTAGATTCGATTATAGTTTTACTTTTTTTACTCCACTTCTTCTTCTTCTTGTTTTAGCACCGCAGAAGCATTTGCCAGTGTCAATGTTTTGTTTCAAGAGGGATTATAGCAGAATGTTTACAACTAATATAAGTTTATTAAAACGTAGGAAGTTCCATGTAAGTGTCTTGTGATAATTATAATGTTCTAACAAGATGGTGGTTTCCTTGTTAGTTTGGAGTTTTGGTGGCATCTCAGAATGCATGCTCCGTGGTATTATTTCCGATCCACTTAACTTGTGCATAATAACCGAACTATATTACGTAAAACACCACCAATATTACAAAATATAGAGTCTAATAACACAAGATTATGAATAAAATATAAAAGCCACTACATGACAGACCAAGATCCCGCCAAAAAACTCTTTTTACTCATAATGTTATGTATAAATGTACTTGTAAATAAAAACAAAATACTTACAAAGAACAGTCATTACTACAGCAAGGCACAATATTAACAGAAGCAGTACTAATAAAACGATTATAAGAATCTTGTTCTTGTGTTTTCTTTTGAATCTGGAACGAAATAGGAAAGACGTTTTTGTAATTGTAATTGGCAGGTTTGAGCTGTACGCTATTAAATACCTGCTTACTAAGGATCGAAGGTCGAGGATTATTGGCTACCAAACGGCGGCAGTTATCACTTTATTCCTAAAGTACTAAAAATAATATCAGTCAGGTAGAGTAAATGAAAGCATACAAATATTTTAATCGCTTTAAATCAGTGATTTCCAAAGTGGTCCAGATGGACCCCCACGGATCCACGACAGACTTGATGGGGATGTACGTTGGCGTGACAAAGAAATGGGAGTGCACAATTAGTAAGCGGGGGTGTATGAAAGTAGGTCTATATTCGATAGCGTAAAGAACTAACAATGTTGTCTTGACTTCATATGGTAGTATTGGACCTGCAGGGGGTCCACCGGAACCAGTAAAATTTTGAAAGGGGTCTAAGAAACAAAAAAAGTTTGGAAGCCTCTGCTTTAAATAGTCCTTGTAATTAATGACGAATGTTATCTTGTTGTTGTAATTTTTCTTAAATAGTTATAGGCTACTTATTTATTTATTCCATTGACCATTTGCCATTATTTCTTAAATTTAAAACCTATTTAATGTATAGTCAAGTAAAGGGAACTAGTTTTGTTATAAAGCTGAAATTATTTTGAAAAAAGAAAATTGTATGAATTGGAATTGTTAGTTGTCCAGAGTAAACTTTGGAGTAACAGCACTGTGGTTTTTATTTTAAGTGAATGTTACTGCACCAAAGAACGATAGCATTTCTTTGTTATTCAATACAAATGGCTTTAATAGCATCACAAATACATTTGTTAAGCAATTTTTAATGCTTTCGTTTTTAACTATATCAAAAAGGTAACCTAGCTAAGTCGAAAAATTTTCTTAGAACATTTGAACTTTTAATGAAGTTGATTCGGTAGTTAAATTTAACCCTTAAATGCATATTGTTGCGAATTATATACATTCCACATCCACTTAATTTTTGTTCAAAATCCTGAGTGGGTGCATTTTCGAAAGCATGTTAGAACCTTAGAAAATACTTTACACTTGGAACAAAACGTTGACATTACTTTTGACAGGCAAATTACACTTTTTTTTGTTGTTGTTTTAAAATTAGTTTCAGGATTCATAACAAAAATTATGCATTTAAGGGTTAAGACATTTTCAGTTCCGTGGCTAGTATATTACTATCTCCAGGATAAGTAATTTACAGATGAGAAACTTGTCAAACATTTGTGGCCTGTAGGACACGATATTTGTGACCGGTTGGGTTAAGACTATTATTATACATAAGGTGTGGCACGGCAATAATCTGATTAGTGAGTCTTTTTTTTAGTTCATTGGTAGTTTTGACGTTCATAAGTGCCTTCTTAAGGCCTAAATTGAATAAAGTATTTTTGATTTGATTTGATTGCTGGAGTCCACGAGCTTCCGAGCCGGCTTGGCTTTAAAAACCGGCGATGTATTGCCTATCCTTCATTGGTCGCCATTATTTTGAATTCTATCACGCTTATAATTAGGCGCAGTGCAGTCATTATGTCCTGTTACTATATAATAAATACTACATAAAATCCCAATTCCCAATTATTGTTTTCGAGACTTATTTGTTGGCCTAATTTCCCTGTCATTGTCCGTGTTGTCCAGGATGTTGTATCACCTTCTCCATTATTCCAGGCTGACACCTATATTTATAAGAGAAATACTTTATGGATATTCAAGCCGGCCTGCTAGCGGTGGGTTATATCTGACTCACACGGGCTAAAACCATACGGTGTTCTTCAAACTCTTTCTTGACCAGGGAGTGGGAATAGCCTCTGTATTTCATCCGCTCGAACTTGACACCTGTGCTTACCTCGTCGTTTTTGATCCTACCGCAATCAGATAACCAGAGTGACGCAGGTCAGACCCGTTCTTCAATGGTGGGGTTATATTACTTTTAGCACTAACCGCACCTGCAACATGTTTTAATTAAGTGTATTTATATAATGGCAAGTATGGAAAAAATGCCACTAATACAACGAGAATGAAGCGAGAATGGCTTAAAGATTAGAGTTGTTTGGACAGCTCATCAATCAATAATAGTTTGAATTCTTGCGAATGTGTCGGAGCTTTCGATGAAGGATAATATTATAGCATGATTGTAGAGAAATTTCTAGCAACCAACCCCCAGTTGAAAAGCTGTAGCCAAACACCTATAAATGTGTTCCAACTTGAGAGTTAGTCACCATTTAGGTCTAGAATGCTTATCATCTAAGAGCATATCGTCAATTAACATCAGATGCGACTAGCTAGTCGTTAAATTTTGAAGTTTATAAAAAGGAATTATGTATATACAATACAAGAATTTTAAATAAAATGTATAATGAGCATGTTTCTGGAAGCAGAAGCGATGCATAAACATGAAGTGTTCCAAAAAATATTTGCATAGTTTATCCTTTTCCTTGGGGTCTATCTTCGACGTTCGACTAGTGAAGGTTCGCATATAAGTCTGCATATTTAGTTTTGATCTTGGTAAGGTATGAGAGTTCTGCGACAATCGAGTCTACGGATATATTTAAATTTGTAGATTTTAGCGTTTGACCACAATCTCACGTGATGTTAAATGATGATGTGATCCAAGATGGTAAACACGCTAAACCTATTTTTTTTTATACTATAGGGGGCAAACGAACGGGTGGGTCACCTGATGGTAAGTGATCACCGCCGTCCATAGACACTAGCGACACCAGGGGAGTCGCAAGAGCGTTGCTGGCCTTTTAAATATATGGGGAATACTTCTTATAAATAATGAGTTAATATCGAAGTTAGTAAACTCCTAAAAACCAACCAACCAACTCATATAAACTCCCACTTATGAGATACCAAAATGAGATTTTTATACATAATCTAATGAAATTTAAGAGTAACTCAATAAATATTGTACCTAAGTTAATATATCCCAGTCAAGTTACGGGTACGTATAAAAATACAAGGAAAATATTGTGAAAATGATAGTAAATAATAATATAGAACATTATTATAGTCTTATAAGATTTTTATACCTGAATTTTTATACGATGAATATAGGAATATCGTGTCAAGAAACATTTAACCTTGACTTACGTTGACACTATAAATCGACGTACAACAACCCTCTTGACCTATGATTTCTCTACACAGATAACAACCTCTGCATTGCCAGTTTTATGTGCGGAAAGCTCTTATAAAATATATTGTAATGTAGAATAGTTTCTAGAATATGAATTAAAACGTTTAATTATTTTATAATTGTATCAAGTACATATCCCATTAGGGGAGACAATGTAACAGAAAGGAGGGAAAAACCGTGTGGATTAAAGAATTCGATTAAAACACTATAAATGGAAATGTTTATTGTTACAAAATCGTCTTAATATATAATCTTGCAAGTGCAGTTATTTTAGTCTCAGATGTATTAAATGAACTAAATTTAAATGTTCCTATTTTTTTTTTATATTATAGGGGGCAAACGAACAGGCGGGTCACAATAGGTGGTAAGTGACCACCGCCGTCCATAGACACTAGCAACACCAGGGGATTCGCAAGTGCGTTGCCGGCCTTTTAAATATGTGGGCCTCCGGCTCTCTCACTGACCGAACGAAACGCAACAGTGCAACCACTGTTACTTCACGTCGGCTTTCTGTGAGAGGATGGTACTACCCCGGGCGAGCCGACCCATTCATGCTGAAACCAGTAATAGCTTCAGCGTAGCTCTACCACCTACCACCTAGAGAGGGACTAGGTTTCTAGTGCAGTTGCCGGAACAAAGACAACCTTCAAAAAGCCCTATCACCATGTAAATTTCTGTTTCTTAATTACAAAACCAAAATCACCTTGGTGAATGATCTGTTAAACTTGGAGTGTGTAACAATAGACACGTATATAAAGGCAATGACTTTAATAGAGTTCAGGTTTATAAAACCAAATTGGATGACTAGCGCGTGGATACACTTCCTATAATGGCTTTGCTACGGCTGTATCGATTACCTAGAACCTTTTATTGGATTAGAATTCACCTGACCCAGCACAACACCTCTACGCTATCATGTTTCCATAAATAGCATTGCAGGAAAAATAATTTGAAAACGTTCTTTATCTTGAAGCTTATTGAAACATATTGCATCTTAAACAATAAGCCACGATAGAACATCATGAACTAAAATATAAATCACTCATTAAAGCATGCCAAAAATGTGGGTCCTTTTATCAACTAACAATATCTCCATTCGGAAATATCGCAGAAACGATTTTTGGGAAATAAAATATTTTATGTACAGTTTTTGATGGCCATTTGTAATTCGTAAACTATACAAACAGTAAACAGGCAAGTTCACGTGAAGTGGTCACTGTACCATAATACTGTCAATAACCTATATCAAAAGAACCGCAATCCTAAGCCCATTCATTTGTCTCTTTAAAGAACCGAGTTGAAACTTGGCTTGGAAATTATACCTATTACAACATGATCATATAGCAGTGAAATTATTTTTAATCACTGCTATTTCACAGGTGACTGACTAATGTATGAACATTATTAACAACACCGTGATTGTATTCGTTTCTAGCTGCTATATGTACTAAGTGATTACAAATTTGAAATGCCCCTTTGATTTTAATTTATATAGATTCTAGATTTATATATGAAAACAAGTTACAATATAAATTCATAATTTATTATGAAAATAACAGTGATAATAGATAATAATCATTATAATATTATTAATTATTTTACATATCACATGAAAATAACAGTTATCTATGAAATTTTCCACGTTTTGTTGAAACGTTTCATACACCAGAACATACTTCTAAAGATATCCATCGGAACCTAAATGCAGCAGTGCAAGTTTGCAGCAGAAATATATAAGACGGTGTGGTTTCCACAGTCCAACCATCTCATTTAATTGTATGGTCAAACACGCTTTTCCTAAGAAGGCTTGATGATAAACATACTCCTTATGTTACTACCCGAGGCGTTACAACAGAGTCCTCAGGAATAGTTTTATGAATATATTTATGATTAACATCAATACTGCGGTACTGCTGAGCTTAATTATGCACAGCTTAATATTAAGTAAGATATTTTGTTGCTCCATAACAGAAAAAAAAATTATAGTACTTGTAAAGCAGGCGGGAAAATGTTCTAAGGGGACCTCATACGCACGTAATAAACCATTTAACTAAATTTTGGGAAAAAGGGCAAGAAGTATTTTTGTAACGATAACTTAATACTAAAGAAATTGTTTATGACACTACGTAGATAAGACTGTAGAATATTTTTAATATTTCTTTTCAATAATTCCATACAGTACATTGAATTTTTTTCCTATTAGGTTTTTTGTTTTGTACTTACGTGTAACTGTGGGTCCCATTACATCACTGTTTTCTTCGGCCCAAGAATTCATTTTTACAAATACAAATTGTACTTGAAATTATAGTAATTTTTATTATTATTTATTATCGCTATGTTTTATTTCAATATAGAGTTTTTTTGTATACTAAATCTATAGTATGATATGTTTTTTTTATTTACGTATCACATTATTATACAGCGTGTACCACAACGTTTGTGTAACACAAAGTACTGAAACCGACTGAAAGTTTTTGTTTAGGTAACATGTGTCTATGGTTTTCGTAGGGTGACCATTGTTTACTTTCGAATTTTGTAAACATTAATAAAAACAAATGTGCTGGAAACGTGTTAGAAATTTGCATGAAAATATAAAAAATGGATGACGTCAAGTACAAATTTAAATCTTGTTTTTTGCACAAAAAAAAAATATTATTGCTGAGTAATACGGATAGTACCCGATCGGATCTCTAACACTATGCACATAAAGGAATACGATATTTTTTAGATACGTTAGTTTTTGAAGTACAATACAAGCGAGTTATATAAGTTACTAGCTGTTGCCCGCAGCTCCTCATGCATTTTTTTTATAATTGTAAATTACTTCTTATAAGATTAGCTATCTGTTAGTGAAAGTTCCGTGAAAAATGGTTCAAACGTGTTGGAGATAGTACTACAAACGAAGCCACGGATAACAGCTAGTCTAAAATAAAGTAGCCTATGTCACCAGCTGTAATTTTAACTATCCGTCAGTGAAGTTTCTGTCAAAATCGGTCCAGCCGTTTCGGAGATTACCCGGAACATACAGACAGACAGACAGAAATTTTAAAAATTGTATTTTTGTTTTCAGAATCGTGTATACGTTCATATCCAATCAGAAAAAAAGTCGTTTTTTGATATTACATACAGACACTTCATTTTTATTATATGTATAGATAATTTTTTTTTTTTAAATGGTCTGATTTCAAAATTATTTAAATCGTGGTACGACTAGTAAATATTCACGGGACACCGATTGTGATGTTTTATCGTACACGCGATCTCTAGTGATGTACCTTAGAGTTATCGATTTAACACGTTTACGGTTCTCCCATTCATATTTCGATAAGTGTTTAGATTTTTTATCGCGAGTACTTTTTGGTTTATTTGAGGTCAAGGTTCAAAGGGGTAAAATTAATTATATTACACGTAAAAGGAATACTGGTGTCTTCAATTCTTTGAGATTTAATACCTTAAATATCATATCTCTAGATAGGTATTTTATATTTAGACGCCATTTTTAACGTTGCATGTGTCGATTTAGCTTTGAATATTGAACTTATTTAATCTTTCAGTGACACTAAAGGTGGACATTTGTGACACACCTGTAATGCAAAGTAAGTAGATAAGTAAGAGAAAGAGAGTGTGAGTGGGAGTAGTTAACAATCAGTGCACTAAACCTAAAGGTACCTCCATTATCAGGTTTTATATATGTTTTAGGCAGCTTTGTTAATGCTTGAAATTATTTTTATGTCGAAAGCTAAGTTATAAAGTAATAAAAAGAAAAAACTAGTACAGTTATTAATAGGGAGAAACAAAAAAATCTGACTGTATAACTTTAAAATATTTTAATTACTTATTAGCTGCCCTCATCTGAAAAGATACCAGAGTTTGTTACGACCCCCCCAACCCCTAAAAAAAATCCCAAAATTTTGTGTTCGGAGGAAAACAGTTCTAACATCAAAGAATGTTAAAACAAACAAAATGTTAAAGTATGTCTACAGCAGTGAACGTATGCAGTGACATATTCCCAGGGTCCAGCGAGGTCATAATCCTACATTATTCATGGTTTGGCTTGGAGTAATATTCAGGTTTAACTGATGTGTTTTACTGTGAAATATGTTTGAAAACCAGTGATTTTGTGTACCCAAAATAACGTCCTAACAAATATGGTGGAACCGCTTTTCCAAACAAAATTCGAAAACAGACATTGGATATTCCAGCAGGATTCTGCGTCTGCACATAGGCACGAAGCACGGAAAACTGGTTGACTGCGCGTGGAGTTTACTTCATCGGGCTCAACTAATCCTCTTCTATCTCTTCTAGTCCAGATTGTAACTCACTTGTAATAGAGTACAAAATGCAGATCTTATCAAGAGAAGAAATTGAAAAAAAAAACGAATTCAAAACATCTTCCCATAAAAAAATCCATCAGGATGTCTTTGACAATAGGTTACTCACCTGCCTAGTCTTCAATTGTCATAAACCTATCACCTCTATCACAATATATTTTTCCCTAATGTAATAAAACAGGAAGCTAATGAAATTAGAAATCCGTTTAAAAACATTCCCTTTTCAATAAATAAAAAGAAATGTTCAAATCGATTTATAAATAAAAAAGTTTTAAGGTAACATACAAAAAAAAATGCAACCGAGTTGAAAACCTCTTCCTTTTTGATATCGGTTAAAAACTAGAATTGCCACCATATATCTGGAGTTCTAGATTGGCTTTAGTGGCTCTCTTAAATGTGTCAGGTTTTATAATGAGATTATATGACCTATTCAGGGATCAAGCGAGTTGGACTTCTCCAGCCATTCGCCTTGCAGGCAAGCATGATAGTGTTAACTGTCTGGATTGCCGACATCTAAGTCAGCATTGTGTTTATCATTAAGTGCTCATCTTTAAGTTGAATTCCAATAAAAATAGTTGTTTTAATCATTTATATTTTTTTCCCCTATAGGTTAGCATTTCTGTACCAACGTCACCAAATTACAATTATATATCGATATTATTTTCTAGATTGCATTGTATAATCTGTAGTTAAACTAGTATAATAAGTATTTAATGATTAGAATTATAATTGATTATTGATTAAAATTACGTTATATTCGCTCTGTGGTCGAAGTTACATTGGTGTTCATTAATTTTTTAAATTTCAATATCATTGAAATTTGTTTTTGTCAAAAAGTATACAATTATTTTCGATTGTAGGTAAACCTAAGGAGCGAGACGTTATATGCCGAAAAGTGACTTCTAAATAAAGGCTTCGACTGGTTGAGGGTATGGGAAAAATAATATTTTCACATGTAATCATTGATATGTAGGCCGTGGTTGTATACCTAAACCCACACAAGAAGAGAACAGAATCAAAAACATGGCTCAAGCGATTTATTGACATTGTAACAGTAGTGGTACAATATGTTTTCCGAGTGTATTTTAAATAACTGTGGTATGGTATGTCACAGAAAACACTAAAGCTTGTCAGTAGCCACTAAACAAAGTAATGATAATAATTCGCCTATTTGCTATTATAGTCTACTAGCAATTCATCTCGACTTCGTACGAGTGGAATGTATAAATATGGCGTCTAAGGAGTCTTAAAGTATTTGTACCGTTTTTAACGCTTTTATATTTATAGTTACATTAAAGTCAAAAAAACGTCGTAAGTACCTTCACACAAACAATTAGTTTGTGATTTGGCGTAATTTTATTTCTGAAAATAATTACTGCATAGATAATTCGTATGATATTTACGTTTTGAAATCGTCTAAATGATATTGAAAAATCTATATCAAAATAACTGTGTACCTTTCAGTAGTTTCACTAATTGTTTTTTTTTTACCACTTCAAATCAGAATTGATGCTGGACGCCGGTCGTGTCTCATCTAAAGTTACGTGAAAATGTGATTTTCTCATTCACATAACACGCTAAGCATTAGACAGATTGGTTTTGAAATGCGGCTGCCGGACCACATTGGCACTCGGTGATAGATTTTCACCTTCATTGTGGTAGCTAGCCAAGCTTTAATGAAATATGTGGAACCACTGCGCTGTGGCTTCGTCACGTTAGCTTCTTTTATATATTTATGGCTAGTAAGAATTGGTTACTTTTCATGCAAAAAAGAGTTATCATACTTCTGGACAAAGGTTTCTGAAAGGGAAGGGGTAAGGTTGCGAACCTTGTGGATATACTTTTTCTCCCTAAGGCTTTCTTTATTATTCAAATAATAAAAAAATCAAAATAGGAGTCATTGATAAAAATCTTTAATTGCACCATACCCAAATGAAGGACATGATCTCAACGCATAAATAATATTAAAAAAAAAACATATTTACAACCGTTTAAGACGCTGGTGTTACCACCCATGACCGTATGATCCTACTGAGACGTATTTAGAAACAACGGGCTGGGCGAACGATTGGTATGCTGGGGCGGCATGGACGACCGGTTGGGCGACCACAGGAGCTGCATGGACGATCGGTTGCGAAACGACAGGAGCTGCGTGAACAACTGGTTGCGCAACTACAGGAGCTGCGTGGACGACTGGTTGCGCAACTGACACCGGATGTATGACCTAGGAAATTATATAGTTAATAATAGAGTATAACTTTATTTTTAGGCCTATATAGTATTTATTGATAGAAATTTGGATTTTTCTCAAGTGTTTCCTTTATTTTTATATAAGTTTTTTTTTTAATTGTCTATGATAGAATTTACTTTTTTAATTTACAATTAGTTAAAATATCAGATGTATCATTGAAGCATAAATAAATATTTAAATGCACCCGTTGGAAGGAAGAGTAGCTGGTCGCTGCGGGCTTAGCGTAGGCCACGGCTGGGGCGGCATGCACGACTGGTTGGGCTACTGCAACTTGCTGTGCCACTGCCACCGGCTGAGCCACTGCAACTGGCTGAGCTACCGACACGGCCGGTTGATGGTATAGGCTCAGTGAAGATAGCTGTAATATTTTGTTTAGTTTGATTGATATCATTTATTTATATTAAAATTGAAATAACGAATTAACGCTTATGTATTTTTATAAAAAATATATTCTTAGTGAAGGTAAGAATTAGATCTTAAAGGGATTCAATGATGGTACATACATCAGCTGTATAAATGTGTGCGTGGTTGTTTGAATGGTAGAAAATCGTATGAGGTGTGCGAGTTGGATCGTGCGAATTTGTGTAACCCGTATGAACCAAGCGCTTTAAGTGTGTAAAGAACATGTTCTATAGTTTTGTTATTTAGTAAGCCTACGTTAGTATGATGCCATACTTTTATATTCGTCTCCTGTTTTTCACCTCGAAATATATAAAATCTCGATAATCGTATGTGTAGGAGTCTAAGTTATGTCAAGGAGACTAACAGTGTACAAGGAGAGTAGACTGTATTTGTTCTGACTCTCTGTTGGTATTTATAGTGACAAAATATATTTCATTTATTGGAAATGACATATTCGATATATAATAATTTAGAAGCTTGCAGTCAGTCTGTGTTGGGATGACATTCTAATTCATAGACATAGAGCTACATACATTATAACATACTTCACCTTAAACTACAAGTGTTTTAAAGAATCTTAGTATCTGTTAGTTACTGAAAACACCTTCAGGTTTTAATAAAGTACAAGTGTAAAAGTAAAAAACCACATATGCGGTTATATGGTGAGTGAGCTTACCCCAGAATCAATGGAGTCGTACAAACCACCGGGCTTCGCTGCGGAAAGCGAAACCAGTGCGAAGAATATCTGTAAACATATGTTCAATTTGTTATAGTTATTGGGGCCAATCTCGAAGTGGCCATCTATCACTACATATTATAAAACAAAGTCGTCCACCGCGTCTGTCTGTCTGTCTGTCTGGATGTTCGCGATAAACTCAAAACTACCGTACGGATTGTAATGCGGTCTTCACCAATAGATAGACTGATTCACGAGAAAGGTTTACGTATATAAATTGTTAAGGCTTTTTCTGTAAAATATTTGAAATATAATAATAATTGTTGAAAGAATCGGAAAAAGTCAAGCCGCTTGGGAGTTTTCGTCGAAAACGCTGCGTAATAATCCCTTTGAGATATAACAAAACAATGCATACTGATATATTTATCTTTTATAGACTTACAAAAAAGTCTATGATGTCATATACCTATCTTTTTAGGATAGCTTACTATACACATCTATCTTCTAAAAATGGTCAAATATAATGAGGTAATTGGAAGGCTATTATGACGGATACAGTATTAATCCTTATCAAATAAAATAAATTAGTTACATGCACATAAGTATATACTTTTCATTATCAGGGCAGGACAACTTATCAACAAATCAATGGTGCTTGCAGTAAATGGAATTAAGGAGCCAAACAAAGAAATAGTGGCATTCAATTAAAACTAAACAAAGAGAGATTTCGCATACTTAAAAAAATATTATGATTGAATTGAATATAATTAAACGTCGCTTGAGATTTATCAGGATATGCTTATCACTACATAGTATAAAACAAAGTCGCTTTCTCTGTCCCTAGATCCCTATGTATGCATAAAATCTTTAAAACTACGCAACGGATTTAGATGCGGTTTGTTTTAATAGATAGAGGGATCGAAAGAGGAAGGCTTATATGTATAATAACATAAATTAAATAGTGGAGAAATACTGTTATTTTTGAGGTTACTCCCAAATTTAACGCGTGCGGGCCACGGGCAGTAATGAGTAAATCGAAACTACTGGATCGATTTTAATCATTTTTTCAGTGAATGACATAGGCTATATATTTTATACCCGTGCGAAGCCGGAGCGGGCAGCTAGTTTCAAATAATATATTGTTAAAATATATGCATCTAAAGCATCCTGTGCAGTGCATCTATAGAAGATGGAATTGCCATACATACACTACCAGACTGCAAAAACCTGGCCCAATTTCAAAATAAACTTTTAAAAGTCTCCTATGGATTTCTAAGAGAGTCAAGTTAATGTTGAACTTGATAGAGGAAACTTCATTTGTTGGACTAAAACTAGTCGTAAATGTGCAAGTAAGCAATCCTTGTATAACGACTGTACCAATTGAGGAGACTATACCTTACTTTCTATATTGTTCTAATAGTAACCAACCACATGTGACTTCGTACCCATTATTTTTTACTAATGTTAAAAAGTTGATGAGATTATTTGTTTGACCGTTCTCATGCTGGATATACCAGTCTGATTAAGAAGAATAATATAATAACACCGAGAAGGCCCGAACTGTTAATGAATATGTCAACGAGGATACGATTCCGTGTTTACACCTAACTGCGGTGACATTAATTTCCAAAATGTAACAGATTCAATCCAATTAATAATAATGTAATACAGCTTTATCATCAATGGTGGATAAAGTAGCTGCCTCTTAGTGAAATAATTTTTACTATCGTATCAATAGTATCCGAGAATTCTCACTTACAAACAGACCTGATACTCTTGTTTATGTATATCGTTAATAATATAGATAAAATTAATTTTTATACTTACAAGAACCCTCATGTTTTCGGTCGGTTGTCACTCGGCTGAGAGTGTAATGTGGGTAATTAAATCGCGCGTCGACTTTATATAGCGTTTCGGCTTAAATGCCGCCGTTCGCTCTCCTTTCATACATCCCTAAGCTGAATACTTACTTAATATGTGGTATTTGACACGTGATATATCTCAGTTATTAACTTAATGCTACATTTATATCTGAGGTTAAATATTTCGAATATATAGATAATTTTATAAATGTTCGTTTGTTTTCTAAGAATATGCGAGAAGTAAGGCGAGGTGACGTGCTTAAGAATTTATGTCATGGGATATTTTCGAAGCGATTATGGCTCTGTTATTGTAGATTGTTGGTAACCGCGTCGTTAGTGAAAGAGGATTTCGTAATCAATCTGCAGTATGATGGTATGGTTTTTCCATGTTAGTTATCTACCACCTTTAAATAGAGAATCTCCCGCCAAGCACCTATAGTTGTGTCCCAGCAGCTGCATCTGAAAGCCAGTCCCGTTTCTAGGGTTAACGTATTACCAACTTAGGCCACATCGTCCTATAATGTTCCTACCGCCCTTAAATAGAGAATCTCCAGCCAAGCACCTATAGTTGTGTCCTAGCAGTTGCATCTGAAAGCCAGTTCCGTTTCTAGGGTTAACGTATTACCAACTTAGGCCGCATCGTCCTATAATGTTCGGTGAGATTGTCAACAAACGCTAAAATCTACAAATATATTAAAAGTATTGTCTTTCTTAACACACTCACTATATAGGAAGCAGGTTTAATTTGCACTCAACAGATTGCTATCGCTATGCCAAAAATTATAACCCATACATATGTCTACTAGAAGACTGCATACCAACTTCTGTGATTATATTATAACTAGCTTTTACCTGTGGCTTCGTTCGCATTAATATAGATCTGATAGATCCCTTTGGGAGAGTATTTTTTTCTAACGTCTGAAAACGTGTATGCACCATTTTTTGATGATGCGGTTGAGCTGTTAATGCGTGAAAGTGTAAGAAAGTCACATTCGCATTTATAATGTTAGAGAATGTTCGTTCGTCAAACAATCAAAGTATCCGAAACCGTCTTTCGAATAGGATACCATTAATTATTAAGCCATCACTTCAAATACTGCCATCTCTTGATACAGTTCTGTTGAAACTACGATCACATAAATATAAAAAAAAACCATTAACGAATTATCAACACTGATGTATAGATAAAATAAAATTATAGTGTCTATTGTTTGTTCGGGATAATTTTTCGACACTTGAGTTGATTAAGGCGGTAGAGAACTTTTCCGAGTATAATGTAACCGATATATCATTATGCTTTTATATAAGGGCTTGGTAGTGATAATAAAATAAATGACTACACAATTAAATTAGATAAATACCTAAATACTGTAAAATAACAATCATTTAACGAGAGTGAAGTCGCAGGAACCGCTAGTTATATTACAAATATTAAGGTAACCCTCTGTCCTAATTGTTATCTCCTTATGATTAAAACCTGTGAACTGCTCGAATACACCGAAAAATTAAAACGAAGTTGCGTCACAAAGCTAGTATATAAAACCATAATAAGTCACCAAATTACAACTAGCACAATTAAAATTGCATACATATTCAGCAATAATGAAATAGCATGCTTCGTCGATTATTAAAATTCATTTTATTAACTCCGACAACATTCCTCGCGAGCGAAATACATTACGTCCAAGTTTAGAAGAATTATTTTTATTAATAACTGCGAATGCATTTTAATAAATCACACACGTATCCATGGAGGTGTTGAAATTTTAAGTTTTTGTTCTCATATAAAGACTACGCTATTCGTAATACAGATTTCAGATAATTGTGTTAGTTTTTTTTATACAACTAGCATGCCCGGCGGACGTTGTCCTGCCCTGATAATTAAAAAATATATACTTACGTGCATGAAACGCTTAAGGCGGCTTGACTTTTTCCGATTTTTTCAACAATTAACTAAATCCAATGGAATTGAATGAATTGAATTGAATCCAATGGAATATTTCAACCAATTTACAAAAAAAAAAAACTTTGACAAATTATATACTTAAACCTTCCTCGTGAATTACTCTACCTATTGGTGAATATCGCATTACAATCCGTTCAGTAGTTTTTGAGTTTATCGCGAACATCCAGACCGACAGACAGACGCGGCGGACGACTTTGTTTTATAATATGTATATCCTTATCTTTTATATAATAAAAGGCTACCTTTTTGCTGTTTGTTCGTTAATACCATTATAACTCGAAAATAGTTGAATCGTTTTATATGAATCTTTTTTCTAATTTTACGCGTATTCTTCGGCCATGTTTTAGGATATGTTTTGTCACGTTATGTAATATATGAAAAAAGTAGTTAGTTGATTAAATGAAAAATTGTACATTACATTCCAGTGGAGACTATAAATAAAAAGTATAAATCCATTAAAAATATTAAATACTAGCTGTTGCCCGCAGCTCCGCATGCGTTTTTTTATAATTGTAAATTACTTCTTATAAGATTAGCTATCTGTCAGTGAAAGTCCCACGAAAATAGGTCCAATAGTTTTGGAGATAGTACTAACAGACGAAGCCACGGATAACGGCTAGTCTAAAATAAAGTAACCTTATGTCACCCGCTGTAATTTTAACTATTCGTCAGTGAAGTTTCTGTCAAAATCGGTCCCGCCGTTTCGGAGATTACCCGGAACATACAGACAGACAGACAACAATTATAAAAATTGTATTTTTGTTATCAGTATCGTGTATACGTTCATATCCAATCAGTAAAAAGTCGTTATTTTGATATTACAAACAGACACTCCAATTTTATTCATATGTATAGATATAGATATATAGATTATTCGTAATACAGATCAGAAATGAAGGGTAAAATATTAAAAAAAAATCTTTATAATATGTTTACAAAGCTTTATTTAAAAAAAAATACCGTAATACTATTTTTTACTGGTAGGTTTATATGATAAGGCCGTCCGCGACTTTGTCTGTGTTTGTAGCTTCGATTATACAATACGTTATTTTGGTGTAACTGCTGAAATATATAATATATTAGTGTGAAATTGCGTGAAAGTGTAACAAGCGTCCATCTTCACAAACTTTGTCGTTTAGCTATAGGGCTATTATGTGTGCGGTGATAAATAATGCACTTGGTTTAGTTAAGAATATTTATTTGTTTGGACCTAATTATGGTCTGGACGAGACGGGGTGGCGTAAACGACTGACTGGTTAGTGGACAGTCGGACCGCGCTACTAAATATGCGGCGTCAGCGCCACAGTCGTATGCAACATTAATAAAATACCTTGTAATGGTACCACCGATTAAGTTATGACACCGATAGATGTCACTAGTTGACACATTTATGGCAGGTACTGCTTTAGAAATTAAGAGAGGGTAAGGCGGAAAAAAGGACACAAAGGAGGAGCGTTGACCGAGACTGGAGAATAGTTTTGTGACTGTTATAAGAACAATTTTAAATTCGTTTGTTATCAGATATATCAGTGGATCGCAACTGACACGGGTTTACCGTAACGCCCCTGCGAGATATATTGAAAGGTAATAACGGTGTACTTTGAGTGATGTAATCGGTACGGCTTCTCGTCATACGTGGAGCTGATTCCCCTACGGTGGTGCACGGACCTACGATCTGGTTGCACTGGGGCCATTGAGGTCTATAAAACTTAGATGCATAAACTCATCTCCGGTGAAGACGAACCCGTATCATTACAACCTCATTGGGACTTGATGATAATGTGTCAGCATCTTTTAATGAGTCTAATATTACAGAGGTAACTTTATTTGACACCTAAACTCACTAAACGACCATTTTAGACCACATCGTCACTTCATATATGAGACTTTGGTTATATACTGAAATCTGTCATCATCACCAGCCTTTAACGAGTCCCATTGCAGCGCCATAGGCCTCTTCCCGAAGGAAGGTGTGGCCATAGTCACCACGCCAGCCCACGACGTATTGGCGATTTACAGTGGTACTACAAGAACATTTCTTGTTGTTTTTTCTTCCTCACGGTGTTCTCCTTCACTCGAGTTCCAAAAATTGTTATATGCCGAGGTTTGAACCTGCAGTTATTATGGGATATAATTCCATTGGATTTAGCTACTTTATCTAGGCAATTTCAATTAGTAGTATAAAAAAGGTGCTATGTGCATCTCTCTCTGTATGGTCATAGTTCATGTTCTTCTAAACTACATAAGGGATTTTCTTACGTTGTTCATAATTATGTAAATAACATATGAAAAGCAAATATAGATAAACTGTTCAATACTATTTTCTTCTCTGTTTGCCAACACGGTTTCCTTTCCTTTTTTTTCGTTTGGTAGCTATCGACGATCTTTGGTGGAATTTAAATTAAAAAAAAAAATTGCATATTTTTTTTCTTTACCATTGCGGAGTCCGAAGCCTTTATTTATAAGTCTCTACAATCGTTGCATAAAAACGTAATGTTAAAAAACTAGACAGAAAAAACGAAATATTGTCGAATTTTGACTACTGGACCACCACTAGATATTAACACTAACGGGCCCGGCGCGGCGGACGTTGTTCTGGCCTGATAATAAAAAAAAACATAGAATATGATTACACCACGCCACCTACCAGGTCCGATTGTGAATGTAAACGATTTGATGGACTGTAAATAAAATAGTATTAAAAAATGGTCTGTATAGTACACGTATGAATCGTTTGACCCCTGACGCCATGTTAGTCGGGTAGTCAGTTGTCTATAAAAATCTTCACTACATAGTATAAAACATAGTCGTTTTCTCTGTTCCTATATCCCTATGTATGCTTAAATCTTTAAAACTACGCAACGGATTTTGATGCGGTCTTTTTTAATAGATAGAGTGATTGAAGAGGAAGGTTTATATGTATAATAACATAAATTAAATAGTGGAGAAATACTGTTATTTTTGAGGTTACTCCAAATTTAACGCGTGCGGCCCACGGGCAGTAATGAATAAATCAAAACTCCTGGATCGATTTTAATCATTTTTTCAGTTAATGACATAGGCTATATATTTTATACCCGTGCGAAGCAGGAGCGGACCGCTAGTATTTTATAAATCAGGTTAATATTTTATAATCGGTATGCCGCTTTCTACGGTTTAATTGAGTCGCATATCTGCGTTGAACGGACTACGCAAGAGTGTACTGTTGCTATCTCTGATAGACTTGTAAAAAAACTCACCCTATGTTAGATCGCGGTTTTGTCTGCAATGGAAATGTTTATCGTAATGAGAGAGATTAATGTATTTCACTAATAGGAAACTACGTTCATCGACTTGACTCATGGCTATTGTTATCATTATTGTGCACTTAACGCGTGCAAAGCTGCAGCAAGTGATTGCTAGTTTATACATATAATAAAAATAAAATGTCTGTACCTAATATCAAAATAACGACTTTTTACTGATTGGATATGAACGTATACACGATACTGATAACAAAAATGCAATTTTTAAAATTTTTGTCTGTCTGTCTGTCTGTTTGTTCCGGGTAATCTCCGAAACGGCTGAACCGATTTTGACAGAAGTTTCACTGACTAATAGTTAAAATTACAGCGGGTGACATGGGCTACTTTATATCAGACTAGCTTTCGTCCGTGGCTTCGTCTGTAGTACTATCTCCAAAACGATGGGACCTATTTTCATGGGACTTTCACTGACAGATAGCTAACGTTATAAAACGTAATTAAAGCTTATTTATTTTGGACTAGCTTTTACCCATGGCTTCGTTTGGAGTACTATCTCCACAACGTTTGAACCATTTTTCACGGAACGTTCACTAACGCATAGCTGATCTTCTAAGAAGTCATTTACAATTATAAAAAACACATGTGGAGTTGCGGGCAACAGCTAGTATACAATAAATTCGTAAATTTTCTTTGCTTAAATTTAAATGCAGTTTTCATATTAATATAGTACTGAACCAGAGTTAGGCTTTAGGTTGTGTTACATTACATATTTTGATAGAGGCTAAGCAGTAATGATAAAATTATTTATGGCAGACAAAGTCGAGAGTGTGCGCTATATGTTATAAAATAGCGTGTAATCCAAATACATATAAAATGTGAATGTGCGTGAAAAAGGCATTTTATTAATTTATACGGATATTAATAAAATTGAGGCAGAAATGAAATTAGGAAACAGTTGAAAACAATTCCAGTACTCGAAGGAATTTGTAAAAGTATAGAGTAAAATGGTTAATTATATAGTGGCCAAATACTACGTTGGAAAAACACACGCTAGCTTAGTAAACTAAGCTTGTTGCCAAGCGGCGAAGTGCCTTTAGCGCTTGCCTTGTAGTTCGGTGAAACTCTTAAGGCCTGTCAGGACAATAGCGTAGTCAGTTCGAAAAAAAACTGACACAGTTATATAATCTCTAAATATATCTGAATACTAGTTTTGGCTCCCAGTTTGGCTCGCTTTAATGTTCATTTTACTTATTCCTTCGGAACAGTATACTTTTTCAGGATTAAAGGTATCCCATGTCCTTTTCTGTACAAATGATAACGTGTATGCAAACTTAAATAATGGTTGGTTGAGTAGTTAGAAAAGATTAAAAAGCTCAAGATAACGCGATTTTTTTTTGTTGTTTTCTGAACGAGTAAATCTCTATAACTACTAACTACATATATTTGAAAAATATTTTTAATTTTATAGCCTATTATTAGGAAGGTTATAGGGTTTCTAACATTAAGCTATGGTCCTTAGAAGCGGAGTTATTATTATACAGACTGTAGAACAAAATGTATGCTAAAAGAGTACGAAGTAGTATTAAGAGGCGGGCCGTGTGGCACGACGCGAGTTTTCGAACACAGATCCCGAACATTAGCGAGCTGTGCCGAACTGAGAATGCTTATAATGAGCTTCACGGCACAGTCACGTGGTTACTTGACAAACGCAGCGCTGGTGTTTTGTACGGCATTTGAGAGTAATTTAATATTTTTTTAATTACACTCTGGTATAGTTTTAATTTGGTTTCAGTATAGCTTTGTTAACAAAAATTTTTTTTTTCTCCAACCAGCAAAGAAAACAAAAAAAATCTAATTACCTATTGACTTTACAATAAGTAAAATAGATCCGACTTCTAAATTGAATAAATAAATAGGTCTCAAAGCATTGATCTCAAATACATAACTTATTATTTTATTTTCGACCGATCTATCAATTGGTTGTTGAAAAACGAATGACACAGACAGACATCGTGATAAATTTAATACTTACGATTTTATATCGATTTACAGTACAATCTCGTAGCCCATTATTACATTTCTCATAGTTATTTCGAGTAGTGGTATTGGGCGTGTGATGTTTCTTGGAAAATAAGTAATTGGCGTTCGATACAATTTCGTCATAAGGTATTTCAATTATAGGGTTTAATTATAGTTTTTTTTTGTAACTTGAACAGTTTTCAAGTGTCTATGTCATTATATATGACTTTATATATTGAACTGATCGCTTAGTTGATAGCGTGTTCGAACACCGCGTCTAACAACGAAGGTTCCAATTCTTGCAACTAACTCAGTTGCAGCTGCTTGAGCTTTCGGTACTGGTGGACAAGACGAATCTCACTAAATCTCACGTGGGGCAGAGAGGGAGTTTCGGCAAATGTCACGTAATTTTTTTTGGCCCAAAAATATTGTAAAACTGTGAGAAAATCAGATTAATTTAAAGTACAACGTTAGACTCAAATGTGCCGAAATCTGACACAATTCCTTTATATATAAAACTCCATGAATAGATGTAATGTTGTTTAGTATTGATATATGAAAATATAACGTATTAAGAATTGTAATTAAATGTAATAATAGTAAAAAAAACCAATAGATCAAATTGTATTTTTTTTTTATAAATCCAACTCATTTATACTGAGAATACATATATAGAAAGAACTCACGTGAGATTAGGGCGGACGGAGGCGGTCGACACAAATCTCCCTACATCCAACCAGGGAGGTAGAGAGGCTAAAAAATATCCTAAAAACGCTTCACGTAATTAATGGACGTCCCTTAAAGAGACGTGACACGATGAATAGAGGTATATAAATAAAAGCTTCGACTCCAAAGTTTTGTACTATAAAAAACTATTTCCAAACTTTTTTAATGATAACACTAAAAGTCATCAATATTTAATAAAAAAATGAAAAAAGGTTGACAAACAGTGATAAGAAAAAAGTAATGAACATATTTACCTTCGCCTAATTAAAATACCTACTAGTTTTGCCCGCTTTAACCTAAATTTGACCGATCCCTTGTGAATAGTACTTTTTTCTAGATGAAAGGTACTCTATGTTTTTTTCTGTATCCCTAACAACGTGTATGTAATAAGCAAGTTCACTTTTACATTTATAATATTAGTAAAGATAGGTAATGTTTCGTTAGATTCGGCTTAATTTTTAAATACGGCTAAATTTTAAAAGAAAGGACAGGTAAAAAATGTGTGTGTGTGCTTATGACCACACGAAAAAAGTGAAAACTCCTATATGAAAAGTACTACAAAACAAAAAGCCACGCGGTGTTCCTAGGCAGTCACACATTCAAGTACTAACCGAGTCTGATGTTGCCTAACCTTAGATCGGAAAACTTGGCGACAGCTCAAGCCGGGTGCACCGTGTGCCCTTTCGCTGATCACCTAAACAAATCGAGTGAGTGCCATAAGCGCTCCCCTTAGTAGTCCGGTGAATCTGTAGAAACCATAAGAGCGAACAGGGTATGTCAGTTCGAAAAAAAATAATTGCTAAACTTTGGTGATCGGACGAGAACCGGTGCTTCCAACACTCTGCTCGACACAGTGTTCACCGCCATCACTTTAAGTCACACAAAAGAATTGCGGATCAGAATTCATTAAAGCCTCCCATAAGAAGTTTCACTTCAATAGGTTGTTTACACACGAACACTGGTGAACCTATCAGCTCTTCAGTTACCATGTTACAAGTTATATTTGGTTTAAAATCGATATTAACGAGTGTGGAATTGAAACTTTGTTCATTTTATAAAAGATTGACTTAAAAAAATAATAAACAACAATTATCCTTCGACGAGAAAACCACGTTTTGTGCGGTGATGAACTCGAATAGTAAATGATGAATTCCTCAGTTGTGCTTCGAATTTATCCAATGACTAATTTCATATTCTTAGAGAAACTCCGACAGTATTAATTATACCGGGACATGTAATTATTATACCAATATGGTATAAATCCGAATACGGATTCTTCAATGGATTAGGAATGATCCAGAAAACTGATTCTGATTAAGCAATGTCTGAGGTACTATTTGAATTTCTAATACGCGCTAGTGTTGTAACCATTATTTTTTTCATATTATCGATAAAAATATACATGCTATTTATTGTGTACACTTTTATAGACAAGAAAAGGTATTAATATTCCGTATTTGAATATTGTAAATTAATAGGAAGTAGAGAAATATAGTTTTAGAATTATTTGCGAAGATTCTCCACCCTATCAAATTGATAGTTGCTATTAGAATGCAGGATAAGATTACTTTACTGAATTGTTTTTGGTTTTTTATTTCGCTACTTATATTTTATTTATTACAACACATTAGAACCTTGGTATCACGAACCTCAATAAGTCGAAAGCGTCTGGTTTCCTATCCTTCAAGCGGTTAAACATCTTTTAGGTGAATTCTAATTCTTAGTAGAAAGTAATTTCCAACTATTACTTAAGTTGGGACTGCGTTATAGATGCGCTATTGCTACTTCATGGTGTGTATTGCATTATAACTGCATAAAACCAACAATTTGCGTAATTTATCTGTCGAACAGCGTATTGCCAACATATAAAGATGGATGACAGTGACGGCGAAAAGGAAAGAAAGTATTAAGAAATAGGCGATCACGCGGTCTATAGCTATATGTTTCAGATTAAAGTAATAGATAAAATAGATTATATTTGTTCTCTAATTAATTAAAATAATTCAATAGAGATACATAAAAAAATAATTAATAATCATACAAGTACCGATGCATTGCAAAACCTTCTTTTGAGGCAACTCTATCTCGATGTGCAGTTACGTGTAGTAATGAATCGGTCTAATGCAACATGCACTATATAAAATGGTTTCAATATTATTATTACCTTTGTATCTCCAACATATCAATAGTCCAGATTTGAGTCTAGCATTTATACAGATTAATAATTTTAATTCTAAAGGTTCGAAGAAAAAATGAGTAAAGTACCTACTTTAAGAATATTACCGACAATATCTGCACACTTTCTTTGAAGTAACTTTCGCTTTAAATATTACCTGTGTAAGAAAAATGTTCTTTTACATCAATTGTCTAACCCAAAAATACGTACAATAGAATCTAAACGAAACTATCTATACATATAAATAAAATTGGAGTGTCTATAATATCAAAATAACGACTTTTTACTGATTGGGTATGAACGTATACACGATACTGATAACTAAAATACAATTTTTAAAATTTTTGTCTGTCTGTCTGTTTGTTCCGGGTAATCTCCGAAACGGCTAGACCAATTTTGACAGAAACTTCACTGACAGATAGTTAAAATTACAGCGGGTGATATAGGCTACTTTATTTTAGACTAGCTGTAATCCGTGGCTTCGTCTGTAGTACTATCTCCAAAACAATTGGACCATTTTTCACGGAACTTTCACTAACAGATAGCTAGCTGATCTTATAAGAAGTCATTTACAATTATAAAAAAAATGCATGCAGAGCTGCGGGCTACAGCTAGTTCTAAATATAATATGTGTTTATAAATGAAAACTCTAATACGTCTAAGCTTTTCAAACTCTTTTTAACTTCACTTCTCACATAAAGCTCGAATTACCTATATTCTACATAATAATGAATAACTTAAATAGATAATGTAAAAACAAATTTTCCTTATTATGATAACGCATTTTATCGCTTCGATTACATCCCTAACGCATATTACTTAAGTAAGAATCTGTGAGCCATATTTTTTTGTATCCACCCCACCCGATAAGTTGCCCCCGTTACGACGGTATGGCTACTCCCTTATATGGTTCGGTCGAAGGCGTAGTATGTAAAATTTGTCGCAGGTTTCATTTGCGAAATGTTAATATTATGGATAAACACCGTGGTTTCACATAATAATAATAATTTAATGTAACTATCGACATGTTCCGATTTCTATTTTTAACTTAAGCGATTGAAAATATCATTTTATTTTAAAGTTTTCGTTCCTTGTCTTGTAATAAAAAGATTTATCTAAATATACTTGGATGGTCGAAATTATCGAAAAATAAAATTTAATTCGCATCTTTAGATTAGTTACCGAGAAACCAATTACACATTCTATAATATAAAAATGAATCGCTGAATGTGTTGCTAAGCGCAAATCTCGACAGCAGCTGAACCGATTTCGCTAATTCTTTTTTTAGAATATTCCTTGAAGTACGAGGATAGTTTTTACGGAGAGAAAAATATAAAAAAATTGCCTGAAAAAGTCTAAAAACAACACTTTTCTGTACTCCCATACAAACGATTCGTAAAAATACTTAAAAGTCAATTTGAACTTTAATACTATAACATAAAGTTTAAGTGTTAGTGGAGAGGTACCGGGAAGGCAAAACAATTGAGTGACGTTAGTATCGTATAAATATTAATGTCAATATTTATACGATGGTAACATTTAACATTACATAGCGTCCCGAATAACAGAATAAGTATTAAAAAAAAATTTATATTAAAGAATCGACTGTTAGGCGGTACGAAGTTCGCCGGGTCACCTAGTTTATTATATATACTAATACAATTTGACCTATTGCCATGAGAGGTGGCAGGCACAACGAAGGTTTTTTCATGAGGTATAGTTTTACCTATTTTAATAAAACTCGCTACCTTGACATCTATTGCAGCATATCAGTTTGTATAGCATGATTATGGTTAGAATGTATAGATATATGAACATAGACATACCACCATGTATCATTGTCATATACACATGGCACAACAAGCGAGCTCTATTTCTGATGTTCGCAGGCTTATGGCGGCTAGTGTACGACCGAGAGAGTGTTATATTCACAGGCACATTTTTATATAGGATTCTGTCACTGTTACATTAATATTCCTTGACGATATTATTGGTTCGGCTGATCATAATTTGTATTATATTATTCTATTGTTGTTTTATCGGATTTAATATTTGTTACTATTATGTAATACTTTAGTTAAATGCCTAGCTGGACGTCCGTAAGTTGCACCGGTCTCCTACTGAAAAACAGCGTCACTGTACTATTTACTTATACTGCAGCATGTAGTCGAATGGAGGTGTTGTCGTTCGATATTTTTAAACCATATATAATTAATGTACAGTTCTTTTGAGGTTCAATTATGTCAAAACTACTAACTATATCAGTATAGGGCTATCACCGTTCGATGCAGAATGTTTCGTAGACGGTTCTAGGCTAATTATTTTTTTAATTCAATTGACACGTGCCCAATAAGATGGACGGGAATTATCTAGTTACGAATATTGATGTATTTTATTTGTCTTATAACCATGATGTGTTCCGAGAAATGTTTTCTATTACTTTTCTACTTTATGGATAATGCTTTCGTATTATCCATTTTCCTATAATTTAATTATGTTTAACAAAGAATATAAGTAATAATAATAAACAAGGGCAGATGTTTCTAGAAAAAACTACCGTAGATCTTTAGGTGAATAAAACTGTTTTAACCATACGGTTTCCATGACAAACGACGATCTAAATAATATACTGAATTATTCTAATGTCGATTATAAAAGTGGAACATCGGCTTTCAGGGGTCATCCAGTGTTTTATAATTCTCGGTCGATATGGATACATTAAAAATGTAAGCTTTATTGATTCACCCCGTGAACGTCCGATGTATGTGTGTCTGTCATGTTGGTATTTATTGGTGTTACTATGGGTCAATCGGTTCAATAGAGACTGATGTAAATTATTTTAATTACAATTCCGTTTCCACTGGAAGCGTCGTTGAATGCATTTTTTTTATATTATACAAGGCGTTTGTCTACGGTCTCACGTGATGCTAGGGGTCGATGTGACTAAAACTGGTGACCCCTTCAGTCTAGAGATATTTAATAATCGATTTCCAATTTAAGGGTGATAGCTATGCTGGCCGGGTAATACAAAATAACCCACACTCAATCTATAGATTCATTAAAATGTTTCCTTCACGGAAATACCATGCTAATTATAAAATTCGAACCCAGGTAAAAAATTCGTCCTACGAGAAAAAAAAATTCAATTCTGAACATATACGATCGAAAATAAAAACATTCCCCATATAACTCTGGACGCGTCATTATAGGACGGTGGGTCCACTGTGTTTTTATAAAAAATCGGATATTTCTGCGTCATTTTTTTTGACGTGATAGCGTCTTATAATTCGATAAACGCCGGTTGTACGCATGAAAAAGCATGACACATTGTCACGTTCCGCCTGAATCGAACGTGTAAACGAGAGTGCGGAACAAGCGATAGAAAAGCACGATCGTCCAAAGCGTTCGGCTTGTGACGTATCTATCTCTCTTCCACTCCATCGGCCAATGCGTCCGAGTAAAAGAGAGACGGTGGAAGCACAGAACCAATACGTAAACTGTTTATAAAATGAAGTAAAATGTTTATGTGGTTTCCGTTGTTTATTACAACAACAATTGCGGTAAAAAGTATGCAATTTTTCATCAATATTTTCTTATGACGTTCGTCATCATCATCATCTTACCCTTATCCCACCTAAGTAGGGTCGGCACAACATGCTTTCCTTTTCCACTCTCCCCTGTCAAAAGTCATTCAGTATTCACACCTTTTATACACATATCATTTTCCACACAATCCATCCACACCTTTTACGGTCTTCCTCTACCTCTATATCCGTCCACTTTCAAACTCAAAACTTTTCTTGTTACATGACTTTCATCTCTTCTCATAATATGCCCATGGCTATGCTTATATACCATGCTAACCTATTACTCCTCAACTTCTTTGTCACTGGTGCTATTTACAAACTTCCTTTGATATACTCATTCTTAATCTTATCAATTCTTTTTACACCACACATCCATCTTAACATTTGCATTTCTGCCACATATAATCTTTTCTCATCCGTCTCTCTCTTATGACTTTATCATTTAAAATAATCGTCCGTAAACCGACTATACAGACAACCAATTATTTGAATAACACGGCACAATGACGTTCCCAGTTCTTGATGGCTTACTACGATGGCAGTACGAAATAAATTCTGAGATGTTGTATAACTATAGAACACTTTTTAAGTTTAAATAAAAATAAACTAGTATGATTCGATGACGTCATGTCGTAATTATTTATAAATATATTATCTGTATGATTTATATAATTTAATAATAACATGTATTTTAACTTCACATCAATTATTTTACAATTATATTCAAACTTAATACAAACATATCCATGTTATAATGTTATGTTACTTGCTAGCTGGTATCCACGACACCGTTTGCCTGATTTAACTCGTGTTTAATTGTCAGCCGCCTTTTATTTTCAACAGTTGTTTTGTTATTATTACTTAAACATTGACTTTAAGTTGCCTCTGTTAACTTTTTTTATGTTAAAGTGCAGCAAACAGGCAGACGGCCTATCTGATGTTAAATGGTTACTGTCGCCTATGGACAACTGCAACACCAGGGGCGTCACTGTTGCGTTGCCGACCTTGAAAAATGTTGTAAATGTAAATCTTATCATTTATCTTTACCTTAACATTACAATAACCTTGTAAATATTATCATTATGGCTTAAATACTATAGAAAATGATCAGTAATTTATAAAATGTTCTGAAAATTCCACAATCTACCAGTAAAAGTTGCTTAATAATCGCTTTTGTGAAAAACTCGTGTCTTCAAATTTAATTTATTTTGTATATATAATATATATAGAAATGCGTTAAAGTCTATGAACGGGTATATATTTAAAGGGCCAATTAAATATGACCTAGTTGCCCTAAAGGGAGACCATGCCTTCTGACGAATATTGATGACTAATCTAACCTCCGTTCTAGTTTTCGTGTATGTCACGTTGTCGAATTACATACATTTTTAATGTGTGATGGATGACTGTATTCTCCTTCATAGAAAGAAAGTTAAATACTGTTTCTTTTTATATTTCCATTTTAGATATGTGCTTTAAAGATATTTATCACGCAAAAGGTTATAATTCATTTGAATGACAATTATGTAAATATTCCTCGTAATGTACAAATTTCAACAACATCAAAAGATATGAAAGTAAAGTATAGTTAGTTAAATATTAAAGTATACAATTATGTATGGGGGCAATAACTAGTTTTTAACAAATTTGAAATTTCATCTTAAAGACGTTCAAACATTTAGTTTCCCCCATATATTTTAACTAGCAGCCCGCTCCGGCTTCGCACTGGCATAAAATATATAGCCTATGTCATTCACTGAAAATTAATGATTAAAATCGATCCAGAAGTTTTGATTTATTCATTACTGCCTGTGGCCCGCATGTGTTGAATTTGGAGTAACCTTAAAAATAACATTATTTCTCCATTATTTAATTCATGTTATTATACATATAAACCTTCCTCTTCAATCACTCTATCTATTAAAAAAATCCGTATCAAAATCCATTTCGTAGTTTTAAAGATTTAAGCATACATAGGGATATAGGGACAGAGAAAGCGACTTTGTTTTATACTATGTAGTGATAATTCATAAAACCACCTAACTTCACTTGATTTTATGTTTTAGAAACCATGCTGTATTGTTGTGGGTTGAAATACAATTTTTTTTTTTACAAAGCAATGCAAAATTAATGTTGGTTTTTGTAAAGGGTATTTTCTATTAAATGATATTTGCCTTTGGATCACAAATTTCGTATTTTTGTGTAATTTTTTATCAGTAGCATTTTAATTATTATAAATATAAGAAAGTATTTTTGCGACTTTAATTTGCAACCACTATATTTTATTTTGTGTTTAAATATTTTATATGGATAAATAATAATTTTCTGATTTATTTCGAAAACGAATAAAAAAAAGAGTAATGATCAAATTATTGTTTTACAGGTTTTGGTAAATTATTATTAAGGTTTTAAAAATCATGTAGGAGTTGACTGATACGCATAAATATGAAAAAATTAAATATACTTACCACTAAAGATTTGTAGTTATAAAATTGTTATCGTGTAATCTTTGGTAGCATTTGCTGTCTAGTGTTTTTATTTCGTATTAAATATAAGTTACTTAAAACACAACTACACTTAGTTAATAAAGTGTACAACAGGTGTCACTATTCGCAACTTTTATTAGTTTTTAAGTAAGTCATTTTCGCTTATCAGTGTGCCTAGTGCGAGTTTACAAAAATATATCGAATAACCTTACCACGACGTTATCGAGTATACAAAGAACGTAACGAGACCCGAGTACATGCGAGTGTGAGTTACATTTGGGTTGTCAATTCGATTGACGTTTGCTCACAGAAAAAATGGTTAGATTCTTTAGATTATGTTGGCAATGCTAAACACCACATGATAACCCGATCAAATTTAGAAGTTTCTATAAACTATATTTTCTTCAACAAAATAAGCTACGTGTCAATTTAGACGGGTTACCTAGTGTAACGCAGGATTTGTTTATTTACTTGTTAGATGCGTGAAGGTTATATATTTTTATAATTACTTTTAAACTATACTTGTTAGATAAAATGTATTACTTTTATTTACGCCAAATTGGTATTTCGTTACATAAAAATAAAAACGAATCAACAATTGAACTTATGATTATTTACATGAAACAGTAAATATATAAAATCTTTTTACATTTGACGTCAAATTTAGTTCTTTATTGAATTCGTGTGGTCATAGTATTGACATTTATATATTTTAGACACAGAAATCTCATTAAGACCCAGAAACTATACTTTATATCTTCTCGAGTGGAACTTAAGGGAGAAGGAACACAAAATATATAAACATTTGGAAAACGATCAAAATGGAAAGAACTTGATAGACTTTATTAATGCAACGAAGTCAGGATTATATGGAAATGAGGATAGACCAATATTATAGAAATTATAAATAAAAACTAGTTTTATTTTATTTACAACATTATATAATAGTAATTTCTTATAATGACATTGTATTATTGTTCTACTTTAATAATTGATCTCTTAATCTTTCGCCGACTAAATGTGAAGTGGAAACAAACTCTATAGGAGTAGAAATAGTTCCATGATCACAGTCCCATCCATCATCCTATGTTACTGTAATGCCCAATATATCTAGCATGTTATGTAGTATACAGCAATGCAGGCCCATTTTAACTGCTCGCAATGAGAAGCTCTGTACTTTTCAAACATTGTTATTGGTTCTTTAACCTTCTAAAAGCATTTTTGATAACTACTCCAGCCTTTGTATCCTTTTCTTTATAATTAGCTTCTCCTGTGCCAGGCGTAGTGTGTAAAATTCGAATCATCAGCCAAGGGTTTAGTGGGTAGTTAATCTCCTAAAAAAAATAACCAATATTATTACTGTGAAATAATAAATTGATTTGCTTCATAAATAAAAAAAAAATATATAAAATATTTTTCTACATATCCATATATATATTTTGGGTAAAAGCCACATTCTTTCTCCATGTACATGCAACAATTTCATGTAATGGTTGACAGTGTTGTTTTCCATATAAGTGAGTCATAGCACGACCAAATTTCACCTTAATATTATGGTCTTCATCATGCTAATTATACCTGAAAAAATAATTTCTATGTTATGTATGTCAATCTAATACATACAATTTTCTTTAGAAGAATTAACATAATATTTACCATGTATAGTGATTGGTAGTGTTTATAACAACAATAAAGATGTTCATCTTGTTTAGGAGGTCCAAATACAATAAAATGACTACCATCAATATAGCTGTTACTCATATTAATATATACATCAATCACTCCTGGAATTTTATTTTTACTATGAAATCTGAAAAATATATATATATATATATATATTGAAATGTATGTTTATGCATAGTCAGTCTTGTTTATTTAAATAGTTAAAGTGTCTTGAAAGATAATAAGTTGTAACATTGTATTGAGATTTCTTTATTACAGTAAGTATACTATATGTACATAAATGGTTACATATGTAAATACACACAAACTTCTATGGATTTTATGTGCTATATGTTTAATTTAAAATATAGATATTCCTTATAATGCATGATTGATTATACTAAATTGATTGCAGTATAAGTACTTAATATATTTTACTACACATTTTTGTGAGAGTCTCTTTGCTACCCCTATTGGCTTTCGGTAGGATCCAGTCGCATCTGTACTAGTCTTTTATAGAAGGACACTTATTACGAGTTCATTTATTAAAATCAAGAATATTTACCTTTATTTCCAATGTAACTCGTTGTGAAGACTTTAGACTAGTTTGTCGTCTTACTTCTTTGCACAAAAACATATATGCTTTCTTTGTGAAACGATACCTCTTCATAAATTTGGTCTCCGTGAGATCATCTAATAGATCACTGCTATCACGAACTTTTATATGAACAATGACCATATTATTTCGTATGTTTTGTGTTCTTGCTGTTTTGAACACTTACAACCCAAAAAAGACATACTGCCATAACATTTATCATAGAAAAATACTTTTATCACATATTTTACACCACAAAGCCGAACGTTTCACTTCTAAAATTAAAGTGAAACATATACTAGTGAAAATGTGAATATGTTTCGGTTCGAACTGTCAAAATGATATTTATTTGTAACTCGCACTCGCAATCACTCGCAATAAAGCACTTAAGCGCGTCGACCACCTCGCTTTTCGAAATTCGATACCAATAAAGTAAACAATCAAAACTCGCACTCACAAATGATGTCTTACAAGTGAGCGACTAGGTGGCGCTTTTAAAATCCCATACAAATGATAGAAAATATTTACGCGTTCGATTACGAAAAACAACTCACACTAAGCACACAGATAATAAATGATTTTTATTAATGATAGACGTGATTAGAAATACGTTTAGTCTTTTTGTATACCGGTTCAGCGTAACTATTGAGTTTATTGATATTGATGATATTCCATGAACAACTGTTAATGACAATAGACAAATAATCTTCGTTGTACAAGGTTTATATTGTTATTATTCATATAAATTAAGACTAATGATGGGAAAATACTGTTCTAAGTAATTAAGATTATTTTGTACCAGCCATAGTATAAACTAAAATGTGCACTATTTAATATAGAGCCTATCGAGTTACGAGTGGGCACTAGAAATATCACTCAATTTTTAAATAATTGCATCTAGCGATACGGGTTACAACTAATACCCTCGATCCAATAAAAAATAATTATTTAACATTTAAAACAGGATACATATATATTTATTTTATAATTTATAAATATATATTTATAAAGTACAGTTTTCACACCCAATCGCTAAAAATGATGATTATTATTATTATTATTCGAAAAAAATAACAAACACGCCAAAATTACATAACAGCGCCATCAAGCGATATATGTCATAATACTATAAGACTACGAAACAGAAGTGAAAAGACCATACGCGTAGGAAGATTTCGTTAATATTTATAGAGAGGCAGCTTGAGTTTTTGGCGGGATTTTAGTCTGTCATGTAGTGGTTTTTATATTTTATTCATAATCTTGTGTTATTAGACTATATTTTGTAACATTGGTGGTGTTTTACGTAATATAGTTCGGTTATTATGCACAAGTAAAGTGGAGGGGAAATAATACCACGGAGCATGCATTCTGAGGTGCCACCAAAACTCCATGGAAAGTTCTAAGAAGGAAACCACCATCTTGTTAGAACATTATAATTATCGCAAGACATTTACTTGGCAAAATCTTGTAACTTGACGCTGGCTAGTGCACAAACCGTGACGGAGCCAAAAAATTAAAGAAGAAGAAGAGAGGCAGCACTGTTATTATTTCGTTATGAATAGTTTATGGCTGGTAGATAACAGAATTACTCATTTTGTAGCAAAGTTCTGCTATCGCTTTCATTTTACCATGCACGTAATTAATTAATTCAATTCAATGTAATTCATTCATCGTCCCTATTAAAAATCGTAAATACATTGTAATTTTGTAACAGTTCGTTTTCCACACTATATGATTAATAACAGTGACACTCATCCATAATTATAATATGACAAATTATATTTATAGCGGTATAAAAAATGACAAATACATAATAAATAATTTTTTTAGAAATTATTTTACATACCATGTGAAAAATACCAATAACACACATTTATAATTATCTCGTGACAAATTATTTTTTATTCTCTTGGTACCAACCATACGAAAAATGAAAAATAGCATATGATATAATTATTTTCCTTTTTACATCATTAATAACAGTGATGCTATTTTCCGCGAAAAGATTCCTTTACCCAGCAGCGGGAAACTAATCGTACATTCATAACGGAGGCTGTATCAATTCCTACCTGTTTCCCGCTTTACGCAACGTTTGCCTGTTCCTTGCTACTATGGTCTGCGTCGACTGCTTTTTAGCTCACATTTGGTTCCGCCTTGGATGCCCAGGTCACGTCTTGTGCAACTATTGGGCAACCGTATCCTTTTATTGTTCAGGCCTATACAGTAATCTTCGACCCTCAATTGGACTGTTCCCATTTATTAAAATAACATATGAACTGTAGTATTGTTTACAATGACACTAACGATCGCCAACGATTTCGTCCGCACTTGTGTTTTTGCAAATGATGACAGCCTATTAACGTGTAACATACAAATAAAGTATATGTACTCTTAATACTAGAAGCGATAGTGATTTTAGGATTTTGATAAGAATTAATGTAATTCTATTAAATGTCCATTGTACATTTACAATAGAGTATTTAATTTGAATATATTTTTGTTTTTATTTTATTTTGGTAATAATGTCTTCTACATAAACAGTACATATATGCTATGCGAATTCTTTTTTAGAACTGTTTAAGATAACCAATCCCATCATACATTATCCTCGTGCAACGGTAACGGTATACGCAGCAAACGCCGAGATTACTCTCTGGTGAGAGGATTTTTTCCAACTTACAACACTTGTTGTTGCATTTTGGTCAATTTAAAGATTATCTTTGATAAATTATAGTTTAAATATTATTCTGTTTAGCTATATTAGTGTGTAGTTTCATCAAAATGCCTTTTCTAAGTTTTGTATGAAAGAGTAACAAAAATCTATTCATCCTTACATACTATCTCGTCAAGAGCACTAATAATATAATAAATATTACAATTTATTTAAAATGTCGAGCATACGAGTACATTAGAAGATTTGTTGTACAGTTTGTAAGCTTTTAAATGCAAGCGTACGTTTCGTTGTCTATATAGATAAATATGTAGTCATTTTTGTACATTTTCTTTTCCTGATAGACATTTGTTATAAAGAAGCACACTGATCACAAATATAGGATAATTACTAGCTTTTGCTCGTGGCTTCACTCGAGATAATGTAGAGTCGATGAAGGAACAGTACATTTTTTTTCTGAATTATAAGTATCCTACATGCTTAACTGTACCTCTGGCAACGTGTACGAAAAATTTCATAATGATCGATTGAATAGCTAACGCGTGAAAGCGTAACAAACATACAGACATTCGCATTAATAATATTAGTAAGGAAGAATGGATAAGTAATAATTTTTATCTGTCCCTCTGTTTGTCGATCACGATTTTATTGTTTTATGAGATCTATGTAATTTTCTAGATTAAGTTTTTAAACGGTTTTTTTTTAATGCAAATTTGCAATTTGTTACTGTACAGTAACTAACTAATTTACCGATTCCAATTATTTACATTTAACTTTACCATCAGTGGTCAGTCGCTTTGGAAAAGCGTAGTGATACGAAGCCTACATAATACCACAACAAAACCATATATTCACTGCGGTTGTATAATGCTTTCACAAATAGAGACATAATCTGTACTGCCACCTGAGACACAGGATTACCTAGTTTAGGTGGCAGCGGTCATCATGTATAACTGAACAATTTTTAACAACCTTATGATAGTTTGCGGTCTATATAGTTTGCAACATTCTATAACGACATATTGTGTATAATACATTGTAATAATATAAGAATACTTTGTAATAGAAATATTGTACCGCATACCTTAAAATGTAAATGTATAAAACTGTTGTTGTATAAAATAAATTTATTATTATTATAATACACTGGAAATTTCTCTATCCTGCCAGTAAAAATCCTATCTAAATCGGTACATCCATTTGGAAGATTATCTAAGACAAAAAACAGACCTTTTATTTTATTTAGATATGTGTACGTACTATTTATTGTACCCATCACTACATAGTATAAAACAAAGTCGCTTTCTCTGTCCCTATATCCCTATGTATGCTTAAATCTTTAAAACTACGCAACGGATTTTGATGCGGTTTTTTTTTAATAGATAGAGTGATTGAAGAGAAAGGTTTATATGTATAATAACATAAATTAAATAGTGGAGAAATACTGTTATCTTTGAGGTTATTCCAAAATTAACGCGTGCGGGCGACGGGCAGTAATGAATAAATCAAAACTATTGGATCGATTTTAATCATTTTTTCAGTGAATGACATAGGCTATATATTTTATACCCGTACGAAGCCGGAGCGGGCCGCTAGTAGAATTATATACGCTATAACAAATCGAGTGTACCCTAATTATAAATCAGAACACGGTACAGTATTACAACATGATAGATTATCTAATAGCCTAACATAATGGTTTAGTTGGCTAAGTGAGTCAACTAGCAACTAATTCGTATCACATCCTTTTCCTATAGAAAGTGGTCAGCGACGCCACCATGCCTTTGATATCATGCGTTGTGTAAATAACGTTACGCCAAGACGAGCGTGGGTGGCCGTAGTGCTAAAGTTTGTTAGAATGCATTTATTGTTTTTTTTTTTTGTCTGACCTCGTGGGGTGCTGTGATAATAAGGTCAAATATTGGCTGGAGAGCTTGTGAATTTGTTATCATATCACTGACGTTTGATGCATGTCTGTAGTTGTTATTTCTCGGTCTGTTAAATTAGTTTTAAATTAAATGACCGTATTTGAAATTATGTACTTATTTTTGTTCGTCTAAGTAAAATTAATCTATACACATAAATAAAATTGGAGTGTCTGTTTGTAATATCAAAATAATGACTTTCTACTGACTTTCTGATTGGATATGAACGTATACACGACACTGATAATAAAAATACAATTTTTTAACATTTTTGTCTGTCTGTACGTGCCGGGTAATCTCCAAAACAGCTGAACCGATTTTAACAGAAATTTCACTGACGGATAGTTAAAATTACAGCGGGTGACATAGGTTACTTTATTTTAGACTAGCTGTCATCCGTGGCTTTGTCTGTAGTACTAACTCCAAAACGACTGGACCTATTTTCACGGGACTTTCACGGCTAAATAGCTAACGTTATTAGAAGTAATTAAAGTTTTTTTTTTTGGACTACCTTTTAACGGTGGTTGCATTTGCAGTACTATATCCATAACGTTTGTACCATTTTTCACGGAACTTTCACTAACAGATAGCTGATCTTATAAGAAGTAATTTACAATTATAAAAAAAAAACGCATTCGTAGCTGCGGGCAACAGCTAGTTTGAAATAAAATGTCTGCGCATGTGAGATTCTAATCGCATGTAAATGTGAGAAAAAATTGTGTTGTTATTAAAATGTTTTTATTTTCAGGGAAATACGGCCGCACTTATATTAAATGTTGTGGCACAATGGTAATATAAGTCCTATTATTAAGTAGATAGACCACAAGTTCAATCCCCGTATATAACTGACATTTGTGTGATAAGAATAATTGTTAATTTTGTATCTGTATGTTAAAAATCTATATCCATAGTATATCAGTTTCATAATTATCGCTAAAAACAAGCTATGCTTATGCTAATCCCATACCTGCGTGTATCGGCACGAAGTTTTGTCTATGGTCAGACTAAATGCAGATGTGGGATGATATTATCGTCATGCGTTACGAGCTATCGGATTGCGTGACGATACACGCAGCACGATAACAGGGGCCGCGGTTTCTACACACATCAAAGGTACTTGGAGACGCTAATTTCGAGTTACTATTGCAATGACAATGGTGTGCAAACGTTATTCTACGCCTTTATCGGAATTAATTTTGAGGTTACTTTTTAGCGGCACAAGTGACTGAAGCTTCGTCGCGTAGTTATGGGACTAGCATTAGTTTGGCAATGTGCAAAATTGAAACATCGTTTGAACTATTTCTCTCTTTGTCTAATCCGAATTGTTTGAGGAAAACGTATAAATATAAATGTTTTTTATATATAATCAACATTTATAAGTCACTATTAGTTGTATTTATTGCAGATCCATAATAAATAAATTAAATTAAAAGGAAACTATAAAATCGTTTTATTGTATAAAAATTCTATCACCAGTTAAAAACTGTTTTTAATTCTTGTAAGTAAGCATTGTATCGGAGATTTTGCAAGCGAACTTTTAATAGATATCATCATCTTACAGAGGCTTAAACTTAATATGTACTTGAAAATGAAAAATGTTGAGGAATAATACCGGGTGATATAAAATAAAGATTGAAGTATATTTATTATGTTTTATTATACAAAATCGTACAAAAGTTCGTATTATCATGTAGACAGTTTTTAGCCGACTGCGGTCGATATGAACCCTTATTTACCAAGGACTTAAACTAAAACGAAATTATATACAACAATGCTAAATATAAGTATATGCATAATTAACCCATTCACATTCCATGTTATTGCGAGAGATCAAGGGAATCATTTGATATCTGCAAATTCAATAATCATTTTAAATTGACATATACTATAGTTAATATAAAGCTGAGTATGTTGAAAAAAAAACACGACATAAATAAACGCAACCAAAACTATTATATAATTACAATACATGTATACAAATATGTTATTGCTTCTATTGTTAAATAGCGGTAAAATTATTAACAAGTTATAAATTTCAAAATGACGGCTGTAAATGTTACCGCTTGTCAACATCTCATTGCACTCGATCCCAAGTCTTTACAAGCAATTCAATTCCTATATTATATTACCTATTTAAATATACTTACTCGTCAAGAAGTATTCAAATTCAAACGAGTAATAAGAATAACGAATAGATATACATCGAAATTTCTAGCAATTTTTGAATAAACCTGTGTGTAGCGTGAAAACGTTATATCGATATGACAAAGAAATTGTTTTTTTTTTCTATCTTTTCAAATGTCTCGAGATATCTATAATTAAAAAAATCATTACAACGGATACAAATTCACACCAGACACGGATTTATTTCAATAACATTGATTTTGCGTTTTCCGTCTCCATTGTTGTTGGCAATCATAAAAATAGATATGCAATCTATTTTTTACTTATACTAAATCACACATACACTTGACTTACATAATCCCCGTTATAGAAACACTTATTTGAAAGTAAATAGTGTCTCTCGTTTATTATAGATTTAATTATAACACCAAAAAAAAACATTTGTAATAAAGACGAAAGTAAACATTTTGCTATTTTTTACCAAAGTTTTCTTTCCATTAAATGGATGTTTATCGATATTGAATCTATAAATAAACGAGTGACGTCGTGGTATGTTTACCATCCATATTTATTAGAGTGTAAAGAATGCGCGTGCGCGTGCAAATCCTGAGCGATGTGTCCAGCCGCTGCTAAATGCGCGTGCGCACCGACCACCGACTTCACTATAGGTAGTGCGACGGGGGCTGCCACTGGGACGGCTACCGGCTTAGGGACCGCCACCGGGAACGGAGCAGGTACTGGGACTCCAACCTGAAATTATTTAATTTTTTATTTATATTCCACTAGCGGCCTGCTCCGGCTTCACACGGGTATAATATATATAGCCTATGTCAGTCACTGAAAAAATGATTAAAATCGATCCAATAGTTTTGATTTATTCATTACTGCCCGTGGCCCGCACGCGTTATATTTGGAGTAACCTCAAAAATAACACTATTTCTCCACTATTTAATGGATGTTATTATACATATAAACCTTCCTCTTCAATCACTCTATCTATTAAAACCGCATCAAAATCTGTTGCGTAGTTTTAAAGTTTTAAGCATACATAGGAATATAGGGACAGAGAAAGCGACTTTGTTTTATACTATGTAGTGATTATGTTTCTTGTGTTTTATTTGGTTCGTTTATAGGCTGTATTTTACTTTTTTCTGATCCTAGTTTTGTCATTTCTACTTAATCCATAGAACTTTATACCAAATTTAGATTACATCTGATCAATTTTATCATTAATCCTTAGGTACTATGGAAAAATGTAATAAATCTGCCAGTAAAGGAATCAAAATCGTTTGAGACTTTGTGTAGACTAAGGCAGGCAAACAACTGACATCAACCTGTATTTATATTTATAGTATTTATAGATTTACAACGTCTTCATTCATGGGAATTTTTAAATTCAATTCCTATATCACTGCTGCAAGTATTGAAAATGCTGGCTTAAGCTGAGACAGAGACTTATTTATTTATTCATACTTTTGATGTAGTAAATAATATGTATCTGATGGTAATCGAAACGTATACTACAACGACCGTCAAGAGATCTCTCATGCATCGCCTGTCGCCGATTTCATTCAAGCTTCTAAGGCTCTCGGCTGCTACGGCAATGTATATCCATACACTGGTTACTCCATACGAGATACTAAAAGAGAGTAATTATGCTCAGCTTAAGATAAGATGTCGTAACTCTGGCGGCTACAGCTCTCCACCATACTGCTTGGCTACTGGATATGCACCCCTTACCTTATCTTATCCCTATTCTATGTTTGTTGCAATATTATCTTTAATTATACTAACTTGTTTGATGATGGGTACTGGGACGTGGTGGGGCACCGGGACTGGGTAAGGCCTGTCCACGGGAACGGCGATGTGCTTCTCAACAGCTACCGGGTAAGGCTTGGGCACAGGCACGGCGTAGGGACGGTCGACTGGTACGGGGTAGGCAACCTGTACATTTTAAGAATTTTAGTATCTTCTATGTCATAACAAATAAAGTTTTAGAATAATAAGTTTTGGGTGTTTCAGATTTTGTGAAAGTTTTAAAATCAGATGTATGTTATTACAATGAGGAGGTAAAATATATTGGTTTTTAGGGGCGATCTCTTCAACATTTTCAAAATTCTTGGCTTTTGACCATGACCTCGTCTAACGGTAATCGGCGTTGGGAAATGGTAAATACGCTAAGCCTACAGAGAATTGGCTCTCAAGTGGACCTGCCGTTACACGGTTAGTAGTGTTCGTTGATAGATTTTCAACTTCAGGGTTGTAACTAGTCAGTGGGTAGAAAAATCCCTACTACATGTTTCATTGCGATGTTTTTCTTCATATAAATCTTGATTTATTGTAAAATTCGAAACTACATCGATCGAAACGGTATTTTAGTATATTTTACCGCTGAGCCTGAGGTGCGATTTAGATAAAAGGATTGCGATTTGCTTTTAGTCTATATCTTTGAATTTTCATATCTGTGTCTAGTTAACACTAGCGTATGTTATTTGCTTCATCAGGTAGTTAAGAGTTCTTTTAAACATTTTTAGACAAACAAGAAAAAAATGGTTTTGAATTGTTCTTGTTTTAGTTATTTTTTAATATCGAAAATATGACTGCCTTTCATAGGTTGATTACAGTTTTTCTAACGAAATGTTATACGGTATAAAATAGCCACTTACTCTAACTGGGTAGGGTACAGGTCTGTCGACAGCAACGGGGTAAGGAGCTGGCACGGGGTAACCGACGTGCTTCGTCACTGTTGTGTGGACATTAGCTCCAATAACGGCCGCACTGGCAAGTCCTGTTAGCTACAAGTCCAGCACCCAGAGGTCCGGCTACTACCGGGCCAGCGTAACCTGGCCCTGCAACTACTCCAGGACCTGCGATAGCTGGGCCGGCTGCGAAACCATGAGCGACAGCTGGTCCGGCCTGCGACAGCATGGCCAAAGGCTGGGCCGGCTGCGACGGCGTGGCCAATAGCTGGTCCAGCTGCGAAACCATGGGCGAAAGCTGGTCCTGCTGCATAGGCTGGGCCAGCGTGGTAAGCCAGACTGTTACCAATAATCTCGTCGCCATAGTGGCCGACTAGACCGCTACGTTTCTGTACTACTTTACTCGGTTCGGCAAGAACTGAGGCAGTCACGAACAACAAAGCGATCTGAAATTGATGATATTGACAATGTTACACACAACGAAATTGTGCATTGTATTTTATTGAATTTGCATGTCGCCGTTTTGAGTGTAGAGGTTATAGGATCGACCTTTTGTGTTATGACTATAATTATCAGTTCTTTACTTTACTTGACTTTTGATTTGGCACGTCGAAAAGAAGACCAAGATAGTCGACTAAGTTCGGTATCGTATAGTGTTATCTTTGTCTATTCCAATTATTGCGCTGTGTGATAGAACAAAACGCTTTACAAAACTGAAACAAACCGATCTTAGCTGTACGTCTCACTCTTTTCCCCGACGTACTAAATAAAATGTCTGGTAACGCTACGTATGGTACTAGTTGGTTAGTTACCATAATACAATCTATGCTTAATTTGGAGCTCAATGGAAGTATATAAACTTGTTTCCTTATATTTTGAATCTTTTGAACGTAAAAAAGTAGTGGCGTAACAAGATAAAAATCTTTTCAAAAATCTTATCCTTCGCCTTATTCTAAGTTTGTAGAAAAAACGACACTAACAATAGAAAAAAAGTATTTAATACATACATACTTTTTTTGAATAAAATGTTGACTATAGCTAACTTCAGGGTGTCGTCGGTTTTTCGTGACGGTGTGCGCGCGCATCGTAAAAATTTACTCTCATCATTTTTCCCTAACGCGCCAAAAGAAGTATAACTTCAAAAAACTACAGTTCTTAAGTTGTGTTCGTTTGCATTTAAAGGTCATTAAGTATCTGTATACTAAATATATTGAATTGAGAGAAATTCTCACAATTAAACAATAGAACCGATTGATACTAAACTAGAAGGGGCGGTTTAGTAACGACATGGGAACCTTATTGTTTTTACAACAGCAAATAATATTTTAATGTGAATTGTTAAGCTATTGTTCTATTTACTCGTCACATATCCATATGATTTCAAAAGAAATAAAGTGTGTCATTTGTCGTTTTATTGTTGCAATTCAAATACTATATCAAAAATTGTTTTTGTTTGCAACTTCGTGCGTGCTAATATAGATTTGACCTTTTCCTTCAAGAGCAGTACATTTTTCTGGATGAAAGGTACTATCTAATAAAGCACACGACGATCGCGCGTTTTTTAACTTATTAACTTTAGTAATTCGGTCAAACTTTATCTATGTTTTTTCGTAAAAGAATGTTTACCCTAAACAGTGCATAAATATTAACTGATATCCGCGTCTTTGTCCGGGTTGTTTATTATCTTAATAATATGTATTATGCACAGAGGAAAAAACATAAGCACAACACCGCTTGCCCCACTTCGCATATCGTTAAAAGCGCAATGCTAATGAAAATCGTAGGTATCAAAAACATTAATAACTCTATATTAAATGAGGATATCGCGATAATTATTTTCTAGATAAGGGCGAATTGTATAAGAAGTAAAACTGAAAAAAAAAACAATGATTCCGGTATTTTTGAGTGATCCGCGCACAAACATAGTTGTCTATTATTTTATTTATACATAAATAATCAAAAGAAGATATAATTATCTCATTCATTCTTCATACGAATTGTATAACGTATAATAGCGGCACGTTCTAATGTCCGTTTTGACGTTTGTCCGCTCATGAAGTTTCGTATAAATTAATAACTACCTTTGAAGGACAAGATTGTTGTTCTTTATTGTCAATAATGACGTGCAGTTTGTTTTAGAACACAAAAATAATTTAGTACAGATTTGTAAATTATGTCTATAAATACAACTAGATATCTATCGAACTATACAATATTTGCAATTTTTTATTAACAAAAAAAAATTAAGCGGTTTGACAGAATCCTCAATAGATTATAATTATTAGTGTTCTTGTTTACAACATAATTCGGTATAATAATAATTTTTGAAATTCGAAATTATGTAATATATATTTATATCCTATACGAGTATGTCATTATATATATAGGATCGCTGATCAGCACAGCTACCACGCCGCCAGCAACCTCGCGTCACAGTGCTTAATGTAAAAAATCAGCATATGAATACATTTTTGTACGTTATTGTTGTAATATCTCAAAACGGCCATCATAACGTGCCGTTATTATAGGTCAGAAAATTGAACTTGTTTTATTTGTGTAAATATAGAAATTATTATTTATAAAATGACAATATTAAATTACTATTGTTGTATAATAAGTAACACTGAATCTTTATTCGATACAGATAGAATGCAAATGCATTTGAAAACGAAAGTAAATTTGTTATTTATATCAAAATGGTTGCCAAAATTTAAGGACGATGCAACGATGTGCATACATTATCGCGAACAATGCATCGTATTTTTATCACTTTTACTGCTTGACGTGATTCAACTTTTGATCAATTTGATATGTATGCCGGTGTGTTTGAAAACGAAATTTGTACCGTGCGTAGAATTTCAATGACGATTGACTGACAACGAATGAATGAGTACTGAGTGAAATATTTTTCCTTTATAATATATAACAGTTTAAAAACGGTTATGCTATTTCGAAAACGATTTGTAAAATCTGCTGAATTACGTTATCTGATATTCTTTATTCTATATCAGTTACTCTTTTTTATTTATTTAGTTACAAGAATATATGTTTTGCTCAACAAAAGTGTGTATTTTTTTCCTTAAATGTCGTCCTGTACTATATAAATATAAATGTACAGGTTCCTACATTCAATATCTTAAATTTCCGTTTTCATGGATTCCACATTCAGTTCTTCACAGATTACTTTACAATTTTGTACATAAGATTACATTCTAATGATTATTTTTATGAATAAACACTTTTATTATACCTTTTTTATTATACAGTGCCATCTGTTGGACGTTAAATCGTCTTACTCTACACTGTATTGCTACACTTAATTGACGCCCAACGTATTGAGCGGGTAAATACTAGTGTTATATAATTTAAGTCTAGAAAAGTGTATGAATTGCCGTCCATAATATTAGATGATTTATTATTGTATTATTAAATAAATATTTTTGCTAATTAAATGTACATATAATTTACATGAATTCTTATTTAAAATATTTATCAAATTTGTACATTACCTGTTATACAGTTATTGAAAAAAAAATGATTTTTATATAGAGTGTATAAGCTGGAAAACTTAGTTCTTTTAAAAAATTTATCCGCATGCGATTTGAGTGAAGGTTCGAATAATTATTAGTATTGTTCGTGTTATAAACGTTTGTTAAGTGAAACGTCATAAGTCAATCGCGATTCAGTAGCAGGAACTAGTCCATGTTATGGCGGTTATGCTTGTAAGTTCGTGTTATTGTTTATATTATGCTGTGCCGCTTCGGTAATCGAATGGAAACAATGTAATTTGCAAATAATCCTATTTCCTATTAATATTATAAATAAGAAAGTTTGTGAAAATGGGTGAATGTTTATTATTCTTTCTAGCATAAACTATCGTACGGATTTCGATGAAAGTATACACTAATATAACTTATATATAAGAATAATACGTACGTTAATACGTCATAATGTAGATAACGATATTATTTGAGAAGACCACAATATAAAGATAAGTGTCCAGTAAGTCGGAAAAAATCTTGCCATCTGAAAATTATCTCAGCTTGCGTTGTATGAACCATGACAGTTATACGAAGATAATATATGGTGTCATTACAAGCTCAGACAAAGTCGCGGGTGACTGCTAGTAAACCATAATATGTTTATTATTGATATCTGGAAATTATATATTTGATATGAAAGAATTAGAAGAATTCTGGTGTTGCCAATATTATTAGTAGTAGTAGTAATAATATTCGTCCAACAGAACAGGCGAAGGAGTTCATCCATACTGCCAATTCTGAAGTTGTCCAATATTATTAGGCAAACATGTGGTACGCCATCTTGAAAAATGGAGTACCGAATTACACATGGTTGCGGGAAATAATCCTTACTGATAATTAAATTGCGGCTTACTAATTCTGTATTTCGCAAGAACAAAAACTATAGGGAAAAGGGGTAATATCGATTGCGAGTTGGCAATAATACAGATTGTGCTTGTATATTTGATAGCTATAATCTATACGTATAAATAAAATTGGAGTGTCTGTTTGCAAAATCAAAATAACGACTTTTTGCTGATTGGATATGAACGTATACACGATACTGATAACAAAAATACAATTTTTATAATTTTTCTCTGTCTGTCTGTATGTTCCGGGTAATCTTCGAAACGGCTGGACCGATTTTGACAGAAATTTCACTGACGGATGGTTAAAATTACAGTGGGTGACATAGGCTAATTTATTTTAGACTAACTATCATCCATGGCTTCGTCTGTAGTACTATCTCCAAAACGATTGGACCTATTTTCGTGGGACTTCCATTGACAGATAGCTAACGTTATAAAAAGTAATTAAAGCTTTTTTTATTTTGGACTAGCTTTTATCCATGGCTTTATTTGCAGTACTATCTCCAAAACCTTTGAATGATTTTTCACGGAACTTTCACTAAAAGATAGCTGATCTTATAAGAAGTAATTCACGGTTATAAAAAAAAACGCATGCGGAGCTGCGGGCAACAGCTAGTGTAAAGCAAAAAATTGTTATAAGCGAGTTTTTCAATAAACGTTTCTCCATGTATTGTAGGAACTCTATAATATATTTTTCATTTTAGCTATAAAATGTCTATACTAAAATTTATTTTCCGCGACTCTTCGATACTGATGTGAATCTGTGAATGATTTATTAATCAGAAGGAAGCGATTAAGTTTGCTATAAAAGAAGATTCTCTATTCAATCTGCTTACCTCGATCGCGAACTATTAATATTTACTATTAATATTTTCACGCCTATCGATATAAGTGTTTGAGATATTAACAATAGTAGTTACGTCGGAAATAAGCATAAATTTCAACTGGTCGTATGTCCATATATCTTGTCAATTGCACCCTTTATACATACCTATCTGCTGCATAATGAATTTCAAGAAGATAGGGGTGTAATATATGATTTATCCGGTAAAAAATAATTCAGTTAATTCAAACGCTAAATAAAGTTGGAGCGTCGTTTATTTGTACGTACCAATATCCATAACGGCTGAGTCGATGTTGAGGAGAGTTTTACTGACTGATAGAATACTTTTCAGAATATTATATACGCTATACATAAGATCACGATTTCCCATAGCGTTTAGTTATAAGGGTTAAAAACTTAAGCAGTAGTAAGTAACGACAAAATTACAATAAAAATAATAATTCATAATTAATTTATATATAGAATATAATTGTAGCTTTGAATTAACAAATAATTTGTTTGAGAATGAAGTCGCGTTCACCAATAGTACCTATTTAAATAAACGAATGATATTCTAAATTATATATTAAAGTGTCCTGTAGTAGTACCATTACTTTAATGACATGTCTAGAAATACGTTTCATGACACTATTAATATGTTAATAATTAAATTAAAATAATTATACAATTATAAAGAAGCTATTCAGAGAAAAAGGTCGCTAATTCGATAGAGTTTTAGGTTTAATTGTTTATATATATATTTCAGTTATGATTTCAGATGAGAAATTGTCAAACGATATACTTTTAAATATAAGCTAGAACTACGCGATGGGTTGTCGATAGATTTTGCTTTAGTAGAAGGAATAATTGTGTTGAATGTTCGTCATTTTTCTATACATTTTCTTCTTTTATGTCAATATGTTCTACTATTACATTGAAAATATGTCCCTAGTCAATCTTCAGCGAGTTCGGATACGTGTTCTCGGGAACGTCCCAATTATAAGCCGTATATATTTATTATTGTAATTTAATATCAGATGAGTTTTTGGTTAAACTGCTACTTATCACACAACATATACTTTCGTTTTATAATGTATTTACCCTTATTCATAAATCTGTATATCTGTTTGTTTTAAATTAAAAAATCTAAATTAGTGACATATAACATATGACGTATATGTAGTTAAATAAATTTTTGTCTGTCTGTTTGTTTGTATGGTGTCAGTTAATTCAAAGAAGGCAAAACCGGTATTTATGGTTTGTATACGGGATTTTTTGTCATTTCTCATAGTTGATACAGTGAAGTAATTGACAATAATGCTCTTATAAGTCATAAAAAAGGTATATTATAAATAATAAATGGTTTAAGGACATTTGAATAACATTTCAAAATCTTATATCATCACCCTAATGCTGTACATTGCCAGTTCGCGATGATAAATTGATTTGAGATTTAAATTTTATTATAGTTTTCAATTTATTTTTAATTAATTTCTTGTATACGCAATTTATTTTTTATTTTTTTACGACAATGGACAGTAAACAGACAGACGGCCTATATGATATTATATGGTTACCGCTGCTATTATATAAGCCGTAGGGTTATAATGCTATAGGAGACTTCGAAAAGTGTAAGGTTCAAATACAGAGATTTTTTGTTATTTCCAAAGAATTATTGTACGTATTTAGATATTATTGTACTGTAGTACTCTATAAAATATATAATAATAGTTTATTTGGAATAAAAAAATCGATTTTATTTACAATATAGAATCATTATTCGAAAGTATTATTTAGGGTTGCAATTGTCGAAAAATTATATAATTTTTTTTTAAATAAAATAAACCATGACATAAAAAATGTAATATAGGGTTGTTGTTATAAAAAACAATTTTCAAAGACTTACAAAGGCCTTCATTATTCAAGGTTCAATTGATACACAACACAATGTTTTAAACAAGCAAAGGGTTGATAGACGAACGTACACTTCTGATATGTGACTGAGTAATCAAGAGGGTTTTATATAAGAAGTCGTTGTAGCCCCACTCGCAGGACTCGGTTCCGAGCCTTGTATTTGCGACACTACGCCGCGGCACCACAGTTGTGTTGTATGCAATCGGTTAATTATGCCAAATTTACATGAATCCGGCGATGAATGTTAATTTTTTTTTCTTCGCTTTATCATGCCTTCTTTTCGCACCACTCACGGAGAGTGCGAACAAATTGATTAATTTGTATTTAAGGCATATAAAGGATTGATTATTTTACATATAGTTTGTAAAACCGCATGCAAAGTGAAACTTGACTGGATTTTTTAAAAGATTTATTTCGTTTCATATGAATATTATAAGGGTAAAAATATTTTCTTTATAAATAATATTCATGTATCGATTTCATAGTTTTATGATAATTTCAAGGAAAATATATTTGTCTTGGAAACCAAAAAAAAAATGACGCTCTTGAGTTCACAGACGTAGAGATTTCTTTAAAATTTTTACTATTTCATTAAATGCTACATTTCGTTGACGCTGAAAAGGCTTATAGTACTAACAGTTAATACTGGTCAAATAACATAAATATTAAATACTGGTAATCTGTAATTCAGTTTTCTATTCGACAGTTTTTAAACAATATTATGTTACCAGCACAATGACTTTAAATGTTTTGTGGCTTAAATAAAATAATTATGTAATCCTCGTATGCTGGTGTGACAATTCTGATGGTATTTGAACAAAAGAGATATATTTGTTACAATTACAGTTACAGTTTATAATATTTTTATTTTTTTCCTTCGCTAAATTCAAAGTTATGTGCTGAAACGAATTTCATCTTTTATAGAAATAACTTTAAAAATATGAACAATCTTAAAACTTTCATGAGATGTACTATATAGTGTTTATATATAAAAAAAAATTTATAGTACTATAAATTAAATAAATAAATATGTATAAGTAATAATAAATTTATACAATAATATTCGAAATACAGTACCGGGCTTTTGATTTGGTTCCTCGAAGAGAAGACCGAGATAGTCCGTTAAATTCAGTCGTAGATAACGTTATCTTTGTCTATCGCAATCATTGCACTGTGCAATAGACAAAACAGTTCACAAAACCGAATCGAGCCGGTTGTGTTATTCGGACTTCTCACTCTTCACCCCGACGTATCAAAACAAAAATCGGGTACTGTATTTAAATAGTTTCCAATTGCTATAGATAATTTAAGATGTTATAACATTGCTTATCAATTTATTTACTCTACTATACCTCTGTAATTGACAAGGGATAAGAAACAACGAAAATAACAAGTACATTACTAAACAGACGTGCGCCTTTGTTTTTGGAACGAGCGTCTCATCGACAGTTATATAATTTATACTAATTAACACTTTGACTGCGACATATTTTGCTGATATAGCGACCACTGTATTAAGATACTTAGGTGGTCACTCCGGTGGCCTATCTCTTGTACATTCCCTGTCTCTGGTTCTGTTCTAATATTATAAACAGAAATTCATGGTTTCCAATTTTATAACACTGGTTTCAAAACTCAAGGAAACCATTATTCTGTAATAAATTCTAATATTTACATATTCAATTAATTACTATTGGTCCTGACTTATATTCATAAAGCCAACTACCTTATGCTCGCGGCTTCACCCGCGTAAATGAACATTTGATTTATGATACTTATTGATCTTACTTACTGACATTGCTTGACTTTTTTCCGGATAAAATGTACCGTATGTCCATTTCTGTACTTCTCAAGAAGTACTATGTTTAATATATATAAATACGGAAAATTAAAGTGTCTATATTGGAAGTGAAACTTCTTATGGGAGGGCTTTGAAATTCTGAGCTGCAAACTTTTGTGTGGCGAAAAGTAGTGGGGGTGACACTGTATCTATCGGGTAGAGTTTTGAAAACACCGGTTCTCGTCTCATCGCCGAAGTTAGGCAACGTTGGGCGCGGTCAATACTTGGATGGGTGACCGCCTGGGAATACAGCGTGATGTTGCTTTTTGTTGTTTTTTTAATTAAAATGTCTCATGTGATACAAAAGTTTCACTTCTATCGTGTGTTTTTAAGACACATCCTGTTTTATTGGCCGTACTTTTACTTGTGGATAGATGCAACATATTATTATGCTTTTCTACAGGAGTTAGGTAGTGACGATGAAATTTAGAAGAGGAGACTTAAACACAAGAAAACTATTACAGTGATCTAAAATACATAATTAAAAAATAAAAGCTCACAATTAAACTAGTCAGAATATTAAACCCAAGTGTTTAACCTTTGAGCCAGAATACGAGAATACGACATACTGGTCCTTTAAGCAGTTGAAAATCGATTGTTATGCAGTCTCCTGTTACATTGTGGCACAATGAGAACAGTCTTTCAAGGACTTAGGTATCTTCACGGTATTTCCCTTCACCGCCAAATTCAAATTTATATATGAATCGCGATATTTTTTTTTTAATGTATGGACAGGTTATGAACCGGCTGTCGTCGAGAGTCTCATGTATACAACATTAATGCTTATGACGATAATTGTGTCTAATTATTTATGATAATAGATAATTATAATTAAAAAGTTGAGTATATTGTTAATTTTTCTTGTATTAAGAATGGTTGAACTATAAGTCACCTCTTAGAATTAACTGCTTATTTATGAAGGATACAGTATCGTGCTCAGGCAAATTTTAGTATGCAACATATGGCGATGCCCTTTGTTTTCTCTTCATATATATTAGTTTTTTATGAAAGAATAATACTTAGACTCGACTCGAAAGCATAGAAGATAAGTTAATTTATATACTCGCAATAGAATTATTTAAAAATAAAATAAATATTGGATATACTTTATTATCATAGAATTGAGCGTTTGGAGAGGTCCCTACGTGTACCCAATATCAGGACCGCCTATACTGCCAACGCGTTAGGATATACTTATTGTCCAAATATCGACGAGGCAAATTTGCAAACCCTTAATCAAACCAGGTTGATTTCAATTTATTCAGCTCTAAAGTCGATTAAACATAGGTAGACCATTTTTCTTCAGGAATTTTTTTTACCTGTACAATTTGGGCACACTATCTTATTTACTTACAACCACCTAAACTATGTTTCTCATCTGGATTAAACATGGACTGTAGTTTACTGTTTAATTGTAATTTTATTATTATCGCCTAGCCATCTGTGAGACAGCGTAATGATGTAATCATTCCCTGTGTTACCAGTAAATACAATATTAATTAAAATTTTATTTAATATACACTCGTTTGCGACGTCACGCGTCGACTTGATTATAATAGAAAAACATTACAACAATTAACTATGTCGCAGAGAGAATATTTATTACAATAAGTGAAAACATTTGTGACTCTGACCAATATAAACAAATAAAACAAGCCCTTGGTTTATAATATGTTGTAATAAATAGCTAAGTTATAGCGGAAATGGACGTTGTGTGAGTAGTCTCCGTATTCAAATATCTATATGTATACCAATTGTCATGGTAGTCGGTTAGAAGACGTTGCAAGTTTATCAATCTCATGGTATACATACCAACATTCATTTAGATATCAAATATAAATATATTTTATATACAAATAGACGTAATTGTATTTGGTAAGACATGCAAATCTTATTTTTCAAAATCTATACATATAATAAAAATGAGGTGTCTGTATTTAATATCAAAATAGCGACTTTTTACTGATTGGATATGAAAGTATACACGATAGTGATAACAAAAATACAATTTTTTAAATTTTTGTCTGTCTGTCTGTCTGTTTGTATGTTCCGGGTAATCTGCGAAACGGCTGGACCGATTCTGACAGAAATTTCACTGACGGATAGTTAAAATTACAGCGGTTGATATAGGCTACTTTATTTTAGACTAGCTGTCATCCGTGGCTTCGCCTGTAGTACTAACTCCAAAATGTGTGAACAGTTTTTCACGGAACTTTCACTAGCAGATAGCTGATCTGATAAGAAATAATTTACACTTATTAAAAAAACGCATACGGAGCTGCGGGCAACAGCTAGTAGTCTATAAGTTTTAGTGTTTGACCACAATCTCATCTGGTGTTAATTATTGATATGGTCTTAGATTCTAGACACGCTCTCCATTGCAGCTGCTGGAACACGCCTATCAAATAGAGGGTGGGAGCTGGTCAGGTGGGCTTAAAAATACCTCTACCACTATGTTATGCCTTCACCGTGATATTTTCCTTCATGGAAAGTTCCAGCTCAGTCGCGCAAGGATTCGAACTTACGTCGATGGACTCGGTGTCTATTCATACTTATCACTGAGGCATCATTTATTTATTTGAAATAAAATTATAAATATGTAATTACATAAATCGTATAAATATTTTAATGGATTATTTTACGTTGCGTGTATTTTTTGTACACCTTTTATACACATATCATTTTTCACAGAATCTAACCATACCTTCTTCTTTATATGAACTGAATTTTACTAAATTATCTGCAAATGGAATCTGGCTTAGGCGTTTCTAATTCAATCAGCCGCAACGATTGGTTGTCACAAATATGTGGAAATCAAACATATGACGTGACTTATGATTTTCCTGTTCAGTATCTTAAAATAAAATGTAAACAAAGCCGGTAACTGTAGCTAGTGTTACGTATCGGTGAACGGTGCAAGTCCAGCTGTGGAATAGTGGGCGAACCACGACCGGCGGTATATGGGGCAATCATATGATGCAACACCAAACTGTGGCTATTATTATAGTTTGTGCTTAGTTACTTAAACATTACTTGTGTCGTATATAAAGTGTTAGACCAGTTTAATTTATAGATTACCTGGAAGCTCGAAATCTGGGTTGAATAGTTAGACCGGTGGAGTATTAATTTCATTTGTCTGATTAAATTTGTTCGTATACGCTCATGAATATTTTTATTTTCTATCAGTTGTTAATCTTGTAATAAATTCAGAAATTTATGAAATAAATCTTTTTATGAGATGGCTTTGAAATTCTGATCGGCAACCCTTTTGTGTGACGCAAATTGGTGTGAGTAAGTACTGTGTCGGGTAGAGTGTTGCAAACACCGATTCTCGTCCGATCACTGACAATGCCGGGCGCGGTCAGTACTGGGATGGGTGACCGCCTGAGACGTTGGTTTTTGTAGTATTTTTTTAATTAAAATTTCTCTCTGTAATATAACAATTTCACTTCCGTCGTATGTCTTTATGATTCTAATATAGATGTATTTTCTATAGACAGATAGGCAGTTACAAAACAGTTAAGTACATCTACCTTCCCTGTTTCTTAGCTGTAGTTGTTTAGTAGTTTTTGACCACTGGACGGCCACTCATCTAATTCTGTTATAGATAAAGACCAAGTGTCTAAGGAGTAATATAACAGAAAAAAAAAAAACAAATTATTTAAATCAATCCAGTACTTTTTGCGTGTTGCGCGCGCACACAACGGCAGGTCTCTGCCGTTTTGTTTATTTAAAATATGCAGAAGTGTTAAACGTATAGAAATCTGCTTTCAACTGGCATTCTATCTCGTTTTGAAAACGCTATCGGACTAGTTTTTGTAAGAGATGTTATGTATTCGAGCACTATTACCGAGTTGTTGATAAAAACCTTGTAGCTTACTTAGCCGTTACGTATGTCCGTCAATATGAAGCGGGTGAATGTAGGAAGGTTAGAAAAACTATGATTAGGGGATAACTAATGTCATGTAACAAGCTAGTTCTGTGCTTAAGACGAGGTGAGAAACAGCAAGATATCGCGAGACGGGATCAAACTTAGGGATAAAGAAACTAAGGACAAACCGTTTATGGGCCGGGGGGCCCATCTCCTCATTGCACAGGTCCGGCTGATGAGGAGAGGTAGCAGGTTGTGTACCCAGTCTAGTCTAGTCTACGCTGGGCTGACCGCTGGGACAGCATGGTGATAGCCTCAGTACGGTCCCATGCCTCCCCAACCGAAAAGCGGCGGCCGGTACACCGTGGGGTTTTAGTCCGTGCGAGTCGGACATAACCTATTCTCTTCCCCAGGAGAATGGGTATCCATAAGGGATTTCCCCACGTTAATAATAAAAAAAAAACCGTTACGTACTTCGACTTTTAATCGAAGAACAATAAAATTTTTATAAACTTTATATACTAAATCAAATCATCATCATCATCAGCATGTAAGAGGGTCATAGGCCTCTTAAGGAAGGAAGGTATAATCATCGCACGAGTCCACAACGTTTTAGCGATTTCAAACGCTGATACATCCACGGTACTATTTTTTTCCCACATACGGTGGTACTACAAGAATATTTCTCAGATTCGAGTTTCCTTACGATGATTTCCTTCACCGTCAGCCGATAGTGTTGCCAATTTAAATTAGTAAATGTACTACGCGAATTTCGTTGGTACACGCCGGACATCGAATTGATATGCCGCCGTCCAAACCATTAGACCACCACGACTTCAATCAAATAATAAACTTTAATATAGATATTGTTAAATCTGATTAACAATGTAAATAATGGATTTCTTTTTTGGACATTTGTATACGTTTATGAAATGACAACAAATATGCCTGTTAAAACTAAATGTTATTACCATTGAAATAATGACACACTCAATAATTGTTGTACGAGTATATCAGATATGAAAATAATATATATTTTATTTACATATATATTTTATAAGGGGTACGTTACATTGTTGACAAAATAACACTCTTGACAATATTCAAACAAAGCAATATGAAATAGATGGAACATACATAATTTAAAAATAACTTTCTGTGTTGCCAGTTATGATTAACCACACCAATAATAATTTTGTGATTGGAAATATTTACCAGGAGTAGTTTTTATTTTGTTTCTATTACATACGATACCTATTTAAAAAGAAAATTGTAAGAAATAACGCGTATAATGTTCTCTTGATGGGATTTGACTTTTAAATTTCCTGCTGTCTTTCCCCTGAGACGTTTTGAAGTGTGGCGTTGATTGCAGCATGGACTTTTTTGTTATAAATTTGATTAAGCTGTAGCTGTTGTACATGCAGCCTATATAAGGAGTACAAGGTGACAACAGTAAAACAACATATATAATAAATGTCTATGTTGCGGTTGGTGAATGAGGATAAAAAAAAACTTTTCTACTTACTTCAATAGATACACAGACTATATTTGAAAGAAACTATGTTATGCTAGTGATTGTACGCTATTTTATTTTGGTATTGTTTTCATTATGATGGTTGATCGGCTGGATTTGATTTCAAGTCTAAATGTCCGATGTCTGCAACTATCGTGAATCTAATTTTTTGTTTAAATATAAAATCTTAGTAACCGGTAGTATTTTATAGTCGTCCAGTTTATGGATTACCTGTGAAATTGGGACAAAGTTGTGCAGCTGTCCGAATGTTTGCATAATCGTAACGTGATACGGATTACAAACGACCCTTTATGTACTTTGAAATGACATAACTTTGTAAATCTGTATTAACATCTCGGATTTTAGAATTTGTATAAAAGTCATGGACTCGCTGTGCACGGATGCCGATGAACGTATATGCTTATTCTTTGGATGTGAAATTTCGAATAATGTTTTATTTTATAACAATACCATTTAAATTCTCGACCTTTACACACATTTAGTAATTTGGATTTGATTACTAGTAACAATGGCTGATGGTAAATAAGACAAACTGAAGAATGTACACAGAAATGTTAATGTAATAGGGTTTGATCTAAGTCCTTACTGATATAAGTGGTGATATATTTCAGAATAGTAATATAATAAAATGAAATTCCATCAATGTCATCTCGATGGTTGGATGTCGTCTACTGTGCGGTTCTCGCGTGCGTTCTTCCCACGTATGTTGGCCCTCTGGAATGGACTCCTAGCGGCAGCGTTTTCGAACCAACACAACCTACAAACCTTCAAGAAACGAGCCCACTCCTTCCTCAAAAGCCGGCAACGCATTTGAGATGCCTCTCGTGTCGCAGGTGTCTATGGGCGGCGGTGATTACTTACCATCAGGCAACCCGTCTATTCGTTTGTCTCCAATTGCACATAAAAAATATAATAAGCACAGAGGGACTGGTATTTATGTACAGCAGCCGGAATCCATTTATAGATGTTTAGTAACGGATTTTCAACTTCAGGGTGGTAACTTGCCAAACAACGAATAGTAAATTGTCTACCACCTTGCTATGGTTTCATCACGACGTTTTCCTTAATCAGAAGTCCAGGGTTATTGTAAAATTCGTAGTCATGGCAATTGATGTGGATACCACTAAACTATAATATCATCACTTCAAAAGTGTTCAGTTTCAAGAGGTGTAGGAATAAACTGGAACAACGAACACCGAGATTGTTTGAGATCGTTCGTTAAGAAGTGTTTATGCAGTTGTGGGATTTGTCGAAGTCCCTATACTTACGGATGCTAGTTATGGTCGGTACTTCTTAGTTTTACTTGTCATCTATCAGGTGACCAATTTTTTGTAAAGTAGTCTTTAAATTACCCCTTAATAAATATACCTGTGTATACAATTTTCTATTATATGTATAGACAGACGGTTTAACGTGTGGTTTAAGTTAGCATATTCAATCGTGTTAAATATAGCATTTAGCTACACTTAATAGGGGTGTACTATTTTGAACTACTTTGAACTTTGCTATAAAATAAATAGCAATTTGTACTCTAATATATTTATTGCTCTCATAAAATAATACATCTTTCACACTACCCATATACAAGACGGTTACACAACGTTACCTAGTTTAAAATAAGGAAAGCGACATCTATTGGTGACAATTATTAAACAAATCGACTTCAAAACTTGACGCATTACCAACAAGACTTCGTTACCCTTACCGATTTGCCGTTGATATTTTTGTTCATCAGATTTCTTTATTATATATCTCCACACCTTTGCTTTATAAGTCTTGGGATGCTACCGCACAAAGATATATGGAACGAGCGGGTATCTATAAAGATCTTTAACATGAGACGATATTGAGAAACAGTACCATAAACGGTAGTGGGATACAAAAATCTTTGACATATATAAATTACAATAAAGACTATACCTATACAAGTAAGGCTTGATTGTTCCCATGTCTAATTATATTTAGCATACCATACCTATCGATGCATAGAGCAACAATAAATCTGAATTTAGAATGGACACTCGTTCCCACAACTCCTATACATGTAATTAAGGAATTTATCAAATGCCATACAAACAATTATTTTCAAAGCGATCTAAACCGTAACACTAAGCACGATGGTTGAAATCTAATAATATAGCCCTTCTTATCTCCTGATATTCGAAGTACGCGTCGACGCTCTACTTTCTACGATTTGACGCCAAGGACTTATTTGTCATTGTTTTTTTTTTAAAGTAAATCTGCATTTTAATGAACTCATAGTTGGCGTAAAATAAAAAGTATTTACTTAGAAATCTTAACTATATCCTGTTGTAGTCTGATCCTAAATTGTTCTGGAAAACTTGAAGCATTAAGTTAAAATGAGGGTCTCGGGTCTCGCGTGCCTATTTATGTAAAATAGGTATTCAGCAACAATATTCACACTATACAATACTACACTCTAAGATAATTCTATTAAAGAGTAAAAGAGAGGGATGTATGATAATGTATATTGTAATTTAAGGCGGGTGTAGGTAGTATAGGTAATTGATTTCTTGGAAACTAGCGGTAGTGATGTGGATGAAATTTTGTATTTTGGTAATATTTTATATTCTAAAGTTATCAAGGGAGACGTGGTAAATGTGCTCTCGCATACCATAGATTAATATCCACTATTAACTAATAAAAAAAAGCGTAATAATAATAACTCAGTTCCTTTAAATATATAGGCATTTTTTTTAATTCCATTGTCACTGACTGAAGACGTAGGGAAACATGAGTAAGCCTTGTAGTTGTGTATGACAACCATATTACTACTGTGCCTGACTGTGTCGCGATTATCGTGCACACAGTGTAAAACCAATAACTTTGACTTTTTTTTTCCGCATCACATTTCTGTCTCAATTATTATAGCCTGCCGACATGCTTAGAAGTTGGTATAATTGCGGTGACCATCAATAGATTTGATCGAACAAGAGTTTTGGTTAATTCCGGGCGCGTATTACAAAACACCCTACCACTATGCTATGGTTTCATCATAAAGTACATAATCTTCACGAAACCTGAGGCTCATTGCCCGGTCAATGCTGTTGCTTCTTCACATGATGCCACAGTTACCACTAACAGCCGTATTCTAAGAAGTTACCTCGAAAATTCCTCAACTTCGACTCAACAGAGATTACCTTGTAGATCACCTCAAGGAATCCTCAAAATCGGTATTCTTAGTTATAACTCGACCTTGTCTTGAGGTAATCTGGAGGATCCTCGAATAAGGTTGAGTCGAAGTAAAACGTCCTTGTATACGTCACTGAGTCATAGCGTATTATAGCGTATATTTTTATCTTTTCGTCTATGTTTACTCGAAAGTTGGCAATTATCTGTTTTTTTTTATTTATCCGCGGTACGTCGCGACGCATCCTTTCTTTTATTTATGTTTGTTGTAGTGCGGTGTTAAAACAGTTTCCTCTCTAAAACGATAGATAGCGTCTTTGGAATTCTACATTATTATAAAATTCAATAGGGTTATCTGCATCTCATAAATACCGTGGTTCAGGATAAATCATATGGATTATCATACAAATAATTCGAAAATAATTAGAAATCCATTAGAAAAAAACTATCACAATATAATAATCAACTTTTGTTTCCGACCGTGGACATATGAATACAATTAACAATGGCGTAAATCTTCCTTGAGTATTCCTTAAGGTAGGTCTCGAGGTACCTACACCGCCCAGACAGAAGGGCGGTGTACTGGTGGTCGTCGGAGATAGCTGATCTCCGTGCGGCCTGCTCCGCGGCCCGGCGGCTGTTCGGGCGCAGCCGCCGTAGAAGTCGTAGGGACCTGGATGAGGAGGCCCGGCTGTATGCCGAATACAGACAGAAGAAGAGGATTCTGCAGATCGCCATCAGCCGGGCCAAGGAGGAGGCGTGGGAGGAGCTCCTTCAGACGCTGGAGAGTGACCCATGGGGTCGCCCATACCGGGCGGTCCGGAAGAAATTCTGCGGCCGGGCGCCCCCGGTGACGGAGACTCTCCAGCCGGAGATTATTGAGAGGGTCGTGGGAGAATTGTTCCCCAACCCTCCGGAGCTCCTTGCTCCTTCCATGCCTCCTCCCCTCGCGTTCACGGTGGAGGTGCTCGGCATTCCTCCTCCAGTGACGGAGGAGGAGATGGAGAGGGTCGTCGAGCGCCTCCGCAGCAGGCGGACGGCACCCGGCCCAGATGGGATTCCGGGTCGGGTGCTGTCCATTTCAATGGACCATCTCGGAGGTTGGCTTCGGGAGCTGTTCGATCGCTGTTTTGCGGTCGGACAGTTCCCGAAGCCCTGGAAGACGGGACGGCTCTGCCTCATGGCCAAGCACGGCCGCCCTCTGGACTGCGCGTCCGCATATCGGCCCCTAGTGTTACTCGACGACACTGGGAAGATGCTCGAGAGAGTTATATCCTCCCGGGTCGTCGAGCATCTGGAAGAGGTGGGGCCGAACCTTTCGGATACGCAGTTCGGTTTCCGGTCAGGGCGCTCCACCCTGGATGCCCTGAGCCTTCTGAAGAGGCTCTCCACGGAGGCAACCTCCCGCGGAGATAGGTTACTGGCGGTGTCCTTGGACATCGCCAACGCCTTCAATAGCCTGCCGCATGCAGTTATACGGGAGGCGCTCCGTTTCTTCGGAGTGCCCCCGTACCTGCGGCGGCTGTTGGAGGCGTACCTGGAGGGGAGGGAGGTCGTCTTCGTGGACTGTAGAGGACGGCTGGTTAGTCGTAGGACTCCCTGTGGAGTCCCGCAGGGTTCAGCCTTAGGGCCACTTTTGTGGAACCTGGGCTACGACTGGGTGCTCCGCGGCGTACTCCCATCAGGAGTGCGTCTCATCTGCTTTGCGGATGACACTTTAGTCGTAGCCCAGGGGGGGGAATGGGGAAAATTGATGCGCCTGGCCACGGAGGCTGTAACCCTCGTGGTCAGGCGTATCCGACGGTTAGGCCTCAGGGTGGCCCTTGAAAAAACCGAGGCCCTACTTTTTCATGGGCCTCGGCAGGGGCCACCTCCTGGGGCACACATATTAGTGGAGGGCGTCCGGATCAGGGTTGGGGTCCAGATGAAATATCTGGGCCTCACCCTGGACGGACGCTGGCGGTTCGAGCCCCACTTTAAGGGGCTCGGACCGCGCATAGTTGGGGCGGCAGCGGCACTCAGCCGTCTGCTTCCCAACAAAGGGGGGCCGGGTGCTGGCTGCCGCCGTCTATATATGGGAGTCGTGCGGTCGATGGCCGCCTACGGGGCACCGTTGTGGGCGGACGCCCTCTGCGCCGCAAATGTTCGAGCGTTGCGGGGTGCGCAGCGTATTGTGGCGCAGAGGGCGATACGAGGGTACAGGACGGTGTCTTCGGCGGCGGCCTTCGTGCTCGCCGGCTCCCTTCCCTGGGAGCTGGAGGCGGAGGTTCTTTCCGCCGTATACTTTTATACGGCGGCTAAGAAACGCCGCGGGGAGCCTCCATCTCCCAGGGAAATTGAGAAAATGAGAGGAAGAGTCCGGAGGGACATGATGGAGAGGTGGCAGCAGGACCTGGCGGACGCGCGTTACGGTAGATATACTATCGACGCCGTCCGCCCGGTCCTGCCGGAATGGTGCAACAGGGAGTGGGGCTCCCTGACGTTCAGACTGGTGCAGGTGCTGACCGGGCACGGGTGCTTTGGTTGGTACCTGCACCGGATAGCACGCAGGGAGCCGACCGCCGCATGCCATGAGTGTGGCGCTGATATGGACACTGCGCAGCATACTCTTTCTGAGTGTGCTGCGTGGGAGTCTCAGCGTCGTACTCTGGCTGCGGCGGTGGGGAATGATTTGTCGCTGCCGAGCGTGGTCACGGCCATGCTCGGCAGCGAAACAAGATGGAATGCAGTGGCCTCCTTCTGCGAGGAGGTCATCTCGCAGAAGGAGGCGGCGGAGAGGGTTCGCGAGGAGAATCCTCTGAGTGACCCTCTCCGCCAACGCAGAGTCGGTAGGAGAGGGCTGCGTTTTATCCTCCTCCGTAGCCGAACCTGGGGGGATGGGTCAGGGGGCCCATCTTCCCATTGCACAGGTTTGGCTGACGAGTAGGGGGTGGCTGGTGTGTACCCAGCTTGCCTCCCATTATGTGGACGACGCCCGGCGGACACCTTCCGCTGGGCTAGCCGCTGGGGTGACATGGTGATAGCACTGTACGATCCCATGTCACCCCAACCAAAGCGGCGGCCGGTACACCGTGGGGTTTTAGTGAGTAAGAGTCTCACACTACCCACTCTCTCCCCCGAGAGGGTGGCGTGTCCATGATGGATTTCCCCACGTAAATAAAAAAAAAAAAAAAAAAAAAAAAAAAAAAAAAAGGTCTCGAGGTACCTCGAGTTTGACAGTTGTTTTCTCACCTCGAACGAGGAAAAATTTCGAGGGACGTCAAGGGGAGGGGTTTTTTTGCAACTGACAATACCGATTTCCTTGACTGAGGTTGAGTGGAGTGGAGTAAGGTTCGAGGAAACGTCTTAGAATAAGGGTATAATTATACAAGTGAATCAATAAATTACTCTATATCAAAATAGACAATTTTTCAAATGTGAATAATATAGTCGGTAAAGTTAGAGCGGCTTCCTTAAAGCGACTTGTGTTTTTATTCCGCACGTAGTAAATCAAAACTTCATATTATGAAAATTTATACACTGGTGGTATTCGATTTTCCACCTTATTTCTTTAGCTTTACAGGTTAAATCTACAGCAACGTCAAAACAGCCGGCTCGTAGAATTTATAAGGATAGGACGACGATTGTATCAGTTTTTATTACATTTTCACTTGTGTATGACATAACGCGACTTGCAGTCCAGTCGACATCGAGGTTAGTATAACTTATGTCATGACTTTTTATATATGTACAAATTTTTTTTTCTCTAAATATGGGTAATACATGCGTGTTTAAGTTACAATTATAACAAGCGCATCGGGTCGTAAAGACTATAGGTGAAAATTATTTGTATATTCTTAAACTTTTTATAAGCAGACCATTGAAACTCAAGGAGAAGGTTTACGAAGCTAAGAACACTCACGCTGTATGGGCCCGAGTGCTGCGCTACGAAAGAGACGGATAAGAGAAGATTATATTTGGTAGATATGCGAATGTTTAAATGGACGTGTGGTGTGAATAGAATGGATAAGATAAGGAATGACATGGCCATAAAGGAAGTTTGAAAATAACACCAGTGACAGAGAAGTTGAGGAGTAGGTAATGCGTTAGCATTTTATGGCCATGTTATAAGGAAAGATGAAAGTCGTGTAACTAGAAAAGTTTTAAGCATGTAGGTGGACGACCGAAGAATGTATGGATAGATTGTGTGAAAAATGTTATGTGTATAAAAGGTGTGAATACTGAGATAACATCTGGGGGGACAGGGGAGAGCGGATAAGGAAAACAGTTATGCCGCTTCTACTTACGTGGGATAAGGGTAAGAAGAATAGTTATATTAAAAATCTAATTTCAAATTAATCATAGCGTTTATATTTCAGTTTATATATTATCTATGATTATTTTTGTAAAAAAGGCTAAAGATAACATAATACTATCTTTTATTAAAAACATTACGAACTATGAAGCAGTACCACATGTTAAATCTTTAGCGAAGTATTTCTATAGTCCACATTAATAACATCGTACAGAAATAATTTTATTATATATTTAAGATATACGCATATCTAATAGTTATGTTATTTAGCGTACTTCGTTTTTCTTACTTAACTGACTTAGAAAAAGCCCTACCACCATGCTATGATTTTATCACGAAGTTTTTCTTCATCGAAAGTTCCGACTCAGTTGCTTGGATTCGAACCTACGTACTTCGACGCTGTGTCCGAACATACTACCAACTGAGCCATCATCGCTTCAGTCGCGCAATGAATGCTCATTACCAAATGAAGTTTAAATATGCTACTAAACTAAACCTCTCTCTCTAATTCCGACTGTCGAACTCAATTTGTCTAGACTTAGCGAGTCGCATCATCAGCTACATCATGTAAACATCACTTGGAATTGTGGTCAAAGGCATAACCAAATAAATCCACGCCATAAAAATCTTAAGACTAACTAACGGAAAATGCATACTGCATAGTTTGTACTGGAGGCTCTAGAAATGTATATTTCGGACACGTGGTCTTTGTGTGCAGTAGATGAATTTTTAAAGGGGATTTTTGAAAATTCATGCTGTGAGGAGCTCTATAAGAGAGTTAAAATTTCTAGACAAGTACTACAAGCATTTTTGTTTACAGGCTTACAGCTCTATGTGTAGTAGGTGTATAAGTAGAAGTAGGGATGGTAATTGTGACGATGCCCATATTATAATGATAATCAATTTGTTATCATCAGATAAAGGGTATTAATTGTGCAATAAAAAAGAAAGTTCACGGTAATGGAACAATAGTTATACCGTAGTTTATTAGTTAAGGAAGAATCACATAATGACCAAATCACATGGCTTTAATTATTTATCAGTAAAATCTAGGACACTTGGAACAATCACGTGAGGTATTTCAAGTGCTTTAAGATAATTACGATGCAATGGGCTTACTTGGTTGTACATGAATGTACGAGTATATTACTGGGGGACATTTCGGTGGATTCTCTTCATACTACATTTGACAACAATTTAGACTACTCTTAGATAATGGTGTAAGTGTAGTTAGCAAAAGGCTAAATTTAGTGACTTACTTAGTGACGGTAATGCGTTATGTTTGCAAGTTTATCGTGCATAGAATACTGTTTGCATCTCTGGGACGGATTTTATTTTACTATTTTGGTGACGCAACGCAATGAAACTGGGTGCGTTTAAAACATAAATCGGAGACAATCTTGAAGTATAACTAATTAGTTTTAGAATTAGAGAGCAGAAGTTAATAGACAGACATAAAGGTAAGAATGGGCCTGTTTTCCTGATTCATGGATATATATAAAAGTCGCGTTGGAAAAAACGACAGATGCGCCACCTCTTTCTTTGTAGCAGTAATATGTTTAAATGAATTTGTAACGTTCATTTATTGGAAGTTATGTTATGCTGGGTGCCAAATTAAAAATAGACTACAAGCGTTGCCCAGAGAGTAATTTTTGGAAATTTTATGCGTGAGATACAGGGACCACGAATACTACTGTATCAATAACTATAGTATAGTCCCCATATCTACTTCATAATTTCTCTGCATCTAGTCTCATATTGAAGTACTTTTACCACTCATGTATTTTTAAATTATTTTGCAGCAATTCGAGTTGAGATTTCACAAAAATGTTTATTGACCTTCATAGGACATCAGTGAGTACAAACTCGCCCAAACCCAAATACATAATGAACTTACGAAAAATCTCCGTTACAATAGGGTTTGTGACCAAAATAACCAACGTCCAAAGACTTCCGCGTGCCGTTTGACCCAATTGATTCATCACCGGTCAAGATACGCATTCTAATCAACACGTGATGTGATGTAACTGTTCGGCTGAACCGAAATGATCTCAGCTTTATGCGTGTTATGAAATACAAGAGTCTTGTCACGTAGTATGGGCCAGTTTATGTGTGACGTCACATAGCTTTTTACGTCAGTTTGACGTTGAGTGACATTTCCATATGTCACAATTGAACAACTCAACGTTAATCTGCAGAATTCTGTCAATATTGTCGATAATGTCTTCTGTCTCACTGATTTTTTTATAAAAACATGTATGAACCAAGATTTTCCACATTACCGTACAATTTTTCAAATACTTTCTTTCATACAAACCTTGTCCTGACAATTACAAGTATAAGAGTATATAAGTATAAGTATAAGCCAAATAGAGCAACCTCTTCGAAGGGATGTGACTACATACGTTCGACAATTGATTTTTGTAGTTATACTCAATTTTGGCGCGTTAGGGAAAAATGATGAGAGTAAATTTTTACAATGCGCGCGCCGCACACCGTCACGAAAAACCGACAACCTGGAGTTAGCTATAGTCAACATTTTATTTAAAAAAAGTATGTATGTACTAAATACCCTTCTTCTATTGTTAGTGTCGTTTTTTGTACAAACGTAGAATAAGGCGAAAGATAAAATTTTTGAAATTTTTTTTTTTATGTTATAGGGGGCAAACGAACATGCGGGTCACCTGATGGTAAGTGATCACCGCCATCTATAGACACTAGCAACACCAGGGGAGTCCCAAGTGCGTTGCCGGCCTTTTATTTTTATCTTGTTACGCCAAAGAAGTGTAACTTCTAACGCGCGTACATAAGTACACACACACTTTTTTATATAGATACATACTAGTATACACGTCATTAATAAATGTATCTAAATACATACAGTACTGTAAAAATTAAGTGATCAAAAATAGTCCAATTTTGTCGTTGTCCACGGATATTTCGGCAAACAATGATTCCATAACGAATTAATGGTTGTTTTTGGAAACTCCTACACCGTTCAACAGATCGTCAGGAAAAGCATTAAAGTTCTTTGGTTATTAACAATACTTACACGTGAACTTATTAACTATAAATTGATTATTCATTACAAAAAAATAATAGTAGAAAAAAACAAGTTCTTCATAATAATAATAAATAAGAAAAAGAAGTTGGATGAAATGTTTTTTTTTGTATGTTGTCGACAAAAATCTGTGTCACACTAAAAAATACATAAACGTATTAATTAATGAAGTAGGAAAGTGTAACGTATTTGTTAATGGAGTAGGAAACGTTAAGGAGGACTTTTAATTCGCAGTTACCGTCAGCTGGAGACAAATGACGGGGGAAACCATACTCGGTAACGGACTAGTCAATCCGCATTCCCTTTTATAAAGGAATGGCCGACACACACGTAATTCTATTTCTTAAGCATAGGATATATGGTGCTAATTTATTACGAAAGGAAAATGTTCTTGAAATATGTTTTTATTTATTATTAGAATTAATTATTTTTTACTATGATTATCAAGTAGCAAGTCTTGAAAATTGAAGCAGCTGTCGCGGTGACTTTTTAAATTTGGAGCAATTTGATGTCCCTTTAGGCTTAGTGTGAATCTTTGATCAGTAACGGCCTTAGGCAAGTTTTCAGTTGAAACGACCTCGCATTATTATAGACGTCAGTAACGGTTAGTTATGCCATTTTAAAATTACTCTTGTCAATTTTTCTGCTGTTGAGTCATTTGATGTTTCGTGTCGTATTATAATTCGTAACAATGGCACGATAATGTTTACATACATACTCATTGTTCGTATCGTGACTTTGAGTGTGAGCAATAAGAAGTATTTTTATACTTATTGGTTATTGCATAATTTTGACTTGCTATACATTGGCTGACCGTTGACCTTGTCAGTAAATGATAACGGGTATTCGACAGCACAGTAATGATACCTACAATAATTAATTATGTAATGCCATTAAAATATGGAGGCACTCATTTGTTGCTTTTTTTGCAATGTTAACTTTTATATATGCTCGGAATAAAAAAAGACACAGACATTTTTTCTTGCTTATGTTTTAGTTAAATGGGTCCTTTTTCCTTATGGTGGCAGAATATTGCATTACATACTTAGTTGTCCACTTCTACCTATTGTACCAACTCTTTTGGCACCCGGTATGTCAATTGTGCATCCAAAGATGGAGTTTGATGCCTTGAGCGGCTGTTCCGTTCGCCTCATGCTAGAGCCAACCTTGATCGTGACTTATTATTAAAATGGACTGTGTGCTGTGTAAATAGAAGAAATCAATACGTATGTACCGCGTTGTTTCTATCCGGTTCATTTTCCATAAATCCAGGGCATCGAATGTTACATGTCTATTTCATCTAATATGGTCGCAGAATGGTTGAAAGTCAGTATATAGGGAGTAACACGACGTGGTCATCGACGGTTCTGTAAGGGACCGTTTTTCCTTTTTGGCTAGTTAATGTTAGCCAAAAATATCAGGCATTATATGCATGTACGCCTTAGTGTGACACATATGAAGGTATGCATATGTGTCTCACTAAAGTGGACATGTATGGTTAGCTCAGCTTAAATGATTATTTTACTTCGATTCGTGTTCATCCCAAGGCAACTGCCCAAGCCGAAGTTCGGCCACTCTGGCACCCTTGAGCTTGTTGCCTTTCGGCTGAGTGCCCTAAGCGCTCGCCCTAAAAGCCCGGTGAAGCTGTAAAGGCCCGTTAGGCCAACAGCGTTTAGTCAGTACGAAAAAAAAAGTGGTCATCGACATATATTGTACAAGAAAATGCGTAGTTGCCTTAGGTTCAATAATTGTAGTCAAAGTATGTTTATAACGTGCTCTATATTAATAAGTTTCTATACTATTTATTAGTTTAAACATTTCACAATATTTTTTTTTTAATAAAATAACGTCATGTAAGTGGTCCTTTATAAAATTATAGGGAAAAAGTAATGAATAGATTTTTTTTTGTCGAGGAATCATGTTTACACGGTAACCGACATCCTGTGCCGGCTTCACGTTTGTACTGATTTGGCGCTGTTACATTATCCTATTTTTTTTTTTTACTTTATTATGAACTGTTTACGATGTAACGTGTGTCTTAATTTGGCATGTAATATGTAATGTTTTTTTGTAACTTGAAACCAGAATAACTATAGATAACTAGCTGTAGCCCGCGTCTTCGGTCGTATTAATGTAGAGTTGACCTATCTTTTATTTTAATATTTTATAGGTTTTAGCTTTGCCCAGAATTTCATCTGATGTTAAATGACAATGTCGTCTGTGATAGTAAACACGCCAAGCCTAGAGGGGAACTGGCTCTCAAGTGTAGCTGCAGGAACACATCAACAGGTGGTTGGCGACAGATTTTAAACTCAAGATAGCTAGCCTTGCGGACTTAGAGAAACTCCTACCACCATATTATGGTTTCATCACGATGATTTCCTTCACCGAAAACTCCGGTTCAGTCGCAAGGATTCGATCTAACATCGATCGACGGGATGTCCGAACACTCTAGCAACTAAGACATCATCACCATTGTACTTTACTTTTACTAAGAGTACCTTATTTTATTATTTTCTGTACCCTTGATAACGTTTATGCAAAAAAATTCACAGTGATCATTTCTATAGTAAAGGCGTAAAATTAAAACAAACAGACATACTTACATTCGCATTCATATTATTAGTAATGAATAAAGATGTTGAGTTTAATGTAATCTTTGCTAAGTAATAATATAATATGACTTGAATTCGTGTAATTATCGATATAATGTAACATTGACACTGTCTATAGAAAATGTTTTTCAAACTCTCAATTCTCCACGGCAAAAATACATACGTCGCTGTACGCGTAATGCTTATAAGTCGTACTTTTGGTAAACTTTGATCATTCTATATTAAATACCATGATAATTCTTTATTTAGATAATGACTAAGTGTCTAAGAAGTAAAACTAAAAAAAAAATATCGAAATTTGATTATAGAATTAAAAAAAGAAGATAGGGTGCAATTGCTAAGCACTAGCTCGTGCCCGCGATTTTGTTCTCGTGAAACTCATTTTCCTGTTACATTTTTGTCTTTAATTATGATTTTATCAGTAATATTATGCTCCTATGGAGAAATAATATATAGCTTAGACTATAAAGTACAGATTAAAAACAAATCGGACGTTTTCAAAATTAACTCGGATAAACAATAGACATTTTTTATTTTTTTGGAGATATTATACTTTAGTTATTATTATTAATTTAGAAGTGTGAATTAAGTTAATAACGTACGCCTACTTCTGTATATCTATTTGTAAATAAAATTGAAGACGTGAAATATCCAAGGAATGACCAGAATTTGTAATTAACTACGGGATGACTTATATTGATTTGCGCGAGTAAACAATAAGGCTAAAGTTGTTATGTAAGTGCTTTAAGAACCACGATTACGTGTATGTCTGGACTAGACTTAGGTAGTTCAGCTTATGTTACGTCTTTGCGGGTATACTATCCTAACAGATACCTTAAGTGCGATTGGCTACGGATCTCTAAAGAGTTATTTTGTAATTGTAATTATTATTTACTTTATGTGCTGATTAAAATTAAGTCAGTTGTGGGCTACATGTGAAGATTTCTAAATTAGTATAAAAAGCTGGCGTAAATGCTGAAAGTTAAGTAGGTGTGGGCACTCCCATGAAGGTTATAAATTAGAACAAAAGGTGGTATGAGTGCTAAAAATTAAGTAAGTTGTGGGCACACCAAGGAAGATTTCTAAATTAGAGCAAAAGGTGGTGTAGGTGGTAAAAATTAAGTAACTTGTGGGCACACTGATAAAGGTTTTTTAATGAATACTAAAAGATGGCGTAAAATAAAATAAAAAGTAAATTTTGAGTAATCAACCAATTTGCTTTTTAGTTTCTCGCAAAAAACACACGTCATAGTAAGTGTATTAGTGATAGATATATTTTTAGTATACTGTACATTAATTTATACCATTGCTATTTTTGGTATGGTATATGACTGAATTTGTATAACTGCTACTTTTTATATGATAATGAATTGAATTTATTCGTTAATATATTATGTGATAAATTTAGAAGCTAAAAAATCGTTCGGTTTGAAAGCATTTACGGAACGCTTTTTCTATATTTTTTAGTTAACGATATGACCAGAGTCGTAAAAAACTTTATACAAAAAAAAATTAACCGACTTCAATATTGAGAAACACTAAGGAAACAAGAAGGCACCGATAAGCAAAAAACAACTAAACTGTTGCATTAATCAAATTAAATAAAAAATGTTAGTATATGCGTTACCTAATAATATATGTGATGTCATCAAACTCTCTTTGAAGAACATCCTTTCCAATAAAAAATGAATCATCGGATTCGGTTGGCGTGATATTGAGTTATTCGTCCATTTAGCGCGTTCATACTTAATGCAAATTTAAGACATATGGTTTTATAATGGATGCCATTGTCAGAACTGAACCAATCGAAATGGGACCACACGAGAAGCACCAGCTTTGAGATAAGAAAAAGAATCATTAAAATCGGTTCACCCAGTCGAAAGTTC